>VDFB02270651.1:635494063-635897437 GCA_007258455.2 Sequoia sempervirens | reverse complement strand
ATGTTGATGGACTTTTTTTAGAATTAATATATGAAATTAAAATCCATTATATATCATGATGTCTAGTTTTAAAATATATAATTTTCGTTAAGATTAGATTACGTTTTCTATTTTTAATTAATTTCTAATCAAACTGGTCTATAAACTTGAAATATCAGGCTTTTTTATTTTTTAATAATTTTTTTTGTTAATTGTTTTGCGAAAAAATCATGACATAAATCTTCAGACAATTCTCTACACAATGAAAAAATATTCAAAAAATGTTTAATTTAGGTCCAATTATGCTGTCTATACACGTTGATTTAAAAAATAACAATTAGGGACAATCAAAATTCAATAAAAAAATATATTAAGAAAAAAATTACAAAAAAATATCCTCATAAATCTTTAGGTTGTTACATATCTTTCTCCAAGAGGAATTAGAAAAATATTTTTATTTAGGTCAAAAAGTGGTGTCCGTACACGTGCATGGTATGGTAAAAAAGTGACTTTTAAAAAGTGGTTTTCATACATGCCTATTAAAATTTAATTTGTATCATTTAGGTACTAGAATAAATTACATATTTGGAAACTAGACTCAAAATACTAAATTTCATATTACTGACTTTTTTTAAGATTGATTCTGTAAGTGCTTCAAATTTTTAGTCCAAGTGTGATTTTTTTTGAAAAACAACAAAAACACTTCCACTTTTTGAGCTTTTTGTGGACCCAACTGTTGTGCAATTTTTGCACACACATGCCCCACTTAAAGTAGGGAGCCTCTTCTGCTTTGGTCTTTGATGCCTTTTGGTCCTTTGATTGTTGAACTTGGTCACTTTCAGATGTGCTTGAATTTTTTTTTTTGCTCGTGCGAATGATCCCTTGAAGTTATTATTGAATATCCTAGGTTTCCATACAAAGTTCGAGTTTTTGACTATTTTCGGGAATTTCCTCCCTGAGCAGAATTCCCTGATTTTCTTAAAAACCCGACGAGGAGAATTTACACTACACTTAGGAGATTTCAGTCCTTCGTGAAATTCTGCATCCATTGGAGTTTTCCAAAATTCCTTTACCTCCTCGGATTCCCGAAGTCTGTCCTGGCGTGCCTGAAGAATCTGTGTGCTTAATTTGATTCATCATGCAAATTCTAAGGTTCTTGGGATTAATTTATTTCCTTAATGGAATTAATGCTATCTTAGCAAATGGAATTTTTAGTCACTATGATAACCTTGGTTTTGCATGACTATGCGAGAAAGCTGGTTTATATATATATTTATGCATGCCAAAGCCTTTTGTTTGCATTTCTGATTTTCAATTTGGTAGTTTAAGCACCTTGATTAATACTAGATCCGATGGCTTGGCGATTCATGTTTGGCATGAGCACATTCTTGCATCATACTATATGCTGACCAGATAGAGCTTATTTGTCTCAGATCATATTTTCTCTGCATTAATAATTGTATTTTTCAGGCATAAACCACCATGCTATATGATACCGACTTCCTCTGTTGAGCAAGCCTAGTCACTGTAAAACCAATGAAGGACATAAGGGCACATAACTCGCTATCAAAAGTTCCTATAGTGTTGGGGTCTTGGTACGACTATTAGAATGCAATTCTCGATACTATGCAATGAAGTAGAACAATTATGAGATCCTTATTTAAGTTAGATCCCAACAAGGGAATGAAAAATACAAGACAATATGCAACATGATGGCACAAGGGGCATCATGGAATATTAGTAATTCATAACAATTACTTCAGTCATGGATTGGTAATCCTTCCTATCTTCATAAGTCAAAAGGGATAATGATCACTTTGTAATGGAAGGAGATCGTGGGGTATAAGTTTAAATGGGAAAGCTCCATAACTAACATTTGAAGTGAATTGATTCATGGGCTCCAAAAATCATAAGGATGAGTGTCATAAGGTTTGTAGCATGGTGGAGGAAATAATAATCCAAAGATGCTTGTCTCTACTATGGAGGAAGGAAAGAAATTGCAGGTAATTCATAAAGTGTTGAAATTAGTGGAGACAACTTGTATAAAGGCCGAAGCTCTTGAATTGATTACCTGTTGATTTCTCCATACTTGATCGAGCAATAGGATGCTACATATTGTATAATGAAGAAGCATTAAGAAAGCGGAATCAAATTTGTGGATGGATTCCAAACATTGGCGGAATTCCCTAAAGCATGAAAGTTTGGGTATTTCCGGAGTCACTAGAAATCCCCAAGAGCAGAAAATTTCAAAAAATCTGCAACAATTGAAATTCCCTGAAGTGACAAGTTTCCCGAGAGGTCTAATTCCCCGAAGGTTGGAAATCCGCAAAGCCATCATTTCCCTAAGGGATCAAAATCTCCAAAGAATGAAGGATATGGTAATGGCTTATCGTCGTTAGAAGGATGCTCATCGGTTTTGTGAGTTGCCAAAGCCATCTCAACGAGAATGAATATGAGGAATGAAGATACCACTTGAATGTGTAATCAGAGGAGATTTGACATAAAATAAATCAATGTGATATGCAGTTTGCTATGAAGTCTGAGATGAATTTGGGATATCCAAAGTTTTAACAAGCCCACGGTTTCCTTATGGTAAGTCCGCAAAAATTATAAAGTGATGAATTCTTTATTGCTGCAGAATTTGCAATGAAGTGAAAATCATGAGATTCATTGCACTCGAAGAAGGTGTAGGTGATGTTGCTAATGATTGTGAACAGTTGAAAACATTGAATGGGAGAGTTCGTTGTTTGAGCGATGTGAATTAAGAGTACCAGTGTAGCATTTTACACATGTGCTATTCAAGGAAGTGTTGTAATGAAGACCATCTGGTTAGTATGCAACTACACAACAAAGGTATTGGGATTAGAATGCAAGTAAGAGTTCAGGTAATTCACCTATTAGAGGAATTTATGAAGACAATGGGAGCTCGGGAAAATCCGTCCACACGGGAATTCCACGAACATTCAAAATCCCCGAGGGAGGTAGTGCGTGGGTAAAGAGATACTGTTAGTTCTCAGCGGAAAATAACGAGAGTATGCTTCAAATATGTTTTGATATTCATGGATTTATCTATGAAGTTCGCAAGGGAAATGAGGTGAAGATGGTAAAAGGGAATATGAAGGATCCACTGATGAAGGTTAAACTATTGTTTGTCACATAGAGGTTAGTCTCAAGTGATAACACATTCCTTGGGTCAGATGATATTTATATACAAAGAGTATAAGAAGAGTGGCTGCATCTTGCAATGTATCCTAATATCATGACATTGATGATAATTGTATAATATTTATGTGAAACAAACCTGAGATATGATAATGAAAGAAGGTTGCAGTTGTTTCATCCGGTGGAAGCATCGAAGGAATTGTTTGTACATGGCATCCACGGGTGGCATAACAAGGAGATATAAGTGGCACATCATGATGGAATCAATGAACATGTGGCTTATAATATTCGCAAGCAACCAAGTCCATGAAATGAAAGTGACTTCACAGCATATGCAGAGCCGTGAGTTTGATGAGTGCAATTTGATTTTGAGAGATCCATAACAACTAGCGGGAAGTGATTTTAAACAAGTAGATTGGAGTAATTCATAAAGTCTGAGGCTCACTATAGGATTGATGCAGAATACTCACATGGATGATAAGCTGTGGTAGCTGAGAGTTTGGAGAATTTCAAAAGGGGAATTGAAAGGAGTGTTTACTTGGTCTTCAACAAGGAATATTTAGATTTCTTATAAGTGTGCCTTTTAAATTCTCATGGTGCCATGATTATAAGAAGAGCGTATGGGGGAGTGGATTTGATAATTGCATGAATTTGTAATGAATATAATTCTTATACTTAATGATTTGAGAATATCTGTATTTAATTGTTTTGGGTGCTATCTGCAGGAATAATACAATATTATCCCTAAAGGGCATTGAAGATTGATGATAGGAAATCATGCCAAATTTACAAAAGGAACTATCACATGAAGAACTTACATAAGAAGATGCGCAATGAGGGAGGAATTCAAAATTTTCAAGATGCCATCACATAAGGAAATGAGCCTAGCAAAGGAGATACAAATTATATTCGGCTATTAAATTTGGAACTGCTTAAGAATCTGTGCCACAGCTGTGCCAGCTGGAGAAGTTTTCTGGAATATGCTTGTCACATGTGATGCTATTTTATTCTCCAATCAGAATTTTCTTCAAGGTCAAGCTAGCGAGGCTTTGTTTTCTCATTGCTCCAGATTAGTAACTGATTTGATCCTATTGGATGATGATGTACTAAGAGTTATTAAATATTAATGTAATTTCATGGTGCTTCTAGATGTGCAATTTGTGCCATTGGTGAATTAAATCTTGGCCATTGATTCAAAATGTAAAATTTATAAAAGGCCAGTGCCTTCTCATTTTGAAGGAGTAGTAGAGGCTAGTAGAGATAGAAAATTTAGACTTAGAAGCAAATAGGGCCAAGAGCTAGTGTTAGAAGTTAGTCTATTTTAGAGCAAGCGCTGCAACACAGAACATTGGAATTGTTGTTGTCATTGGATGATTCAATACAATTGAGGACATTGTGATTTTTGGTGATCTCTTTGTGTTGACTTATCTTGCATGGTTCTTATGATTCTATCTTTTGAAATTTCTCAAGGTTATTTGATGTATGTTAGATTTAGAATTAGGAATGATTCAATGGTGTTTATGATTTGATGCTTGAAGTGTTTGTAGCAATCCCTAGTCCATACTTTTTGCAGCTAGCTAATTGTTAGTTGCTTTGCAAAGTTAGCCTGGACTTTAATATTCATTGTGCTTAGTTCAATTGTGAAGGTTTATTCATTTCAATTACAATAGGGTTGTTTTGGATGAATGTTCATGATCTGAAAATATTTAATGCCTTAGAAGATTGCACTATTTCTATAAGATTGCAGATTCATCTGGGTCAAGCAGGAATTAGTTTATGAGGGATTGGTCCATTTCAAGTGTTTCATCATTTGCATTGTTAATCTTAGGAGTAGTTTTAATCTTAGAAATCTCTCTTAAACCTTTGTCTTTTGCTATTCTCTTTATCATTTGGGATAGTTTTAGGATTAAAAGTATCACCATATTGCTAGATCTGATAAATTTAAGTATTTATTATTTGCTTGTAGTAAGGTCCCTTTGTGATTACCAACATTTTCACATTTATCATTGAGTTGTTTATGCATTTTCAAGACCTGACATTAGAGACCTTGGGGTTATCTCTTGAGGCTTGCTGATAGAGATTTACCTTTCAAGAGAGATAGGATACTTGTATCTTGTCTGAGTTGTTGCTGTGTAGAAAACACCATCAACACCAACTTCTTGCATCAACCCAAGATCAGAGAAATGTAAATCTTATGCTTGATCAAAAGGGGAAGTTCATCCCTAATTGGTTAGGTCCTTACATAATCATCTTTGTGTATGGTACTGGTGCATATGGAATGTCGTCTATGGATGGAATGCCTCTAAAAGAACCTATCAATGTCATGCATCTTCGTCAATACTGCACATTGTGTCTATGTGGCATACACATAATGCTCATCCCTCACAGATTGCAGTTCGTTATGCTATGACATTCCTTCATTAACACATTATCTGCATTTTGTGTAATGATGTGAACATGTGTATGTAATTAATTTCTTTAGTTAGGAATTATATATACATGTGTTTTATTATGTTGTGTATCTATGCATTGTATTTGATTAAATCTTTTGGTTAGGCGATTAGATCATCATTATATTTAATTAACATACATCCAACGTGTTTTTATTATATCATGATATCATATAATCTAAACATAAATCCATCACATAGCCATACATGAAAGTAAAAGTACACAAGAACACCATGATGCCACATAAAATATCATATATATATATATGTATATATCAAAATGTCATGTACATGTATCACACCACTGTATCAAAACATGGTGACTATATATTTGTATATGTTTGTACATCAAAATAATGCTATACATATAAATAATATGATCTAGTATACATCAAAATCTAGTATACAAAATGAGCCTTTAGCCCCTAGGTGCATGGCTCCTTGAGCCCTCTGGTCTTGGCAACGATAGCAGAGGTGGGTATTGGATCTATGTGTATGAATGTGACTAGTGTGATCATGACATAGACATGCTTTGTGACTGTAGTCCCTAGACCTCTCCTCATAGCTTGGCCACCTCCTCTCATAGCCTCACCTCTCACTCACAGGCCTTCCATAACTCCTCCTAAAGATGTTGCAGTTGGGGATCAACACCTGACCTCACAGTCTTTGCCTGCCTTCTGAGGTCATCAAGTCAACTCTGTAGGGCGTCACATGCCATTATGGCACTCTCTACCCGTGTCACTACCTAATCTCGCTCAAATAGTGCGGTGCAAAGCTCTGTTGAGCGTTGATCCTACTGCTCAGTCACTATGGTAAGGTTAGCGGCCCTCTAGATAGTCTCCATGCACGCCTCCTCATAAGTGGTCCTCAGCCATGCTACAAGATCAAAAAGTGGGAATACATCCCCACTAAATTAGGCTTGTAGACATCTAGGATGCTCCCCTAGATAGGCACAACCAAGGCCACCTTAGTAATGCATCACCCAATGAAGGTGATCCACTCTCTTGTGTGTCAACTACAACTGCAGAGCAATTAGATGCTATTAGTACTAGATCATATAAAAAAATAAATATATATTAGATAAATTAAAGTGAGAATTATTGAAAGGATATAACATGTATCACATTAGTACCCAGATCCCCGACCTACCAGTGTGGGTTAGGTGGGGGTGCAACACTGGGTCCTACTGCTGCCGCTATAGGAGGGATGTCTACTTGGATCGAAGGTGGCACCGATGAGATAGGGACCACCCATGGAGGTGATGACACCCTCCGTCGCTGTCTCAAACTCTCTACTACTCCACCCATTGTCACCATTGAGATCCTCACCTCTCAACCCCTATGCACTAGTATGGCCCATGGGGACATTGACCAAGAAAATTAGGGCTAGACCAATTATCGCCCACCACTACACAAAATTGTGGGAAATGCTGACATCATCAGTAGATAGAGCTAGAGGGTGGTCATCATTGTTTGACCCATCATTGCTAACTATGAAGTCCACTAAGGTTGAATGAGGATGATCCCTTGCTCGCATAGTGCTCCTCATTGATTGAACGTATGTGGGAGGCACTAGAGGGATGGTATGTACTTTCCCAAACTATCAGACAACCCGATTCCAATAATAAGGGATGACGATGTAATATGACCACCTCATGAGGAATCAATCATGCTGCATGTGTCACAGTTGTCACCTATTGGTGGGATAGATCCCCATCCTTTTATAAGGACACCAGCTAATGTCATATCCTTGTAAAGAATCAAACTACAATCTCCAAAAAGAAAGCTCCTCGTATCTCCAATCACACACTAATAGGTACGCATGGGTCATGAGTGTACCAGATGCGATACCTTAGGGAAACCCTACTAGATGTGTGCACCTAATATGCAAAAATTCCCACACCTATAGAAGCATGTAGGATTAAGACTGTAATACTCATAATGTACATAATGCCTTTGAAGGCCGTGGTAAAAATGAGTGAGCATGATCTGACCCTAGGCGAAGACAGTTTAGTGATCCTACATCGCCCAAATGCAATGGATGAGGCCCTCGTGTAGGTGTCGCCTCGCCCATCCATTGTGATGCAAAGGATGACTATAACAATCATGACTCTCTGCGGGGTTGACCCCACAGTGCAAGGATTAAGTTGCAAGGGTAGTATTTGGGTTGTCTAAGGTTCGAATCCTATGACTTGCTCCGATGGAGTGAAAGCTTAAAGTCGATTTTGGCACCATCGGGCCCGGTGGAGTGAAAGCTTAAAGTTAGTTTTGACACCATCAGGTCACAAGGATGTGGTTGATTTCAAGGTGATACCCCTTAGCAACTATTTACCAAACAAAAAAAAATCATGACTATCTAGTTGAGTGGAATGACCACTCACCCCTGCTTGAATGTGACATGTGGTGTTTGTCGAGTCTACCCACTTGACACAATACTGCTAGCCATTTGCAACATCCTACATCGTCCATGGATGGGGAGCATGGTGATATGATATACATCCTCCAATGTGATGTTCATCTCACCCATTAGCAGGTGGAAGCTTCAGGTATCTGTGTCCCAATGCTCCATGAGCATCAATATGTGATATTGGATCTCTGGCGTAGTATGGACCCACTAAAGGCCTACATGTTGTAGTAGATCCTAGTCATCTGGGTCCATTTGGTTGTTGTGATCGTGCAACACTATGAGTAGATGTCCGCCCCTATGCTCTCTAATCTCTAGCCACTCTTGCAATGAAAACAAATTCCACATTAGTTCCATCTACATCATGAGAATTTTCTCTCTCTACTTCAAAAAAAATTAAGCTCACCTTTGGGATGAAGATGCACTGTGTAGACATCTGCATGTTGTGCCAACATCCAAAGCTGAATACCTCCCTGACACTAGCACGAATAGAGGATCTAATGTGTTGTTTGGATGACAACGTGCTAGCCGAACTCCTTTGTGTCAGTTGGATGCCTACATTGCTCAAGAAGGAGAAAAAACTAAAAAAATGCACTAGAAAGACAAAGCTGGGTCAGATTCCTCATACCTCATTGATCTTGCCTCCCTCGACTACGGTTGTGTGGAGCTACTCAATCCTTGAGGCTATGTAATCTCATATGTGAGGAATTTTGCTGACTTTTCTCTCACAAAATTCAACAATCTCCTCATTGTGAATAGTGAAAATGACCCTACAATGGGGCCCACATAGATATACATAAGTCATTTTTGGCCCATTTTCTTGGTTAACATGGTCCTTTAATCCTTCCTATTTTTGCCCCACCTAGCTAGGGGCAAAAATATGAAGGGGCATATATTCACCTCTTCACTATGTTTCTTTTTCTAAACCACTGAATTTTCTTAAGCATTCTTCTCACCATGGTAGCTTCTTCCAATTTTTAAAAATAACTTAAATTTGAGTTTTGCAAAACAAAACTGCACATCTGACAATGTGGTTTCTCGCTAAGCTTGAAACGTTGGGGGTATCATCAGTATTTGCCTACTCAACCTTTGTAGTCTCTACAGTATCCTTTTTGCATGTAAATCTATAAAATGTTCAAATTTTTGACCTTGCATTAATGTCTTCTTTTCTACTTTAGTGTAGCTAATTTTTCTCCAAAAATTTAGCTCACTAAAGTGAGGGAAAAATGTAATATCATAAAATTGCACTTCGTGACAATTTCACACTTTTGCATTTGTCGTACTGTAGTTATAGCACCTAGCCACATTTATGACAAAGACCTTATGAGTTGGAATTTGACGATTTCAACTCCATAAGGGACAATGATGAAGCGTTAGCAGTCTACCACCTCATTTCTTGTAAATTTTTGAGTTGGATGCCCAAGTGATGTGTAAATGTCCACATGATGTGCTAGTGTCCCCGTAATTTCTAAGTTTATATATGGGAATATTTTGAACTTTACCCATGACATGTGTCATTATGGCAGAATTGTGGGTGTAACAGCTCTTCCCTCCCATGCAACCTCACAAAACTCTATTTTTTACTTCTATTCTCATTCATTCTCATCTCCTTGCAATTTGATGCTCACTTCTTCTCACTCTAAATTTCTCTCTTGTTCTCTTCTCTTCTACATCTCTTCTCCATAGTGAAGCTTTGCTAGATTCATGTCTCGTCAATAGCCAAGGCTCTCTTGTAAGCATATGTATTATCTATCAAGCCAAGAGGGAGCCATAGACTATTGGAAATGCTCTCTTGTTGCTTTGTCTCATCTTGTCACTTTGCAAATACACTTTTCTTGTCTATTTTATTTATGATATTGGTTCTCCTCCATAGTGGGGTTTGTCTTTATTACACATATCATCTATTTTATATCTATCTAGTTGTTCGTAGAGGTGGAAACACCAAAATGAGGGTTTGACTGAGGCAAGCCCTGAAACAGCCCAAGAAATTTTCCTCATCCTTGCTATGTACATGTTTCCATATTCGAAGAGTTGGGTACTCGTTGTTTCTTGGTTTTAGCTCTTGGTTTGACAAGGATGACAACATAGGGTGCAAACATCCGTGTGACACATTGGCATCCATTGGCTATGAATATATCCTATTGAGAGTTGATTTTGTAAGTTCTCATCTTTTTGTTCTTGTAATTCACATTTTGCAATCTTTTCCCAATTTTTGTTAATTCACAGTTTTCCCTTCTAGCTTAGTATTTCATTTAATTACATTTTTGCAATCTCTTTCATATTACATCCCATCACTTGAGGTTTCATCCTTGAGGTAATAGAGGGACATCTACTCCTTGCAAACTCTTCCCAGTCCTAAAGACTCGAGAGTAGTTGATCCTCTCCATAACAGATGAAATATTAATTATTGACTAATTTTTAAACAATCAATCAATAAATTAATTATTTATCAATCAATCAATCAATTAATTAATTATTAGGTCATTTTTTTGTTCTCATTTCATGTCATGATCTAATTTTATCCTCACCTAGGGTTTCATCTATGGTTGTTTTTTTTTCTTTTTCCTTATTATAAGGGTTCATTATTACATATTGTAAAATTTAGTTTATTTTTGAATCAATATAATTATCAAGGCTTGTATAGCAAATTAGTTGTTTAATTATCTCTATGTGATAGGTGTTTTGGTTGTAAATGATTTTATGGTAGTTCTGATTTTTTTTGAGAAATTCAATCTTGATAATCCAAATGAAGTCGAAGAATCTAGTCCTCCCAAAAAATCCGTCTTTAAGAAATTTACCAAAAGAATTAAGAAATTAATGATGCCCTTATGAGAATCATAGAGAAGATCAATGATACTCAAATCTATGATGAGGCTAAGGAAAAATAGGAACGAGAACAAGCTATGTAGAATGGATATAAATCTTTGATAAAGAATAAAACGTGGGAATTGGCGGACTTGCAATCAACAATAAGTGGGTGTATAAGACTAAGTTCAAGTTTAATGGGAGCATTGAAAAAACAAGGAAAAATTAGTGGTCAAAGGTTACTCACAAAATGAGGGAATTGAGTACACATAAATTGTTACTGAAGTAGCAAAGATTAGTATTATTAGGACTATTATAGCATTGGTAGCTCATTTCAAGTGGTCTCTTCACCAAATGGATGTTAAGAATGTATTTTTGAATGGTGAAATTGATGAAGAGATCTATATGGCTCAACCATACAGATTTGCAAGTTCAGGACATGAACACTTACTTTAAAGGTCAAGGAAGTGTCTTTATAGCTTGAATCAAGCTCCAAGGCTCGATATACTAAGATTGATGAATATTTCAAAACTTAGGGCTTCCATAATTGTCCTCATGATCCAAACTTGTATGGGAAGGAATTTGATGAAGGTAACATAATTTTTATTGTGATTTATGTTGATGATCTCATCATCACGAGAAATAACATGAACAAAATTAATGACATAAAGTTAAATTTGAAGATATATTTGAGATGACATATTTAGGTTTTTGGCACTACTTTCTTGACACCTAGGTATGGAAAAAATATGATGGAATTTATCTCTCTCAAACCAAATATTCTTTATATTTGTTGAGAAATTTTAGGATGAAATATTGTAAGAGTGTGTCTACTCCACTTACTCTGAGATAAAAGTTGATTAAGGATATGAAAGGGAAGGATGTTGATCCTATCTTATAAAAATAATTTATTGGTAGCCTTGTGTACTTAACTCACATTTGACTAGATATTGCTTTTGCAGTAGTTGTGGTTTCAAGGTTTTTGAGCTCTCCTAAGTTTACACATTGGATGGAAGCTAAGAGAATATTGAGATATATACATGGGACTTTGATTATGGGTGTATTATTCTTCTCTTAGAAACTTGACATTTGTAGGATATTCTAATTCATATTGGGTAGGTTGTGTAGAAGATTGAAAACATACCATATGTAGGTTATATTCTCTCTCTTGGTTTTGGCCCCATTTCATGGTGTAGTAAGAAGCACTCTACTATTTTTTTATCAACTATAGAGGACGAATATACAATAAATGAGACAAATAAAGAAATCACTTGGCTACAAACTATTCTTTTAGTACTCAAAGAATATCAAACAAAATCTTCTTTATTGGATTGTGACAATCAAAGTGCCATTTTGTTGTCCAAGAATCCAATGTTTCATGGTAGAACAAAAAATATAGAGGTCTATCACCATTACATTGACCATCTCATCCAACAATTGGTGATTTATCTCCAATATTGTAGGACAAAGGACTAAATAGTTTATCTTTCAACCAAGGCTTTATGTGAGAATAGATTTGCATATCTTAAAAGTCTTTTAGGCTTATGAGAAGTGACATGAATATTTGATGGTTGTCATTCAAGGGGGATTATTGTGAAAGTTTACTTTTGTATTAGCACATAAGTGATTGTAAATGGGTATCTAACAAAGCTTTGTGTTGGGACCTATCTTTTTTAGATTATGAGAGTTATTTAAAAGTTATTAGTATAATTGATTTATGGAAGGATGCTAGAATAAACTAATTATAGATTTATCGACACAACCACCTACCACTATTTAGTGCCACTCAGTGCCACTCACCTCACCATCTATCATAGATATTTCACCCAAATGCTATGCTACATACATTATAAATTAATAATGTATTTTGTTTATAAAATAAAGACTGAGCAAGGAATTTGTGTGCTCCAATTAGTAGCCATGTGATTTGTCTATTTTTCTATGTGTTGTTTTTCTTCGCATTCCTAGTTTCTAGTAACAACAAAATGAGTCAAGATCTCCCATTCAAATGACTTGCTTGATACTAGATAAAAGCAACTAAGACAATAATGATGATTTTCTAATCATAAAACAAGTAAATTTGTAAAAACCTCAAATTAAATAGAGATTCAAATTACACATATGCCCATTATAACACACAATCATATTCACAAATATCCCAAAAACATTACTTATTGCATAGAAGAAAAAACAAAGTGAAAGAAAAACTACTACATTAATAGATGCAATTGATATTACAACTGTCAAACATTATTGCTGCCAGGAACTTAATTTGCTTGATGCAAACATTGGATTGGCCATTATTGAAAAGGCTTTTAGGATTTGATTTAATCTTACATTATGCTATTCAGTGTTGCATTATAGTGCAGGTGACTGTCATCCAGAGTTTCCTTGCAGATAGTAAGCCTCTATATCTTATTCTGCATGGACACCCAGCCACCTACATTCAATGACTTTCAAATTGTGAGACCAACTTGGACAATCGCCAAATGAACATTATATAAGATCTAGTGAAATTTGAATGTGTACCATGCATTTGAATTTGCATATCATTCTGTTATTTCAGCACTAATTTTTGATATCTAGCATTTCAACTGATAATGATGTTGTTATCCAATATTTGTGGATGAACAATGGCATTGGATTCTAAGCATATCTGAATGACTGCAATTGTCATTATCATCTACAAGGATTATAACAACTGGTGTGTGACAGCTAGATTCTACTCTATATCAATAATAAACTACTAAAATTTTGCTTGATTTATGATTTGGTCTCTATCACTAGGCATTGGTATATGTACTAAATCACTATTTGTTGTTTCCAAGGTCTAGATATGTCACCTGGTCACAATATTTGCATTTGATATACGGAGTCAAAATAATCAGAAACATTAACAGTAACATTCAGAAACAGGTGGCAAACTAGATTGAAATGTTTCCTGCAACCTGATAAGCTACCCTGAACGTGGCAGACTGTATGTAAATCATGCAACTGTTCTATGTGGATTGTATTTTCCGTACTTAACTTTAACATGAACTGCAGCTGCATCAAATCCCATGTTTGATTAAAATCTAGTTTATAATAGAAAAAAAAAGTGGGCTCAAGGAAGGATCTTTAAGAGAATGCACGGCGCTCTGAATGATACTTTGATGTCTAGGTGGACATTGCCCACCACTCCACCCCAAATTGATTAAATTATGTTTGTCTAGATCAAGCTTGCAATCATGACATTCCATGTGATAATACTTCTTGTAGATGTCTTGTCAAACAATTTACTATAACAACTAGCTAAAACTCACACATATTATTAAAACTCACACATATTATTAGGATAACATCATTGATTTAGGTGATTCAATGATGGATCTTCTTATGCTCGATATTGTTTGATTGCAAAAATAGCCACATTTTTATACCCACATATAACGTGGGTTGTATAGGTAGGAAGACAAGGGTTGGATTTCTTGTTGTGGAAGCCATGGCAAGGGATTCAATCCCAATATGAGTGCATTTTGCCTCTTCACCCATGGGAAATATTCATATGGGAGGTGCCATAATTGCTCTTTTCAACTATTTATTTCCCAGGTAGGATAAGAATGCAATGCAAGGATGCAAAATTCATTTAGATTGTTATTGATATACTAGTTGATTTTCTTATATGAAATATTACCATGGCTTTAGAATAACAAAAGTGATTCTCATAGTTAACAAGTTGTTAAGACTAAGATATATTGTGGACCTGGCTCTAGAAATGTATGTAGAAATAACAAGGATTCATAAATTAAATGCAAACAATATTGTATTTTTAGTAAAGTGATGAGGATAATTATTCATTTTGAAATTTTAGTAACATTTTTATTTTATGGAATGAGATTACCATAGTTTGAATACTATATTGAGAATTAGTCTAGACTTGCTAGACAATTGAATTATTTTGAGAGATGACAATTCATTTCTTTTGTATTGGGCACTCCAATAGGATGAAATACTCTTAGGTTTTGTCAACAATCTTAGATATTAACAAGGATAAATCCTACAAAAATACCTAGTTAATGGTATAGTAACATGACACTAATTTCTTTATAGATTTTCATTTTATTTCTAAGTGAGTGGGCAAGTGAACACTACCTAATAAAGGGTTTTTGTAAAGGTATTTTATCATTTGTGCTCATTGTAGCTATTATCCCAATTATAATTTTGGGGCTTTTCATAAATTTTTCCATGTACTCAATACATATTGATTCATTTTATATTGATTATGTTGTAAGCGTAAGTTCTAGGTGTGGATTGGTTCTAATAATGTTAGTAATTGTTGGTATGAAATGGGGTGACTGTGAAGCTTGAATTTCATTTGGAAGTCTTTGATGTCATGAGTGGGTACTAATGTTATGATAAGATAACTATCATATACATTAGAATCAATAACTATATAATTCCATACCTTTGGGGAAATAGGATGATGTATGGTTGAAATTGATATAAGATAACTATGAAATATTGTTATATACACATGTATATGATGATGCATGGTTGATTGATCTATGAGCATGTTGTTAGATGGCTTCTCAAAGGAGTGGTTCTTTAAATATGCTAATTTTGATGGATGCAACATCTTATTAAGGGATAAATCTATTCATAAGATCATGCAATTAGTTAAGGTCAATTTGATGTTCAAATATGGTAGGGTGAAATCAATCTCTAGAGTCTTGTATGTTATAGATAACCATAATTTGATTTATGTAAGAAAGATTAATGTTAAGGTTGTAAAATTAGCATTTGGGAAGAAGATCTACAAGATTATTAGAGGAAGAAAAATGTTGGCACATGGAATGTATATTGGGATTTTGTACAAACTAGATGCTAGCAATGTAGTTGGATCATTTTTTTCCTACTACAGAGAAATCTATTTATTGTGAATGGATGGCTCAACTTAAATTTTTATATTTAAGGGTGTTCAAGTGAAGCATTTTTCCATGGTGAGCTCGTTCTCATGTCTTATTTTTTTTCAAAGTGACATGGTTGGTAATGCATACATTAGTTTCAAATAGATGTCTCTAATAGAATCTAAGTATATTCATGTTGTTGAAGATGAAAAGATTGGTGCCTTGGAAGTATTTTTGATGAAGATTGGGAAGATTTCTCAGTTGAGGATAATTTTGGACAATATTTTCCCTAATTAGTAAATTTTGAGTTTATTTTTTATTTTTCATATAGTTTGGCTTATCATTATGTTATTTTTAGCACTAATTTTTGATATCTAGCATTTCAACTAATGAATGATGTTATCCAATATTTGTGGAGGAACAATGGCATTGGATTCTAAGCCTATCTGAATGACTGCACTTGTCATTATCATCAACAAGGAATACAACAACTGGTGTGTGATAGCTAGAATCTACTCTATACTAATAATCAACTACTAAAATTTTGATTGATTTATAATTTGGTCTCTATCAAGTTAGGCATTGGTATATGTCACCTGATTACAATATTTGCATTTGATATACGGAGTCAAAATAATAAGTTTGGCAGGACTATCACAGTAACATTTAGAAACAGGTGGCAAACTAGATTGAAATTTGTCCTCAACCTGATAAGCTACCCTGAACGTGGCAGACTGTATGTAAATCATGCAACTGTTCTATGTGGATTGTATTTTCCGTACTTACCTTTAACATGAACCTGCAGCTGCACCAAATCCCATGTTTATTAAAATCTAGTTTATAGTAGAAAAAAAAAGTGGGCTCAAGGGAAGGATCTTTAAGAGAATGCACGGCGCTCTGAATGATACTGCATCATGTTGCTCACAAGAAGGGATAGTACGGAATTATGAGAGGTAGTTTATAGGTTCTCGAAGATTTCTGTCCTGTGTGGATGATGAAGGGATGGCTATCTGCAAATTCTCCCTTAACCATGCCACAATAGTTGTTCACATGGACAATCTTTTTTATTTTTTTCAATTATACCCCACAAGTCATGCTCAAAAGTATATTAGGACTTAAATAAAAAATAATTGGGGAAGGTTTATAGGGGTGAAAGTTATAATCAATATAGAGATAGATGTTTTTATCATGTAGTATTTTTTTGATTGGTAATAATTAATTTTAGTTAGTTGAGGTCATAATATAGGGAGGGTTTGTAGGGTTAAAACTTACAATCAATAGAAAGATGTGTAACATTCAAGTTATGCAATATTTTTTTGATGGATACCTCTTCATCTAAATTAGGCGAGGTCACAAAAGAGAGACTTTATTCTTAGTATGAACACACTGCATTAACATAAACAATTCAAACTTAGAAGTTCAATGGTCTAGTAGGGGCACAAAGCTTGCAAGGTCAATGCTCTAATGAGGGATTGGAACATGGAGTCAATTTCTTTAATATGATGTAAAATCTGCCCCAACGAAGAGGAGAATTTCTGATATATATATATATATATATATATATATATATATATATATATATATTTTCTTTATCATCATGGAAAAATGATTACATAGAAGGTTAGAATCATATAAACAATAATGGAGATCAACTTAAGTAGTTTCATATCATGTCAATTACATAATCCTCTAGTACAACTTGTTGCATTAAACCATAAGGAAGCTTCGAACTGGCTTGTACATACCTTCATGGATGAGTTTGAGTTATCTCCGCGTCCTCGCTTACTCTGCTCATGATGGGGTGTAAACTGATCCCAACCAAGTGGATTCAAACCTTATCCACCCCTCCAAGCGGATTATGTGGCCCGTGGTGAGAAAGAGAGAGTTGTCATTCCAACCCTTAGGCTTATGTGTAGATAGGGTGTCCTAGTGATCCTCTTCTCAAGGTGCACCTAACAATAATAAGCTTATAATTCCTGGGTGCTGTCATAATAGTGGTTTACAATTCCTGAGAGGAACGAATTTTAGCTGAAATCACATATTTTTAGAAAATATAATGATTTAAGCCTTAAAAAGTTCCATTTTAAGGATTCCAATTAAAGAGGGTTTGATCAAATCACCTTAGATCAAACCCCTTGGATAGAACCTCGCTAGTTTTAAACCATACCTATAAATGCGTCTCCTTTACACCTATCAAAATGTGATAAAAAATCACTTTTGATTTAGATTTTGGGGATCAAATGAATTCATTTAAAATTTATTTCAAATGATTATGGTATTCCTCAGAACAAGCTATCCAATGAATATAATTTTAATATGTTTTGGTTTTGTTATGTATTTGTTTTTTAAGTTTTATTAAACATAGGTTTTTCATCAAAATGAATTTCTTTTCTTCTTCACATGTGAAAAAATAGAAGATTATCAAAAAAAAAAAAAGAAAAATATGAGCACCAGATATTGAAGTCCTTGATCCAACAAAAAAAATAAATTTTTTGACATATACAAAAAAGTTACGCGTTATACACTATGTTTGAATTGTAATTTGTTTGACTTTGAAACTTGATTAAGGAAAAAATATTCAATAAAAAGCTATCTAACCAAGTGGAAGCACTAGATATCAGAGTTACAAATCTAAATTTGAAAGAATTAGAATTTTATCCTTCATAGAAAAAGTTATATGCGCCACTTTTAAAATGTTGTTTTCTGAAAAAATTTTTTGTGGGAGATGGAAAAGAAGTGCACTTGATTCCAAAAATTTTGAAAAAATATTTTTAGAATCTACAGAAAAATTTGATGAGACTCTAGTTTGCACCATCTTCAAATTCCTCACAGTTTAGCCGCTATAGGTGCCCGAATGTGAAGATTTAGTTAAAAATAATAATTTCAGTGTCCAGTTTGGCCAAAAATTGTAAACCACTATTATGGGATCACCCTCCTTTAACAACTCTAGGGATTACATAGGGGGTTATTTCTTCCTACTTCAGCTTGTTGGGAATCTGCCTTCTTGTTGTCCATCTATTAGCTAAGCAAACTAAGGTAACCATTGTTGGTGTAGTTGCTCCTAGACTAATGGCCATCTTGAGCATAGTACTACTTCTAGACTCTTGTCCATCTTGAGCATAGTGCTGCCCCTAAAATACTGTCCATCTCGAGCTTAGTGTCACCCCTAGACCACTGTCCATCTCGAACTTAGCACTACCCCTAGACTATGGTCCATCTCAAGCATTGTACTGCCCCTAGTCTTTTATCCATCTCGAGCCTAGTACTACTCCTATACTACTTTCCATCTCAAACAAGTACTAAACATTAGCTTGGGCTTAGTGCTGGACTAGAAGTAGGTTCCCAACCCAAGCTTAGTAGATTTCGTTTAGATTGCAGCCATGTTTGGAAAAATCACTCTTCGTCCTTTTGGGAAGAAGTTCTAATTCATTCTATCCTTTGGGAATGTTCCTAATGCATGGACTCATAAGGGCTACACTCTCATAATGCCACTGGTGAGTTTAGTAAGAATTCCCTATCAATTAATCGATCATAACAACTATTAATAGGTGGATGGATGGATGTCTTATCAGCCTACTGAGCAGGCGGTAATGACCAGATTTACCTAAGGCTAGAATCTAGCATATTATCCATTTATCCGCACAGACTTAACCCCCTAATGTTTGAAAAAAAATCAGACCATCAAAGTTTAATGAAAAACATTATTCAAGAGAGGTTTATCGAGTTATTCGTGAAGATATGTGTGGAATATTTATATATATATATATTTATATTTATTCTCAAGGAGATTGCTAGCTTCTGATGGATCTAATTTCAAGAAAAGTTAGAAATAAATCATGGTACTATACAACCTTAAAATGAATCATAGACAACTTCAAGTTGTTATCTGGATACTATACCTAACTGCTTGTTACTGGCTAATCTTGGAGTGCCAAAGATAAAATATATTGTCCATTTCAAATTTCACAGTTTCCTTATAACTTTTACACTACACAAATTGGAAACTATAAGAGTTGATAACTACACATTTCTAGCTAATACTTGTCTGTAACAAAACACATGTTTTTCCAATTATGCCCCATTGTATTCTATATGCAACATATTATGTTTATAGCCTTGATACACAGTAGCAGTCCAACCTTAGTTTATATCAGCAAGTGACAACAACAACTAAAATTTGTCCCAACAATAAGTATGTACTGCCAAGTGTATGTGGTGACAAGATGTATCAATCGTTTGTATGTAACAACAAGTTTGACACAACAATATCTTTATACAACCAAATATATGTATCAATAAGATGTATTAGCAACATGTTTGTAACAAAAAGATTGCCTCAACAATATGGATATATAACCAAGTATGTGTGACAATAAGATGTATTAGCAATACATATGAGCAGCAAGACTTGCCACATCAATATGTATGCACAATCGTGTGAATTTTCCAACAATGTTTGTTTCAACAATATGTATGAACAACCAAACTTGTCACAACAATATGCATGCACAACAAAGTAGGTTTCATCAGTATGCAACAACAAGATTGTAAAGGCAGTATGTATGTACAACAATGTAACAAGATTCTAATGGTAGTATGAGGTGGTTGTATTGATGTAGGGGCTGCCCCAAAAAATAATGCCCAAAACAGAGTCTTTGATGGGCTTGGAAACAAGTTCACCAACTCTTTTACCCTATTTTATGCTTTCTTATAAATCAGATTTAAAAGAACACCATTAACTCTTTTGTACATCATAATATTTACACACTTCACATACAACAAGAGCCTATACCCAACATAATGTTTGGTAAACAATTTGGAAAAGCAAGCCCATAGAGTGGTTGTGGTTGAATAGCTCAAGGAAGCTGATTAAATAAATATATATAATAATATATATCTAGTTAGCTAACAGAGTAAGGAAGTCCTCTACCATTCTAAGTAAGATGCAAGCCTTGTGTGTGAGACGACAAATCTTTCCCCAAAATTCTCAAATGACAAAGTAACCATACAAAAAGGAAATGTCATAAGGTTTCAACTTTCAACAGAAAATAATAATTGCAAATAAAAAAAAAGAAAGCTTGCACCTAAGAATAAGATGCCTTGAATCGACAGTACTCAAACCCTAGTCGCCACCAACACACACTTTTGTTGCGTGCCTCTTCCTTCTTCTTTTTCCTTGATTTTCTCCTTGCAAAAATGAAATGTTGCTAGATGTTTTTAAAGACGGGATGGGCGTGGTTCTCCATGGCGTGACATTCAAGCTTCATCTCGCCATTTTTCAATTGTAGGGGTTGCTAGGCTTAAAAAAATGTTCTAATGTCCTTTTTTTTCCTCTGCTTCCTCACCCAACTACGCTTTTTCCTTTCCCTGGTTGAGGTTTTTGATAGCCTCCCTACTTTTTTGTTCTATGCCGCCCTTCCTCTCCCATGAAATCATCTCATTTTTTTTTCCTACGTCCTTTCTTTCCTCATTTGCTCAATGAAAGCTTTATTTCTTCTCTTTCATTTTATTTATTTGATGGAAGTCTTCAGCCTTTATTTTATAGCATAGGTGAAAGACAACTATTATTATTTGTTTGCCTTAATTTGTTTTCACTTTAATATTGGTAGCTATTCCTTATATAATTTACTATTTTCTTATTTAACCTTATTTATTTTATTTTATTTTACTTTTATGAATTTATTTATTTTTAATTTTACCTTTTATTCATAGACTTTTAATAAATTCACCACTTAAGCAATGTCAAATAGTTGAAATATTTTAAGTGAACCTATTGGATTTACTTAGCCGAAACAAATAATTATATCAATAATATATATATCAAAATCCTAGAGGTAGACTGAATCTTGGGTTGACGAAAACCACAAGCAAGGTCTAAGTCTGGAATGACATACCATTTATCTTTCTCTCAACCAATGGAACCACATAATCCGCCTCACTTTGCACCCTTGGTACCTTCATCCAATGACAATCCTCACACAAATTCAATAGCCAAATCATTAGTCCACATTAATCCAAACATTTCATGCTTTAAATTTAAACAACATAATAAGATTGACAATCACATTTAATAACAGTAGCATCAAGGTTCACATTTAACTCTCTCTCTCTCTCTCTCTCACACACACACACTGATACATATATCCGCACATTGGAGTCTAAAGTTCCACCCCTAGTCCAAATTACATGAGGGCTAGGGGTCATGCAAAATAATTATCAAGGTATTGAGGGGATATGACATACGAATGGTTCAAATTGTGAATTGAACCGCTTAGCAGGAGTTTCAATCTTGGTAGTAACTTGAACAATGTCATGCTTTACCTAGCTCACTATGCCATTAACAATGTCATGCTTTACCTAGCTCACATCCTTATGGACAACTAAGTGAGGGGCCAAGGAAGGACACATGAAATGAATTAATAAGACAAGGTCCCCTCTCCTATGACAAGAGACAACCACTTAAAGCAAACAAATGATAACCAAGAGTGAGGGGTGTCATTCCATTAATGAGGCTTCCATACCACATGAAGGTATGGGCATTCCTCACTACATTAATGAAATGTGTTCTTATGGAGTACCATGATTGCAATATATACAAAAATTGATTTGTTTGAAAAACTTTAGAAAATTTTAAGCAAAGGCAATTGATAGGTGTAAATGCCAAACTCCACAACCTTTGATGAAATCCTCTCTACTCACATTAAACAAGAGCTTTCAAACTGGCTATAATAATCCATAAAATAATGAAGGATAGAGGAATTTCAAGAGAGGGAAAAGAAGGTTGGGAGATCTTCAAAGGCACACAAGGAAGATATAGAGAATAGAGTGCAAGTGGGAGTCTAGGAACATAGTTAGAGTGCTGAAAATGACAAAGGGAAGCCTCTAAACTTCCATGCTACCCCCATATTGTCTATCGAGACATCAAGATGCACATTGGCTATAGTATTAATTAATTGAAAATCAAAATATATAATGTTTTTTATTTTTAATTAATTAATAAATAGGGTCAGATGTGCATCTTGATTTCTAGGTAGACATTCCCCCCTACTCCACTCCAAATTGAATTTGTGTTTGTCTAGATCAATCTTGCAATCATGACATTCCATGAGATAATACTTCTTTTAGATGTCTTGTCAAACAATTTACAGAATAATTAGCTAAAACTCACACATATTATTAGGATAACATCATTGTTTTAGGTGATTCAATAATGGATCTTCTTATGAGGTATTGTTTGATTGCAAAAATAACCACTTTTTTAATACTCACATATGGCCCAAGGGTTGTAGAGATAGGAATACAAGGGTTAGATTTCTTGTTGTGGAAGCTAGGATAGGGTATCCAATTTCCCAATATGAGTACATTTTGTCTCTTCACCCATGGGGAATCTTCATTTGGGAGGTGCCATAATTGCTCTTTTCAACTATTTATTTTTCAGGTAGGATGACAATGCAATACAAGGATGCAAAATTCATTTAGTTTGTTATTGATAGTGCAATGGCTTTAGAATAACAAAAGTGATTCATATAGTTAAGGTGTTAAGAGTAAGATATATTATGGACTTGGCTCAAGAAAGGTATGCAAAAATAACAAGTAATCATAAATTGAATGCAAACAAATATTGTATTGTTAGTAAAGTGATGAGGATAATTGTTCATTGCAAATATTTTTAGTAACATCTTGTTATTTTATGGAATGAGATAAAGTACCATAGTTTGAACGCTATATTGAGCATTATTCTAGACTCGCTACTTAATTTAATTAGTTTGGGAGATGAAAATTCATTTCTTTTGTATTGGGCAGTCCAATAGGATGGAATACTCCTAGGTTTTGTCAACAAGCTTAGATATTAACAAGGATAAATCCTACAAAAACACATAGTCTATGGTATAGTAACATGACACAATTTCTTTATAGATTTTCATTTTATTTCTAAGTGACTAGGCAAGTGAACACTACCTACTAAAGGGATTTTGTAAAGGTATTTTATCATTTGTGCTCACTGTAGCTATTATCCCAATTGGAAATTTGGGGCTTTTCATAAAAATTTCCTTGTGCTCTAATACATATTAATTCATTTATATTGATTATGTTGTAAGCATAAGTTCTAGGTATGGATTGGTTATAATAATGTTAGTAATTGTTGGTATGAAATGGGGCCACCGTGAAGCTTGACTTTCATTTGGAAGTCTTTGATGTCATGAGTAAAACATATATACTTGCAAATAAACCTCATAACTTTTTAGGGTCATCACGTTATGATAAGATAACTATCATATACATTGACATCAATAACTATATAATTTCATATGTTTGGGGAAATAGGATGATGTATGGTTGAAATTTATGTAAGATAACTATAAAAATTGTTATATACGCATACATATGACGATGCATGGTCGATTGATCTATGAACATGTTGTTAAAGATGGCTTATCAAAGGAGTGGTTCTTTAAATATGATAATTTTGATAGAGACAATGTCTTCTTAAGGGATAAATATACTCATTAGAACATGGGACAAGGTTAGTTCAATTTGATGTCCAAATATGGTAGGGTGAAATCAATCTCTAGAGTCTTGTATGTTATGGAGAGTCATAATTTGATTAATGTAAGAAAGATTAGTATTGAGGTTGTAAAAGTAGTATTTGGGAAGAAGCACAAGTTTATTAGAGGAAGAAAATGTTAGCACATGGAATGTATATTGGGACTATGTACAAGCTAGATGCTAACAATGTAGCTGGATCATGTTTATCCTACTATGGAGAAATCTATTGATTGCGAATGAATGGATCAACTTAAATTTTATATTTAAGGGTGTTGAAGTGAGTAATTTTCCCATGGTGAGCTCTTGATCATGTCTTAATTTTTTTTCACAGTGGCATGGTTGGTAATGTATACATCAGTTTCAAACATATGTCTCTAATGGAATTTAAGTATATTCATGTTGTTGAATATGAAAATATTGGTGTCTTGAAATTAGTTTTGATGAATATTGGGAGGATTTATTGGTGGAGGATGGTTTTGGACAATATTTTTCCCTAGTTGGTAAACTTTGAGTTATTTTTTATTTCATATATTTTTGTAGTGTGTACAATAGATGAGAGAATGTTAAGTTAGGTGCATTGTACACCTTGCAATCCTAGTTATTATAGTTTTGCTTTAACATTAATAAATAGTTCCCTCTTAGAATGGGATTCCGCCCATGAGGAAATCTATGAGATGCTTGATTTCTAATTAGATCAGTATGTAAGAACATCTATAACATTGTAACATATGTGTAAGAGCAACTATGTCATGTGTAAGAGGGATGTAATAACATATTTTAAAGGTATATAGTGCCCTAATTGGAGGGATTGTTTTTACCAAGTGGAATTCTTGTATGTAGGATTCAAGGAATCCCCTGTGGAGTGTTGGAATGCACGCATGGGTTTGGGTAGGAAAACTGGGACCATAGTTTTGGAACCTAGCCCAAATTTGCTAGTTTACAACATCATATAAATCAAACAATTGATAATTAGATTGATTCAATTTTTGTGATAACTTTCCATAACAAGATTGTATTATTGCATTGATCACAAATTCAAAAGAAATTCATAGATACAATGATCATTGGTTCTCAAAAAATACATATTGTTAAATTAGATAGAGGGAAAAATATTAGATTGATATTGTGTTTTTTATAAGTTTTTCAACACAAATTAAATCTCTTGTATATCACAATATTGTTCTTTAAATAATATTTCAATTGTTACTATGTTATTTAAAAAAAATAAATTTTTTTTTTTTATCTTTTTATAGATGGTAATTACATTAGATGCTTCATTTTTTATTCTAATCTATAATTGTATGGATTACTATTCACCATTTCTTCTCTTTGAAATGATCAACACTTGTTATCTCCTTTCAACTATTAGCCATTTTTTATTTATTGTTTACTAAAATTTGAAAGTGACCATCCATTTGTCCAAATTAACTTTATAGCAAGATAAATATTCTCACAAATGACAACTTAAAGAAAGAAAAAAAAAACATTTTTCTCCCTTTTGACTTTTTATACATTTCATTTACATATTGAAAAAAAATATCTCATATTACCAATAATTTTGGAACTATGGTAAGGTAACAAATGCGGGAGTTGCATAATATCTTCAAATCTTAGAACAACATATAAACAACATTATTATCGATGAGCATGCGACTTGTAAAATGGTTTGTATATTGGTATGGTTGATAAAGAAATCCAAGAAGAGCAAGCATCACAAAGGAATTAGAGGAAACAAAAAAATTACATCAACTAGGTATGAAACCAAGTCAAACTCCTCCTTGACAGTATTTATAAAATTACCTTTTTTAGGTTGTAGGTGATGATCTCAAACTACTTAGACATAGTTTTATCATTTAGAATTATGGAAATAAGGGGTAACATAGAGGAAATAAATGTTGTCTATGTAGCACCATATAATTGTTTGAGAAATATCATTCCTTCCTTAATTATATACTTAACATCTTAACAATGTATGAATTGGTATTCTTCCTATTGATCCAATATTCTAGATTCTTTGATTGCTCTTTGAAGTACATTGTTATTATATACCAATCCTCAAAACATTCTCTTTCATGCTTGAACAACAATATCTTTCCTTTTAAAAGAAAAAATAGTTACCAAACTAATTCTAGATAAGGAAATACCTCAGACTTTACTACACCAGGATATAGACTAGAAGCTTCCATGTCAAGGTCATAGTCAATGCACTCTAATTGCTCTTAAGAAGCAGAATTGTAAAGGTTGAACTTCGTCTCCTTGATCAAGTTGAAGACTTGGTTATAACACTTGGAGTTGACAATATTTGGCATAAATATAGTATATCGAAATCTTGACACTTGATTTGTGGGCATGAGCCATTGTTTCTTGGATCTAGCCGCCATTGCATCGTTCACAAAACATTTAGCCACTTCGATGCACTAATAAAATTTGTGAATACATTTCTGTCTAGCTTGAACAATCTCATAGGATAACACTCCCCCCATTCTATGTAACAATGATTAAAAATTGCCTTCAAATTTCAATGCATTACCTTACAAATCATTCCACATGGATGTGTATTGAATGGTCAACTTATCAAAGGCTTAACTCACCAATGAACCCAATCAACTCTTAGGGCTCTTCTACAATGGATCCATTGTTCTTAAACATAGTCCACTTCAATCGTCAAAGACAAAATGTAATCACTTTTTATTATGAACGAGGTGTACAATTATTATTGACTACTTAACTGTTGAAAAATGTGATGTTTAAAAAAAATTGTTGTTGCAAGTTTTTGGATTCAACTGTGTATGTTTTTGTATCAACGTTTCGGATCACACGCAGCGATCCATTATCAGAAAGAGGAACAATATCATTGAGTGTGATCTGAAACATCGATGCAAAAACATACACAGTCAAATCCAAAAACTTACAACAACACTTTTATGAACTATGAAAAACTCATTCCAACTAAATAAAATTGACAAACAATAACAAAACTTAACATCTAACGTCGCTATTACCTGTCACAACTTATAATCACTTTGCACACAGTTTTTTTTTCTTACAGGTTTGATGTTTGTGTGGGGACAGTAGGTATATGTTATATTCCCAGGTGGTACAGCTGATGATTTAGTATTGCATTGGAAATATGTGATTGTGTTGTTGGCAATTATGCGTCAATCAACATTGGATTTCCTTTATCATTTGTCACGAGACTTGTTCATTTTTGTCGAACCTGACAGAGTATGGAATAAACAAAATCTGGATTCGACTTGCTATCTGGTTGCAGTCCGTGAGGAAAAACGAAAATGAGACAATTTCATCATGTGGTTCACGGACCTGACAAATGATATAATTCAAGTTTTAACATACACATAAACAGACAGGCCTGTGCAGATGTGACTAGGAAATGATACCCAAGCAATATTTGTGGCATCAAACAAATGAAAAATGCAAAAAAGATACCCAATACAAAGTAAAACATAAAAGGAGCACTGTGTTCAGTCTTCTGAAGTGACATAAAGAGTTTTATATGAATTCGATAGTTATAAGTCATATATTTGATTTAACTTTTGGGGTTGTTTAAATTAGGAGTTTAGAGTCAAGTCTTATAGTAGTTAATACATTATTGTTAAAGGAATGAAATTAAAAATATTAATGATAAGGTTTGTTCGAAAAATTGTATAAAGGTATTAATTACTATTATTAGAAATATGGAGATATGATTAATGATTTTTCTAGCGTCATTTGTTTGATGTGATCTTTGATGGTATATGGTGTAACTAATATGTATGTCATTGTATTCAACGTTGGGTTGATAATTAGGTAAAGATCCATTGATCTTATTGTGCTATGACAAGAAATTATACTTTCAACATTTGACACCAATCTATTTAGTTGGTGAGTAGTGGTTGTTGCTTATTTTTGCTTTGCTAAAGTATCAATAATATTTTGTGTAGTAAAATAACTACCCATGACAAATAATAAGGTTATTGTATAGCCATTGAGCCTGGTCAAAGTAAGTGTGATGATAGTTGAAATAGGTTGTGATTGAAGGGTTTCGTGTTGCAAACGATACCTTCCAACACATTAGATGTGTGCTTAATTAGAGCAGCAAGGGATCCCAATCCTATAATGGTGTGCACAAGGGGTGTTGTTCATTCCTAGGAGTTAGCCAAATAAAACCTTACACAACTTTGCATTAGAATATAACTTTTGGATGTGGTGATTATAATTACAATAATGTAACTTCATTTTTTGTATCCACTATGGCATATAGTGTCTTGATCTAGTGATAAGTATGACTTGTGCAAACAAAGAAAATTTCTTGTTAAGTAATCAACATAACCTTTGTGTCATGGAGATGAACTTATAGGATATTTGGGAAAAATATTAACTAAGAATGTACTATAATCAAGGATTAATTATTTGAATAACTTTATGTTCAAACTTTAAGAGAAATAAGATGACAAAGAGTTGTTTATCAAATCTTTAGTTGCAAGATAACCTTATCATATGAACCAAGAATTAGATATAATTAATAATAACCTTGGCTCTTGGTTGCATAATATTGTAAGGGTGACTTTGTTTAGTGGCACAACCATACTTTACTAAACATTATCTTTAATGTTGAAACTCAATGCTTTTGATAATCTATTGATACCATGGTAAATGCTTTATATGACTACTTGATGTCCATCAACCTCTTAAATACCAGAACCTTGATTTGGAATTATTATGTGATGAATGATATTATAGCTATAGTAAACCGCAATATGATTGCATACTAAGTGGAAGTGACTACTATTTAATTTGACTATGTTGTTGAGATTGAATTATTAGATAAATCATACGTAACATTTCTTGACACTTTACTGATGACCATTAGGGGCTAGACTAGTTTAAATGGAAAGTATGAATAAACTATCTATTCTATGAACTAGACTATTATAAGGTTAATGTATAGCCATTGAGCCTGGTCAAAGTAAGTGTGATGATAGTTGAAATGCGTTGTGATTGAAGGGTGTCATGTTGTAAACTATCATGTCCAAGAAATTTACCAAATTTTACACATAGGACAAGAACACAACCTAATTTTTTTTTGAAACATTGTTATATAACACCAACAATTGATGTTCTTGCATAACTTGGTTAACCAATCTCGGTTGTTTTTTCACTTCCAAACTCTGCCTCTAGGGGAAGTGTTGGTGAGATGTTATTCCTTGAGATATTGTTAATTGACAAGTTTTGCCTAGGTGGAATTTGACTCCATGCATTTCAATTAACCACTAAGGTCTAGTTTTTAGGTTCATTGATAAAAGGCCTTCAACTGATTGGCTTGGAATAACATCACTGACTCTTGTATACAATAGTCTTACTTTCTTGGACTCTCTTATTAACTTATCTATTTAATATAGAATTTTAGCAACCTCACTATTTTAATCATTAATTTAAATGGTGGTATTAACGTTAGTATTTATTGGGTCACTAGAGAATAACAATACTCATGTAACTTAATGAATTATGAGACAATGATGATGAAAAAAAATCAACTTAATGATAATTTGCATGTCATCCAAGAACAGGGAGTGGGGTTGATGAACGGGTGGGTGTGCAAGGTCCATCCCGCACACCCTTCAACAATGAAGAGAAGGAGCCTAGTATAATATTACATACTAATGTTAGACATTTGCTACTAGGGATGAATTGAATCGATGTTAACACCAATAACACATGATTACCTCATCCTATAATTGTCTAATTTAGTTCAAAGTTACATTATTACTTCCTATTATTACTAAAGTTTATACAATTCTTTTATGCACGGTTAAGGTCGTCCTCAATACTAAAACTACTTCTCATAAAATTAATAACATTAATTTTGTACCCATTAATGTTAACGTTGTTGTTGATTTTCAATATTACTATTAAAGAATCTATATATATTTATCGTGAGAACTATAATTCTATTAGAAAAATTATTTAAATTCATTCACTTTATAAATATATTTTAAAAATAAATTATAATTATATATATATATATACATTTATTATAGATATCTATTTCTTTTATACATATAAATTTAATTTACTTTATTGAATAATTTAAAACTACAATAGTAATGATTATCTTTTTAAAAACTAAATAATTTATTTCCTATATATATCTTTTTTTATAATAATACTTAGCTTTTTTAAAAAAAAAGAAAAAACTAAATTATCAAAAAAGAAATCTCCTTTGGATAAATAAGGTAGAAATACCAAATCTTAACCTTTAAGCATACTTTTTTATTCTTTTCTTTTTTCTTAAAAATTAGTATGATCTTTATTTACGGGAGTGAAGATATGTCTCCCCTGAGCTTATAAGCCTGCTGTCCACCCCTTGCCATGACAATTTTCTTTCTGACTGGAAATGGCCAAGCAACCGAAACTTTCGTGCGTTCCCTCTTAAGCTCATCTATAAACAACTTTTACCCTCCATTTGCTTATCTTCTCGTCTCAACCTTAAATGGCATTGCAAGTTCTCCCAGTCTAAGTGGAACAAGTTGAGTGCTCGTATTTGGAACTCTAAAGCTGATGCCCATGCTCAATTAATAGCTTGGAAAATTCTTCATGTCAAATTACTGATTGGTGAACGCCTTTCCTTCATCTCCCCATCGTTATCTTGCCCTTTCTGTGCTAAAAAAGAGACAATTAAACATGCTTTCTGGTCTTGTCCTCATGCCCAACGTCTTTGGAAGCATCTCTTCTCTAATCTTCCAGCTCTTTGTCCTAAGGTGTGGTCTTGGAAAGCTGCACTTCTTGGCCTCTCTTCGCAACATAATGTTGTGACTCAAACCTTTAGACACATTGTCTTAAAGCACATCTGGAAAATTCGCTGTTCTGCAACCTTCTCTCTTACGTTCTACACCCTTCAATTGGAAAGCTTGATGATTTGCACAAGCCTCTCTCCTCATCTCACCCTCTTGCACTCTGTTACCCACAGCAATCAGGATCTCAAGTCCCTGTTGAGTGTTCTCCAATTGCAGTTCAATATATTTGAGGAAAAAACTGTTGGTCTTAGAGGCAGCTCAAGGGCCCTTGTTGGTGCTGGAGATTAACACCCTTCTTGCACGAGTTGGTGGTAGTGGCTGCTGTGCTGCAAATTATAATCTCTGGGGTCCCAGTTAGTCCTGGAGGCTAACCTTTCTTCAAGAGGTGTGTTTACTCTTTACTTGGGCAAAGCAGGATATCCTCTGTTCTAGTGGCTACTGGGATGGAGCTTGTTTTTTTGGACTTAGAGGAGGTTGATTGTGAATGGAGCAGTGTCACTTACTGTAGTGGATTTTACCCACCCCCTTGCAGTTGGTTGCACTAGTCAACTTGTGAAGCACTGGCATATGCTGCTCTGAATCAAGATACACAAGACAATGTTAATGTTGTTATGGCAGGCTTCAGGAGATTGCAACAACAAGATGGGCCTTGGGAAGAACAAAATTTGGGGAGTGAAATCTAGCTTGCTGCTGCAACAGTTACTTTTGTATCCTTTGGAATTTGGTTTTCCTCTGTTTTTGGCCAAGAGCTTGTGAGCTTGTGAGCTATGGTTCACAAAGGAAAAAGAGATGCTGAAATCATCTTGTACAGTGAAGGGTTATGCTTTTCTACTGCTGTGTTTGTTTCCTGTGTTCAAATAGTGCCATTCATTGGTTTTTGTTAATAGGAGTCTGTTTTTGCTGGAGGGCTCTTTTGCTTCCAGCAATCTCCTATTTTTCCTGCTTTGTTTATGTACTCTCTGTAATTTTTTCTTCTTTCTTAATAAAGCTTTTATTCTAAAAAAATAAAAATATATTCTCTTCCCCATTATTGAAAGAAATTTGTATTTTTTTATAAACGTGAGAATTTGGTTGCATGACAAAACATTAGTATGAGGATAAAGTAGATTTTTTTTCATTAGCTTGTTTTAATAATATTTGGCATCCATTTTCAAATGGAGGAGTTACATTTAACACCTAAACTTGAATGAGAAGAAAGGCTCACGTCATTCGATAGATAGTAGTCTTACCCTAATTTTGGCATTTTGCTCTTTCTTTTCTCAACCCTAAGTCACTTTCCTATGGTTTGTTCTTGTAAGGTCAATGATGGAGGAAGGCTTGATGCCATGCCAGTTGAAGGAGGAGGAGACAGGGGCAAAAATTGCACAACAAGGTGTGAGTTTTGAAGCTATTGTTAGGCGTTCAAAAGCTTGCCAAATCTTTTGCTTTGGTGGGAGGCAGTGTGCAGGGAATCTAGAACACATTATATTTTCTTTTGTTTTTTATTTTTTTATTTTGAGGGTTTGTTTGTGTTACAGTAGTCTTTGGAAAATATGGAAGGGGGCGAATGGACTTGTCTTCTCGACATACTTTTTCAAGGAAGAGGCATAGCAAGTGTTGCGTGTTGATAAATCAAACTACCATATTTTTTGTGTGTTTTGTTTAACCTATGTTTATGACATGAAAGGGGGTTGCGACTCCATTAATGGGCCACGTCCTTCTTATTTGGAGGGGGATTGTTGGGTGTTACCGACTGTAATCTCCTCCACAAATATTTTATTTTGTTCATATTAGCAACATGTGTTAATGGTGAGCTTCATATATTAACTCCTACTGCTAAATACACTATTTTGGTTCTCATTTCCAAGGAGCTATGTATACATTACAATACCACTTGCTTTTATATTGTTTTGAAAGAGCATTTGGAGCATTTAACCGTGGAACTCTAACAAATCATGAAAATTGTGTAGATTGAAGTGTTTTTTCCTTTACTCTAATGGGTTCTTTCTCTCTTTAAAAACTAAGACATTATCCCCTAACATTTGTCTTTTGTTAGTTTTATTTTTCTTCTTTCCATTCACCTAGCATCTATAGGTCACATTTACTACAAAAACCCAATCTAACTATATTGGAAGACAAATCAACAAATCATGATCTATGCTACAGGTGTTTTCTCGACCTCCTTGTAGGGAGTCTACATATGCTAGTAGTACTCTCTAAGCTATGGCTCTAAAATTAACTAAGCAATCATTCTTCATAACTAATCCCAACCTATTACATGTCCCATATTCTTCATCCCTAGAAATGTTAAAATGTCAACAACATTGTCCTCTCAAGGAAGCCAAGGTATTGGCATTTTTAAGGGTGAATGATATTAATAAGTAGAGAAGAGATCAATAACCTCATTGTATATGTATGCATTGAAGAATTTGCTTGACTATAAATAACTTTACTGAACCCATGCATTGAAATAGTCACTAGTTTTAAGTAATAAGAGAGTATTACATCTATTGAAATAAGTAACCATTATGATGTAGTATACTTTCACATTTCTAAATCTATATACAAGTTCTGGTGCACTAAGATGTAAGCATCTGCTAAGATTGTTTTTGTTTTCTCCCAGAATAGGATTCTAGGAATTAAAGTTTACTCCATACCAATGTCTAATCACATTATCATATGCCCATAGGGTAATAATGACAAAATCATTAGATTAGTACAATTAATCACATAGCATCTCAAAACCCAAATCGATAAAGATCAACCTACATGTAGAAGTGTATTATGTCTATGATAACATCGGTGTATCAAAGCTAGAATCCATGCTATCAAAATAGTCAAAGTCAAAATTGTCTATGCAAATCACGACATAAATCATAGAATTTCTGGTGCTAAAAAAATGGGTCTCACATCCTTCCCCCTAGGGTTGGACTTCCCCCTGGAAGTCCTCAAAAGCATTGAACGGTTCCTTAACAATAAATATACATGAACATACCTATGTTTTAATTTTTATAGATAGAATTAATAATATGTAATTTCATCAAGCTATGAGGTCAGAATAATCCTTCGAATAATACAAAAAATAAAAAAATTGAGAGCTATTCATCAAATCAACACCATATGACTAACCTTTGATTGAAAATTATCCACACAAAAAAGTCTACCACATTAGTAATTCACACCATTCTTAAATCAAATTCAAATCTCCATTTTAAAGAATACATAACCAATGCCAAATTATATAAGACAACATTAACAATAGGAGTATTAATTTATTCCCTAGGCTCTCAATCATGAATAAAAATCAAATCTAAGCATCTCACCCTTGACTATATACATTCTAAGTAGAATAATAGAACTCACAAAAACAAGACTAGTTAATAGGTTTGACCATATATTAAGGTGGCTAGTTTCACCATTATATGACAATGTCCTACCATTCATTCTTATCTTGCAAACCTACTCCTAATATAATATAAATCGATTTGCCTCAATTCTCAAGGCTTGGTAACTACTCAAAACAATATGAATGACTATCAATTTATAATGAAAACTATATGTCACTAAAAGATCAATAGATAGAGTAACAATTAAATGCTAACATGATATGTGCAATTTTATTGATTAAATTCTAAAACTTTACTTTATAGATGAATATTAACTAACATGTTAAGATCATATTTTGGACAACAATTCTCAACCCAAATCCCAATTATTAATTAAATAATCCTCAATTTATCAATTTGCAATTATAAATCATGTAATAAGCACCCTGTCCTCCTATTGATATTAAGTATCTATCTAATAATTAACATATCCATCTTACTAAATACATAGTTAGAGAATCCAAAGATAATTTTCAAAGAGTATAGGTATACAAGGTGGTAAGTGAGATCACAAGTATCATATTGTAGCGTAACAACTAATATTTGGAAAAATAACTTATTGATCTATTCATAACAAGGCACATGTATTTCTTAATAAAATATTTAAATAAGAGATGATTACGAAGGAATGTTGAAATGAAATAAAATATTTTGGAGACCTTTAAGAAATGAGAATTAACATACTAATTGTCTAATCTCACAATATTAATAATATCTTAAATAGACATAAGACATCTATCAATAGAAAATTACTCATAAATAATAACTTATTATTAATCACTAATAATAATACTAGTAATGATACTATTAATTTTCATCTAAAAAGCTATCAACATTTAGATTCATTTAAGAAAATATAAATCCATATTTTATTGTCTCTCAAATTTGGGTATCCTCTCAATATAAATTTAAATATCATTAATTTATTTCACCTATTTTGAGTGCAGGCCTTGTTCTAGCATCAATATTTATGAGGGGGACTTTTTTTTATCTTTATACTTTGTTTGATTACTCATGGCACCCATTAAAAGAAGATGGCTAATGCTCCATGATTAGGAAGAACCCATCTGAAGTTTTATTAACATTAATTACTTTCTTTTTGCCTACTCCATTAGGAAAACGCATAGGTTCATTTCAAAAATTTCAACCAAAAATACAATGCAATTGACAGGTGTGGGAGGTTAAAATGGTAAGGAGATCGATGAAAGATAGAGGAATTAAAATGATACCTGGATGTAGCTAGTTTGAAGGCCATAAAATGGTGTACATGATTTTTGTGTATGAGACAAATCACAACTACAGAAACTGAAGATCTACACAAAGTTGAAGAAATTGGTTTAGCAGATGAAGGCGGTCAAGTGTTTTCCAAATTCAAGACATTTACTTAATGTTGTTGGGGAATACAAAAAAGAGTTATTTATCTGCCACCATAGTGAGAAGTTTCCAATTACACTTTCTTTGTTAAAGCTGCTCCTAGGAACAACTATTAGAGTTATTAAGAGCCTTCAAGTATGTTCTGATGGTCACACTACAACTAAATTTCATCTCCAAGATTGTTGTCAGAGAAATTGCTCTAAGGGATGTGAAAAATTTCCATCAATATGTTTGTTTGGGATGTTGTCGCTGATTGAGATTGATTTATTGGGTTGTGCTGATAGACGATGTCTATAGAATATATAGAAGCGCTTTAGACAATCCTTTGCCCTATATTGAGTTGATGTCACTATCAAGCACCTTTGAATTAGCAATAGCATCACAGGTTGCTCTTTGTAGTCATTTAGTGACACTAATAACAAAAATAGCAATATCATTTACAACTAATATGACATCATCTAGTTGTTCACGAAAATATAGAAGTGATGAAATACACAAATAAATGGGAAAATGATATGGGAGGGACCATGGTACCCTTACACATAGTTGTGAATAATTCCCATAACCATATGTTTTGGTTTCATTAATATTTTTTTTATAAGCATGGTTAAGTAGGATATAGAAATGTAATGTATGTTGTGTGCTAGTTTAGAAGTGCACATTCTACCCTCATTACACATTAGTGATCATTGCTAGAAAAATAGTGAATGTGTTTAGTCCTCAATCTCCTCAGCATGTAGAGTCAGAAGAAGCTATTAAAGCCTTTTTAGAACTTGGTGTTTGACATTATTAGCCCAAAATAAATATCAATTGATGTAAATTAATAAATAATTTTTGATTTTATATGTATACCTAAGTTCAAATTACAGGTTACATTGTTACAAATTACGTCGGCTTAAAAAATTAAAATAAAATTGTACTTGTAATAGTAGAGAATTTTATTTCTCAAAAATTCATGTGTAGACATGTGCCTAAGACTAGAAAATACACCTTCACACCTCTCAACCATTAAAACTATATTGATTTAATGAGAATGTCTTATGAAGATAATTTATCAATGTAATATAAGACTATCATGTGTCAAACTATTGATTTAGGGTAAGCTAGTGAGTTGCATTGCAGAAAAAATTTGTTCGCATGCATTTAAGATTCTTGCAAAATGCTTTCTAGTTTTTTTTCTCTTTGTTCATTTACCTTCCAAAACATATTGAATTTTTAAATTTGGCCAAGTGACTTGAAAGTTATGACCATTTGAATTTTGTCCTTTGCTACAATCTGTAAGTTGGAATTTGTTAGTTGATTAATAGATTCCAATCACACGAGTTTAAATGATGGTTATAATTCTTGACTAAATATGAGTGAAAATTTAATAAATAAGTTACAATCCTTTCATGAGTTATTTTTCATGTTTATTGGGTGATAGCTTACAACCAGCTAACATTTATCCTACTCCATAACGTATAGTTTATATCATATTATCCCAATTAAATAGTTTTTAAAACAAAAGATGCCACTAATATTAGTTTTAATTCCCTAGAAAATAGATTATTGTTTTGATTATCATTCTCGAATATTACTAATCTTCCTTAAGTTTCCTTTGTTTCCACAATTCTTCACATTTAATTTTAAATTTTCTAGTTTGGACATACCTTTTGAGTTGGACTTATCATATTTATCATTCATCATAGTAACATTTATCTTTTAAGGTGTTAACTTACAAAAGTAGTGTCCTTTGGTTTTCCAAAGATGCTTCATTGGGACATATCTCATTTAAGATATTGTAGATGAAAGTCATTTTATCTTGAACCCACCTATATTCAAGTATATAGGATTATCCACCAACCATGATAACGTTTTCTAAGTTTTCTTTTTAAATCGTGCATTTAAGTACTTCCTATTTGTTAATCCATGCTCTAATTACTATTTCTAAATATTCATGCCATATCATAATAATATGACATTAATATAGTTTACATTAAGAAAGTATTTGTAATGGATTACTACTAGTCCTTAATTTCTCAACTAGTGTGATTAATGTTGATCTTTGCATGTATCTATACATTCTACCAAGGGATTGGGAGGGTAAATAATTTTTTTTTTGTTTTTTTTTGGCATAGGAAAATTTTTCCAAAGCCGTTTATTTCAAAACATCTTTTCAATTAAAGCCATTACACGCATCTCCTAATGCGTGATTAAATCCCCAAAGCTCCCGGTGTTGCAACCTAGGTGCTCTGATACCAAATGTCATGCCCAAAAAATATACCAAATTCTACACGTAGGCCAAGAACACAACCTAATTTTTTTTGAAACATTGTTATATAACACCAACAATTGACATTCTTGCATAACTTGGTAAGCCAATCTCAGTTGTTTTTCACTTCCAAACCCTGCCTCTAGGCAAAGTGTTGGTGAGATGTTATTCCTTGAGATATTGTTAATTGACAAGTTTTGCCTAGGTGGAATTTGACTCCATGCATTTCAATTAATCACTAAGGTCTAGTTTTAAGGTTCATTGATAAAAGGCCTTCAACTGATTGGCTTGGAATAATGTCACTGACTCTTGTATAGAATAGTCTTACTTCTTGGACTCTATTATTAACTTATCTGTTTAATATAGAATTTTAGCAACCTCACTATTTAAATCATTAATTTAAATTGCAGTATTAACATTAGGATTTATTGGGTCACTAGAGAATAATAATACTGATGCAACTTAATGAATTATGAGACAACGATGATGACAACAAATCAACTTAATGATAATTCGCATGTCATCCAAGAACAGGGAGTGGGGTTGATGAATGGGTGGGTGTGCAAGGTCCATCCTACACACCCTTCAACAATGAAGAGAAGGAGCCTAGTATAATATTACATACCAATGTCAGACATTTGCTACTAGGGATGAATCAGATCGATGTTAACACCAATGACACATGATTACCTCATCCTATAAATGTCTAATTTAGTTGAAAGTTACATTATTACTTCCTCTTATTACTGAAGTTTATACAATTCTTTTATGCACGGTTAAGGTCATCCTCGATAATAAAACTACTTATCATAAAATTATTAACATTACTTTTGTACCCATTAATGTTAACATTGTTGTCGATTTTAAACTTTACTATTTAAAGAATCTATATATATTTATTGTGAGAACTATAATTCTATTAGACAAATTATTTAAATTCATTCACTTTATAAATATATTTAAAAATAAAATAAAATAAAATAAATTAAATATATATATATATACACACATTTATTATAGATATCTATTTCTTTTATACATATAAATTTAATTTACTTTATTGAATAATTTAAAACTACAATAGTAATGATTATCTTCTTTAAAACTAAATAACTTATTTCTTATATATATATATATATATTTATATTAATACTTAGCTTTTTGAAAAAAAAAAAAACAAAATTATCAAAAAGGAAATCCCCTTTTGATAAATAAGGTAGAAATACCAAATCTTAACCTTTAAGCATACTTTTATTTTTTTCTTTTTTCTTAAAAATTAGTATGATCTTTATTTACGGGAGTGAAGATATATTCTCTTCCCCATTATTGAAGGAATTTTTTTAATTTTTATTTTATAAATGTGAGAATTTGGTTGCATGACCAAAAATTAGTATGAGGATAAAGCAATTTTTTTTATTAACTTGTTTTAATAATATTTGACATCCATTTTCAAATGGAGGAGTTACATTTAACACCTAAACTTGAATGAGAAGAAAGGCTCAAGTCATTCGATAGATAGTAGTCTTACCCTAATTTTGACATTTTTTCTCTTTCTTTTCTCAACCCTAAGTCACTTTCCTATGATTTGTTCTTGTAAGGTCGATGATGGAGGAAGGTTTGATGCCATGCCAACTAAAGGAGGAGGAGACAGGGGCAAAAATTGCTCAACTAGGCATGAGTTTTGAAGCTATTGTTAGGCGTTTAGAAGCCTGTCCAATCTTTTGTTTTGGAGGGAGGCAATGTGTAGGGAATCTGGAACACACATTACATTTTCTTTTGTTTTTCTATTTTTTTTAAAATTTTGAGGGTTTGTTCATGTTACAGTAGTCTTTAGAAAATATGGAAGGGGGCGAATGGACTTGTCTTCTTGACATACTCTATCAAGGAAGAGGTATAGCAAGTGTTGTGTGTTGATAAATCATACTACCACATTTTTGTGTGTGTTTTGTTTAACCTATTTTTATGACATGAAAGGGGGTTGTGGTCCATTAATGGGCCATGTCCTTCCTATTTGGAGGGGGATTGTTGGGTGTTACTGGTTGTAATCTCCTCCACAAATATTTTATTTTTGTTCATACTAGCAACACATGTTAATGGTGAGCTTCATATATTAACTCCTACTACTGAATACACTGTTTTGGTTCTCATTTCCAAGGAGCTGTGTATACATTGCAATACCACTTGCTCTTATATTGTTTTGAAAGAGCTTTCGAAGCATTTAACCATGGAACTCTAACAGATTGTGACAAGTGTGTAGATTGAAGTGTTTTTTTCCTTTACTCTAATCAGTTCTTGCTCTCTTTAAAACCTAAGACATTATCCCCTGACATTTGTCTTTTGTTATTTTATTTTTCTTCTTTCCATTCACTTAGCATCTATAGGTCATATTTACTACAAAATCCTAGTCTAACTTTATTGGAAGACAAATCAAAAAATCATGATCTATATACTATAGGTGTTTTTTTGAGCTCCTTGTAGGGAGTCTACGTATGATGGTAGTACTCTCTAACCTATGGATCTAAAATTAACTAAGCAATCATTCTTTAGAACTAAGTCCAACCTATTACATGTACCATATTCTTCATCCCTGGAAATTTCAAAATGTCAACAACATTGTCCTTTCAAGGAAGCCAAGGTATTGGCATTTTTAAGGGTGAATGATAATAAGCAGAGAAGAGATCAATAACATTATTGTATATGTATGCATTAAAGAATTTTCTTGACTATAAATAACTTTATTGAATCCATGAATTGAAATAGTCACTAGTTTTAAGTAATAAGAGATTAGTACATCTATTGCAATAAATAACCATTATGATGTAGTATACTCTCACATTTCTAAATCTATATACAAGTTTTGGTGCACTAAGATTTAAGCATCTGCTAAGGTTGTTTTTATTTTCTCCCAAAATAGGATTTTGGGAATTAAAGTTTACTCCATACCAAGAAAATTTCTAAATAACCAAGGAACAAGTAGAACTTTGAACAAAATTTCACTCATTATAATTATGTTCTATTTAAAGTAATTAAACTACTAACAAGAAGGGATTTACAATATTGGAAATAAAGTATGTCCAAGTAGTCATTGTACATTGTTGATTTCAATAACATGGTACTTTTAATAGCAGAATAAGAACATTCATTTCAAAATATATCCTCATTAACTAGGTTGTAGTAGTTCACTATTCTTTTAATCTTCTCTATCTAAACTAACATGCTCTTATGCTTTTATTTTAGTTTTTGTAGGTATAAATTGTTCTACATGCAAGTTCCAGTTTAATTATCACTGATGCAACTATTTCTATCTCAATAAATTTGTTGATATTATAATGTTGGTTCATTTGTTCCTTAAATAAATTTTACATAAAACATCATAGTCACTATATCAATTACATGATATCAGATACATTATGCTTGTAGACATCTAAATTTGGACAATTAATTTATCCAAATTCATCCCCTTTCATCTTATTTTCATTAATTAAGTAATACTACTATTATTTAATTAATAACTTTAATCCTGCCAAATCCCTAAAGTATTTGATCAATAATTCCTTATCTCTTTAATCCTCCTTTCATCAAATGAATTAATAAAATATGACATTTATTTAATTCCTCACATGTCACATCCTCCATCTTTTATTATCTAATCTTAATCCTTTTTCTAATCTCATCATTAGGATGTGCACATGCCTAATCCTTGATTAGGAGGTGTCACATCCTCCAACTTTTGCAAGTTGGCCTCTAATCTTTCTTAGCCACCTAACCTTCCTCTAACCCCTCATCAACTTGTCTAATCACCCCATTTAGTCAACTCTTCCCATCCCCCAAGGAATTTTTAATTCCTTTTGTCTTCCCAAAGTTCTTTGAGGAATTTTTAATTCCACTCTCATCTTTCAAGGAATATTAAATTCCTTTTCTCTTCCCCATGTCCCTTATGGCATGTGTCCTTAGTCAACCTTATTAAAGGCTTTCTCCTTTTGGGCAAGGCACTCCACTTCCCCATGTGAATTTTTAATTCACTTTTTAATCCCCCAATGCACTCAAAAGGAATTTTTAATTCTTTCACTTCTTCCCACATGTCCTCTCTTTATTCTTTATTCTTTCCCTCTCCCCATGAGGATATTTGAGGAATTTTTAATTCCTCACATGTCCTCTCACCCACATAGGGACAAGTACCTATTTATGAGGAGATCTTGTCCAATCCAAAGGTACTTTGTACCCCCTCCATGTCATGTACTATCCTTCCACCTCATGTCCACTTCACCTTTTAGGGCTATATCACATGCCACATGTCAAGATGTGAGGGCTTGTGAGTTCTCAACTCACCTTGGCCCTACATCTTGATCATTGGTGGCTCAATCTTGGCCATCCATTTCCCTAGAGATTTCCAAAATCTCTATAAATACCCCCTCTTTTCTCTCATTTTGGGGAGAGATCATTTTGCTAGCCAAACTCTTGCAATTTTATTTCTCAATCTACACTTAGCCATTTTCATGCTTTTAACCATTTTCATCCATCCTCACATCATCATCTAGCTTGCATATCTTGCCATCCAAGGAGCATACACATCAAAGATCGAAGGGCCAACCAAAGGATCGATTCGAGACAAGGTATAAAGTTCCATTTGTTGTTCTTACTTTGTGTTGATTCCAACTTAGGTTAATCTTGAGGTGTAGGTTGTTTTGGTGTTTATTTGCACTCTTTAGTTTGTTGCTCATTTTCTAACGCGTATATTTGACCTATCACATTTCTGGCACGCCTGGTGGGACCCACAAATGGGTCTTTTTCTTTCACGTTTGTTGTTTTTGGTATTTTTGCAAGGTTTAGGTTACAGAGTGGCAGACTTGACCTTTCCAGTGGCGGACTTGACCTTTCGGTGGCGGAATTGACCTTCCAATGGCAGACCTGACCTTTCGATGGTGGACCTGACCTCCCGAAGGTGTAATTTCAAGTTTTTACCAATTGTTCTTTGTTAAATTAGGTACATAGTTTAATTAGAGGGGTCAACAAACCTTGTTTGGTGTGCTGATGGAAGGCTATTTGACATATCCAATCCCCTTGCACCATTTGGCGATCCTGGGTGATGAGAAATCATAGCTTTCCAAGTCCTTTGAGTCACCCTATTTTCATTTTCTTAATGAGACCTGCTTGGGGATTTCATCACCCCAAGGGACGATTCAAACCACGTGTACCGGTGGGGTATATAAAGGGGGGAGAGCGAAAGTTGTACCTCAATCCAACCACGTTGTAATTGGCGAAGCGTCGGGATGACGTGAAGAGTTGGTCCGAGCCTTTACTATCTCGCTAAGGTTCCAGACTCACGCTTGTAACGGGTTGGTGTTCACGGTTTGAGCCTTACGTACCAGGTGTATATCGAGGACTCCTTAGCTACCATGTTCATCCTAGAGTAGAAGACTTTGTTGGCCATACCCGTTTCTACTAATCTTAGGGTTGTGCTGTCTGAATTGTCTTTCTCGTGCAAAACCAGTCATTTTCAGTTTAGCCAAATCTTTTTATCAATGTTTGCTATATTTTGGGTCATTTGCCTTACTCATCCATCAAAAAATCAAGCTTAAACTTATCCTGTGGCGGACCTGACCTCATGCTGTGGCGGATTTTCCCTGATAGGCAACCGTAGATGCCCTGCCATTTCCACATTGTTTATCCGATTGACTTCGTTCAAAAACAGTTCTCATTTTTTCGTGTTCTTTCCAACGACATATAACACTTCATACTTTTGAGCAACTTTTTCTCCGGTGGCGGACCTGACCTCATGCTGTGGCAGACCTGACCACACGCTGTGGCGGACCTAACCCCATGCTGTGGCGGATTTGCCTTGACAGGAAACCATATATGCCCTGCCATTTCCACACCGTTTATCTGATTAACTCTGTTCAAAAACAATTCTTCTCATTTTTTCGTGCTCTTTCCAATGACATATAACACTTCATACTTTTGAGCAACTTTTTCTCCAATGGCGGACCTGACCTCCGGTGGCGAACCTGACCTCCCAGTGGCGGACCTGACCTTCGGTGGTGGACTTGACCCCTCTGGTGGCAAACCTGACCTCTCCGGTGGTAGACCTGACCCCAGTGGCTGACCTAACCTCCCGGTGGCAGACCTGACCTCTCTGGTGGCGGACCTGACCTTTTGCTCTTTCTTCCCGGGGCCGCCATTTCCACACCGTTTATCCGATTGACTCTGTTCAAAAATAATTCTTCTCATTTTTTTGTGCTCTTTCCGATGATATATACCACTCCCTACTTTTGAGAAGTTGACCAGGGCACCTTTTTCTTCCTCATTCGCCTCCTCGGGGGGGCATACCCTACCATTCTCATCCGTTTACTCATTCCAAGTAAACATTCATCCATTTAACACATCCTTTCATGATTCTAAACTCTCATTCTATCATTTCGCTCATCCGTTTACTCATTCTGAGTAAGCTGTCATCCATTTAACACATCCTTTCATCATTCCAAACTCTCGTTCTGTCATTTCGCTCATCCGTTTACTCGTTTTGAGTAAACGTTCATCCATTTAACACATCCTTTCATCATTCCAAACTCTCATTCTGTCATTTCACTCATCCATTTACTCGTTCCGAGTAAACTCTCATCCATTTGACACATCCTTTCATCATTCTGAACTCTCGTTCTATCATTTCGCTCATCCGTTTACTCGTTCGGAGTAAACTCTTATCCATTTAACACATCCTTTCATCATTATGAACTCTCATTCTATCATTTCACTCATCCGTTTACTCATTCTGAGTAAATGCTCATCCATTTAACACATCCTTTTGTCATTTCGAACTCTCATTCTGTCATTTCGCTCATCTGTTTACTTGTTCTGAGTAAACTCTCATCCATTTGACACATCCTTTCATCATTCCAAACTCTCGTTCTATCATTCCGATCATCCATTTACTTGTTCTGAGTAAACGTTCATCCATTCAACACATCCTTTCATCATTCTGAACTCTCGTTCTATCAATCTGATCATTTGTTTACTTGTTCTGAGTAAATCTTCATCCATTTCACACAGCCTTTCATCATTTCGAACTCCCGTTTAGTCATTCCGATCATCCGTTTACTTGTTCTGAGTAAACCTTCATCCATTTCACACCTCATTTCTATCATTCTGAACTCTCGTTCAGTCGTTCTGATCATTCGTTTACTCGTTCTAAGTAAACATTCATCCATGTCACACCTCCTTTCATCATTCTGAACTCTCGTTCTATCGTTCTAATAATCCATTTACTTGTTCCAAGTAATTGTTCATCCATTTCTATCATCTATTTCTCCAATCAAATCATCATTTTCCCCATCCAGATCCCTTGAACTTTGTCTCGGGTTATTATCCAAATTGACCAAAGTGTCTGATCTGATCGTCATCATTAACATCCTCTTAGGATTGTCATCCATCCCAAGTTAATCATCATCGTCGGCCCAATCAATCCATTTTCAATCTCAAAGTGGATTCGGTGCCCCAATCATACATGTATCCTTTAATCCGATCAATCAGCATCCTAAGCCACCTAGGATAATCTCTGAACGATGTTTAAAGTCCCTTTCATCATCCTATCCAATTCATCAGTCAATCTTATCAATCATCAATCAATCGCATCCAATCGCATCCAATCGCATCCCTATCCTATCACCTTTGACCCAATCAATCTACTTCCATCTCAGAGTAGATTCAGTGTCGAGGTCATCCTTTAGTAATCAAATCCAATCGTCAGAATCAATCCCATTGCATCATCCAATCATCCTAATCTAAGCTTTAATCCAATCCCGATCTAAGCTTGCCCTAAATCTCAATTTGAGCTTTAGTCCATTTCCATCCTTTTTTTTCCTTTCATAATCATGAATTCTTATCATCCATCAATAGTGGTCAAGGGAAACCCTAATTACGTCGATGACGATAATGAAAGTCTTGTCGATCAAGAAGAATGTGACATGGATCCCCTTGACACTATCATTGCTAGTAAGTTTTCTCCACCCGCTTTTCAAAATCCAATCATCCCTTTGAGCTATCCTGTTATGTCTTCATCCATGCCTAATCATGCTCCTTATGATACCTTTGACGAGGGATACCCATCATATCCATCATATCCTTCATCTACATCATCCTCTTATCCTAATCTTCCATTACAACACCCTCATCCTAATCCCTCGTCCACATCCTCCTATCTCAATCCTTCATCCACATATACCCACTACCCTAATCTTCCATACCAATCTAATCCTACACTTGCACCTTCCTATCCTAACCCAACATCCACATCAACTTACCCTAATCCAACATCCGCATTTCCCTATCTCCATCTACCACCTCAATCTCCCCATCCTAGTCCACCATCCCAATACCCTTACTACAATCCACCACCCGCATCCTCATGTCCCAATTCACCATGCCAATACCCCTATCTTAACCCTTCACCTAATCCCCCATCTATTCCTAGTCTTGCATCCAATCCCATTCCCCCATCTAATCCTTGTCCACCAATCCGTAGTCCTAATCCCCCACTAATCCATAATCCTTCATTCACTCATACCACACCTTCTTAGCCTAGAGTATACAAGTCTCTCATTTTAGAAGTTCTCCAAGGGCTTATAACAAAGAAGACATCTCCCACTCCACACCTTGAAATTGTGGAATCATTCTATCCCAACCCATTATCCACAGTGATTAGTGACGAAACACTTCTCCACCCAAAACCTATCATTAATGATACAACCCCTAGCATCACTCAAACCATCAAAACCGTCACATCCTTCGAATCCATTGAGCCCCCATCTCCTACCATCATGTCCTTTGAGTCCACTGAGCCACCATCTCCTACCATCACATCTAATGAATCCATTGCATACCCACTTCCTACTCTGAGAGCCGTCGAACCCATCGACAACACCCTAATCCAATCCACTCCTTCCACTCCTAGTGTTACTAAAATCCATTCCTGTGAATGTTTTGAATCCTTCATCCCTCCATCTTCCCCACTTGAAGAGTCCCATGAAGACTCCATTATCATGCCTCCCACACACGATGAGCCATGCCAAGATCCTGATCCAAAGCATGCCAACATATCCCCTCCTCCAGATCAAGATCCTACTATCCCATCTAGTCAACCGCAAGATCACAGTCCCCCATCCATTCCATCCCATGATCCTCTTGAAATTCAAGATTCTACCGCTCCATCTCCGTCTCCCTTGCACGAGCCTGCTACCACAAAATTAGATCCTATCATATCCCCTACTCCCTCTCCAGATACCACCCATCCAAATGTTGTTATCCCATCATCTCCTTCTCAGGATCCCCCATCATCGCCTAAAAATGCTATCCCCACACCACTTGGATATCCCCTTAGTACTCTCACATTCTTCCATGGTGGCCTCCTTGCAAAAGAAAAACACAGTGTATATACCACCCATCATCCCCCACCTAATAATGGACTCGCATCATGTTTTCAGAATAACAAAAATTCTATCATGGATCGAATGCTCAAGAACATGAACTATCAGGGAAAAGGTCTAGGCCTTCACGAGCAAGGTATTTTAGAGCCCATCCAAGTCAAAGAACAAATTTGCATGCAAGGTCTTAGATCTATTACCCAAGACTCACAATCTAAACACATTGGTACAACCTCTAGACGTCCTCAATGAGCCTTTTCCAAAAGAAATATCAGCTCTTCCCATCACTCCACCAAATCATATGCTGCAATCCCTCTTCCTCTATCGTATCACCTCAAAACAATCGTCCATATTCCTCCTTCATCTGCTCCATCCATTTTGGGTCCTTATATCCCTCCATCCACCATCTCCTGACCTTTATCTACTCTATCCATCTTGGGTCCGTATATCCCAAGATCACCTCCTTCATCTCATCCATTCATCCATCCAACACCTATCTGTGTCATCCATCATAAAAATCCCTCTCGCATATCCCATAATTAGGATCAACAAAGGCACATACCTAAACATCCTCCATCTACACATAATCCCCATACTCCTACCTCCATTGCTCCACATCGTCCATCCCCCACACCCATCCCATTGCATGCACTTTGGATGCTAACATAAAAATGCATAAATCCAAACATCCACATGAATCTAAACCATATGCATGTTGAAGAAAAGAAAAATCAAATCCACAATCCAAATCAAACCCATCAGCCACAAAGGCCCACTAAAGCAAAAATCAAAACCATGTGGATCCCAAAGAAAAAAGATGCAATGCCATCAAATGAAAAATCTGTAAGAACATTCAAAGTTGCTAATCCAAAAGCTAACCATACCCACCTTTCATCTCCTAAGTCTGTTTTGGGTCCCTATGTACCAAAATTCACTATTCCATCTCCTCCATTATCCCCACATTCTCCATCCATCAATCCTCTTATCTTTTCACATCTGTCACCATATGTGCCAATGTTGGTCCTGAACCCACCACCCCATCACACATCCACCCCATCATTCTATCCATACCCTTTCCAGCATCCCATCCATTACCCCACATATGTAATCCATCAAATCCCTCTAATTCATCCTTTTACATAATCCATTTCTCCTAATAAGGTTGTACCAACGTCCAACAGTCAATTTGAACATGAGCTCTTAATACCTCGTATAGAACTTGATGCTTGAGTCCTCCATCCATATCCTTATCGCATGTCTTCTAAATCCACTTATTCGCCTCCCTATCCTTATCCATCTCCTTCTGCATGCTATGCAAAAAGTCCAAAAATCCAAAAAAGTCAAAAAAATAAAAATAAAATCAAAAAAATAAAATAGTAAAAAGAAACAATTCGTCCAATGGTGAAAACTTGACAATCAAGTGCCTTGGATAAGTACCATGATGAAAACCTGGCAAATAGGTGTCATGCGTAAATCCCCATCTGCACTTGGGGGCAGTTTCCTGCTATGCATTTCCTCCATCCACTATGCTTCCTGCTATGCTTCCAGCTATGTACCCGTCTTCTTGCTATACGTCCTCTTCCTTCATCCCCTCCATCTTTCCTATCTTACACATCCTGCTTGGCATATCTTATTTATCTCGTCACTCCATCCTTCTTGTGATCTTGATCAAAAAATAGGGGCACCTATCTATGCATGCTTTGGACACCTCTTGGTATACATTCCCTGCACACCTGCTCTATCATATCCCTAAATCACCCATCCTATCCTCCTCCAGTTATCTCCTTCATTTTCCCATCTTCTATCTCTCATGCCTCATTATACATGACATATCTAGAGTGGGGGCATTTATCTTCCTTTGTGATATAGTCCTTGGAGACATCATTCCTTCCATCCTGGCATCCCTTTTCATCCATTCATTTGGTAACCTTTTCCCCATCCTTCATCCACTCCATCCATCTTGGGTTCTTATGTCCCTCCATCTCCCCATCCCTATCTTCTTATCCTTCCATCATCGAATCCCTTGTCATCAATCCATCTAGCCACCTTTTCCTCATCATCCATCCCAACAATCATCTTCCCCCCCCATCCTCTACCCTCATCCCATCTCATAATCCCTTGTCATTGGTATCTAGCTATAGGCTTTTCCCCACACAATCCAATGTCATCTATCTTATCGTCATCACTTCTGCTTTTTTTTGCACATCTTTTCCATCTCCTATCCTTTCTCATCATTCATCTCTCCATGATATCATCCTCCCAATTCATCTTTTGATGATTTGAATAACTATCCCATCCTTGAGCTTTGTGATCACCACCATCCTCCAATTCAATCCAATAGGTCTATCGTGTCCCATCATGTCAGTCCAATCATTTTATCCCCTTATTTGGGGTTATCTCATCATCCTTCATCCATTGTCTATCGTTGATCTTTCATCAAACTATGTTGCCCCTGCGCTTTCACGTAGGCAAGGTTGATCATTTGATCCACCCCCGGGGTTCCATCCATCACCGATCTATATTGTCCACTTTTCTCCTGTTCTCCATCCTATCTTGGTCATCAATCGAAATCTCCATCATGGTCTGTCGTCAACCTTTTGTCGAACTATGAGGGCTCTATGCTTCCACATAGGCAGGGCTAATCTTTGATCAGCCCCCAAGCCCCTAGGTCGCTAGGGTGTGTTAGTCTCCTATCTTGTGTCATGTCTCTTGTGTCGTGTCATCAAGCTATGCCCTTATCTCGCTGGTTCTTAACAAACAAGACCCACTTGTATCATCAAATCCAATTAGTTTTGAGTATCCTGTGTCATATCAATCTTTTAGTTTAGTATCCATCACCAGTCTCAATAGGATGCATCCTTCCTAGCAGACCTCATCAATCTCATCCATCCCCTTGATCCTATGGCAAAGGACGTTTATCATTTGAGCTCCCTATAATCACTTGTCATCATCGCCTTGATCCATCATATCATGGTGTGCTTTGACTCGTCAACATAGGGGTGTATCTTGATCTTTTCTGTCTTCTCGGTTGTCCCATGTAGTACCCACCAAGATCCCTGAGGTCTTGTGTTACGCTAGGGCATCCTTGTGTGCTTGTGGTTATCCCAATACCTGGCCCGACCAAGGTCACCATGACTTTGGGGTGTTGGGATAGCCTTCTTGTTTGTTATGTTTGTTTTATGCATTAGACACTAATCCGCCTTGGTTTTTCATACCTTGACATTTTGTGTCTTATGCTATAGCAAAAATCAGTGCTCCGACGGTGGCAAATTGCATTTGATTTCATTTCATCTTCATCCTCTCGTCTATCAAGTTCCCCCCCATCCATTCATCCTTCATCACTCTCCCCTCCCAATCTCTTGTTGTCTTCGCATCATCTTCTTCAACTCCCCTTGCATCATCTCATCCATTTAGAGAGCACACTCATGTTCTCCTGAACCCGCATGTCCTCTCTAGGGGGCATCCTTCATCCCTAATTTTCATCATTTTCTTTTTCTCTTCCTAGTCACTCCTTTGAATGACTGGGGCATCTTTCCCAATCTAACCATCTTCTTCTAGGTTCTATGTTTTAATATTCTTTGAAATGATGCTACTTTGTAACACCATCTCAAAGAGGGGAAAAATGTAGACATCTAAATTTGGACACTTAATTTATCCAAATTCATCCCCTTTCGTCTTATTTTCGTTAATTAAGTAATACTGCTATTATTTAATTAATAACTTTAATTCTGCCAAATCCCTAAGGTATTTGATCAATAATACCTTATCTATTTAATCTCCTTTCATCAAATGAATTAATAAAATATGACATTTATTTAATTCCTCACAAGTCACATCCTCCATCTTTTATTATCTAATCTTAATCCTTCTTCTAATCTCATCATTAGGATGTGCACATGCCTAATCCTTGATTAGGAGGTGTCACATCCTCCAACTTTTGCAAGTTGGCCTCTAATATTTCTTAGCCACCTAACCTTCCTCTAACCCCTCATCAACTTGTCTAATCACCCCATTTAGTCAACTCTTCCCATCCCCAAGGAATTTTTAATTCCTTTTGTCTTCCCAAAGTTCTTTGAGGAATTTTTAATTCCACTCTCATCTTTCAAGGAATATTAAATTCCTTTTCTCTTCCCCATGTCCCTTATGGCATGTGTCCTTAGTCAACCTTATTAAATACTTTCTCCTTTTGGGCAAGGCACTCCACTTCCCCATGTGAATTTTTAATTCACTTTTTAATCCCCCAATGCACTCAAAAGGAATTTTTAATTCTTTCACTTCTTCCCGCATGTCCTCTCTTTATTCTTTATTCTTTCCCCTCTCCCCATGAGGATATTTGAGGAATTTTTAATTCCTCACATGTCCTCTCATAGGGACAAGTACCTCATTTATGAGGAGATCTTGTCCAATCCAAAGGTACTTTGTACCCCCCTCCATGTCATGTACTATCCTTCCACCTCATGTCCACTTCACCTTTTAGGGCTATATCACATGCCACATGTCAAGATGTGAGGGCTTGTGAGTTCTCAACTCACCTTGGCCCTATATCTTGATCATTGGTGGCTCAATCTTGGCCATCCATTTCCCTAGAGATTTCCAAAATCTCTATAAATACCCCCTCTTTTCTCTCATTTTGGGGAGAGATCATTTTGCTAGCCAAACTCTTGCAATTTTATTTCTCAATCTACACTTAGCCATTTTCATGCTTTTAACCATTTTCATCCATCCTCACATCATCATCTAGCTTGCATATCTTGCCATCTAAGGAGCATACACATCAAAGATCGAAGGGCCAACCAAAGGATCGATTCAAGACAAGGTATAAAGTTCCATTTGCTGTTCTTACTTTGTGTTGATTCCAACTTAGGCTAATTTTGAGGTGTAGGTTGTTTTGGTGTTTATTTGCACTCTTTAGTTTGTTGCTCATTTTCTAACGCATATATTCAACCTATCACAATGCTCAAACATTTTTTTGTTATAGCCTTATTCATCTTCAAAAGAGGAACAACTATAGAGATTGGGACTCAACCACTTTCTCTACCATGGGTACTTCTTCTTAATGAAATATTTTTCACACAATACAAAACAACTTCCACATGATCAATGGGAGCTCTCCTCCTAGCCATAGGGTATTAAAAAACCCACCCCCAAGCTAAGGGAACCCAAGGTGACAAGGCTCAACAAAACCACACAAACCAACTACCCAAGCCATAACCACATATTGTAGTAGCACTAGAACATAACTAGACACACAAAAATATAGATCAACTTCATTCAAGTAAAATATACATTACAATTTCTTAACATCACATTACATTACATTCCACAAAGAGCTCATTTTATGAGCCCAAATTAGGGGGAGTGGGGACAATCTACAAAGAGTGGATGATTAACAGATTTCTTGTATATCCAACACTGTATCTCCTCAACACCATCACATAACCACCTCTATATTCCTTTTACACAACCCCATTACACACCTCATTCAACTTCTAGACATACATTAAATCTTAATCCCAAATCAACAGATGGTTTCTTGGGTACTCATACCCTCAACTCAATCCCCTCAATGGAACATCTCTCCCACTCTAAACCCCTACACATAATGAGACCTTCATGTTATGGAGGTCCATTTATCATAACAACAATGTTTCCAAAATAAAAAAACACATTTAACACATCAAGTAGATTCTCAACAACAACCATAATGAGACACAAATCTTCACAACATTTGCATACATTTCTTTTTTGAAAATTATCACAGAAAAAGGTAACAAAATACTAACCTACAATCTCTTCTTAATGGAAAGGTGGATGCAGTAGCTATGCTCTTTCCAAGCTTTTGTTTCTAATTTTTTTCTTATGCTCCCTTCCCAATTGATAGCCAAGAGAAAATTGTTATGAATCAGGATGCCAAAACTCCCATCCCTTTTTTTTTGAAACAAAAACCCACTTGGGACCTTAAACACTCATGATCAATTATCTAAATGACAAGTGTTCTTTTCCCCTTTGAACACACTTCGCCCCCCTTGATGAGTAAGATCTTGAACATGCATTAAGCTTTGAATTTAATCACTTGGATAAAATTCTTCCAAAAAAGGGGCCTAAGGCTTCCAAATTAATCTTTAAGCTTAAAAAGTTAACCCCAATACTTAACCCTATGACCTAAGGTCAAGAAAATACCACCAAGCATAACTATAACCCCTTAAATCACACTAAGACTTGATTTTTCAATGTTACCACAACCATTGCACTATACATGATACTGGATGATAAAACAATACGCTTACTGAAACAATGAAAATAACACATCAAAAACCAACATGACATATGTCACCTTGGTGTTCCCCAAATCCATTGCTCATGGCTAACCTGCACACTCAACCACAAACGTTAATCCATCATCATAATAAAGCAAGGCATGCGATTGCAACATGATATCTATGTAGAAGTATTTTAAAACATTAATACATCATCACATTTATTCACCTTATGGCATAATTATCATATTATTAACAAAATCAATTTCAACAAAGTGGACAATCAAAGGAAGTTTCAAGGTAGTATTCATCAAATCAAGAACTAAAGGAGCAATAATGTAAGGATTCCTATTTGACAACCTAATGCTCAAAGGTACTCATCTTTTAATGGTTTTTGTTTCTCATACAATAAATTTGGTCATAGAGCAAAGAAATGTAGATGTAGAATGAACCATAATAGAATGAGTTAGAATGTTGGATTCTTTGTTGGACAATGCTTTGCTTGCAATAAGTTTGGACATAGAGCTACCAAATGTAGAAGCTAGATAATGTTGAATAGATTTAATGCTAGTAGAAGGATTTAGTTTCTTCAAGACTACTGTTACACATGTGCAATATCTTCATACATAAGGCTAATTAGTGCAAATCAAGGATGAATGCAAATTAGTTTTATCAAAGATATGTTGTGTGCTACACTTGCAACAAACTAGGACACATCTCAAAATTTTGTAGGAGAAAAATTGGGAAGAAACCTAATCCAAAAAATAAGAACAAGTCTATGAAAAAAGTGGATCCTACTGAAGTAAGGAAAGAAAAGGAAAAGATTTGGAGGAAAAAGGAAGAACCTGAGAAAAAGGATGAGTCAAATACATTTGCATCGACATTCGGTGCAGATACCTCTTCCAAAAACTAATCCTAGTAATGGTTTCACGGGGAGCAGTTACAGAAAAATCTAAAAATCCCCTGGTATATGAGGTGTTAAGTAGTCACACAAGGATATGTGATCTCAGTCATCATTTTGAAGGAATTGGAGAAATCTTCAGTAGAAAATAGGTAGATTTGAAGAATTGTGGAACTTTTTTTGGTTACAGTATGTTTCATAAATTGTTCATCAGCTTTAAGAGTTGAAAGGCAATAAATGTGAATTAGGGAAAAATTCATGTAATAAAGCAAGAAACTAAGTTAAGGAAAAGTACATTTGTGTAATTGGGAAGAAGCAATGCAAACTAAAGTGAGTTGAAGGCGATTTAGAGCATTGTACATCAGAACCCTAATTCTCGACAAGCAGAACAAGTATTCTCTATTATCTGAATTTTGTGGATTGTAAGTTGAAGGAAATTTCTACTAAAGCATATTCAAGTTGTTTAAGGGTAATGAACACTCCTACTGTTGTGGAAATCTCTGAGAGACCCCAATCTATATTTAGAAGATATTTGTAAAAAGTGTATGAAAATGATCTCGTGGGTGCATTCTCGCACATTCTAAGCCATGTTCTACCCATTGAAGATACAAGAACATATATTCATGGGAAGATAGAATAATTTAATCACCAAGAGCTTAAGGATTTGTGGGACAATGAGCTGACGAGAGATGATCTATTGCTTAAGCTAGAATATGAAAACCTTGTTCGGATGAAGCTTAATGTTAAGAACTGGTTTCCAAACTTTTCCAATGAGAGTGACGAAAATTTTGTTAGAATGACCCTTAGTAGGGTTCATAGCAAATTTGTGTGGACAAACTTTCTCTAAGGATGATATAAAATAGCTAAAGGAGGCCCTTGATGAAAGAAAATCCAAATTTGTTGAACTACCCTTCGAACCTAGGAAATTAGGAAGACTATCTTCTTGTGTTGCACCAACACCTATCTCTAGTACTACCACTTTTAGTACTGGTAATATTGAGAAGGGAAAGAGGAAAGAAAAAAGTCCCCATGCATCAGTTGATGTTGTTGCCCCTACCAGTCTTAGTACCTAGACATCTAAGAGAAAGGATATACCTCTTGCTGCATCATCTATTGCTTCAAGAAAAAAAGAGTAAAACAAAAGGCCAATAGGAAAGATAAGATGAGAAATGATGTTATAAATTCTTGTGGTTCATCTCTTTCTAAAGTAGAAGCTGCCGATCTGTTAAAAGAATGCTCTAATATATTTAGAGTCAAGCAGAGAGTTAATATGTTAATGACCAAGGAGCAATAAAATATGGAAAAAGTGAGACAAGAAACCCAAAAAGTAATTATAAAAATGGCAAGGAATTATGGGACAAGAAACAACTCTTCGTCCCACATAACTCAAGCACAAATGCATATTGATGCTTCATAAGTGATGGATAAACCAGTCTTGGAGATTGTTGGTGAGACACATGGAAATTTAGAGACTCTTTCCCTTCCGACTGACAAAGAAGAGACAACTAGAAAAAGGTCTGATGATCAACATAAAGATCATTCCGATGATAGCCAAGAAGAACATCGAGAATCTATCAGAAACATGGATGAGAAAAACAAAGATGAAAGTGAAGGGAGTAAGGAAAAAAAGAAGAATAATGACAAGGATGATGAGGATAAAAAGGAAAAGAAAATAGAAACAAATCCTTTGGAAAGTCATCTAGAGAAGAAGAAGAAGAAGAAAAGGAAAAGAAGAAAGAGGAAGACAAGAAATCCATTCCGGCTGAGAAGAGAAAAGGAGAAATTCCCAAAGGTTTTGAGTTGTCAAAGGCATTCAGAGAATCATCCAGAAGTACCCTTAAAGGTCTTCTTTTGAGGCAAACTGTACTTCAACCTATGCTTCCAAGCCAACTAGTTAAGCTATCGTCACATCTAGGTTATGTGGACTTGACCAAGATTACACTAGGTGACAAAATAAAACTAAGTGGCACTTTTCTCAACTCTGTCACACAAGAAGCTACAAAGTCATATCAAAAGGGAAATGAATTTATAAATGAATCCATTAAAGCTTTATAGGAGACAAATATTGGTGTTATAACAGATTACTCTTTAGCTCCAATTGAAAATTTAAATCTTATAGTTGATTTAGTCAAAGAGTACACGTCTAACCCCAAGGTACAGATTGCAAAAGAAGTAGAGTTGAGTCTACTAGAGAAAAGACTATTGTTTCTGCAAGACAAGTGTACAATTGCATGTGATAGGACTTTACAAACTTTGAAAGAAGTAAGGGAATGTGATGAGGAATCCCAACTACTATTTGTCTATTGCATGAAGTGGCCTAAAGCCACTTGAGGTATCAAGGACTTAATGGACTCGATTTAGTCTCAACTTGAAAATGCCTCTAGAGATTAGAAGATTATAGATGATAGAAACTATGTTGGATGAGTTTCTATTGTAGATCTTTAGAGAAAATTTTTCATCCTGAAAAGATAGAAGAAGATGCTATGAGACAGTATGCCTAGCTTGGAGACCTGGTTATGTCCAGACATGTCTCTATATCAAATGCATTGATGGAAGAAAAAAAACTTGAGAAGATGAATATTGTTTCATCCACTCTGGAAGAAGGAGAAGAATGCCTGATAGAATTAGAATCTCTAAAAAAATCTCTTTCTAGGGAAAAAGGAGTATGGGATGATGGAAATCCAGCTTGAGAAGTGATTCTAAAGGAGTTATAGGGTGCCCCAGCTCCTGATTTGAAGTTTTTTTTTTTCTCAATCCTTTGTCCTTGATGTCAAAGGGGGAGAAGAGGAGAAGAGTCTGTATAAATAATATTATGTTTTGGTGTTCTTGTATATATGATAGGGGGAGTTGAGTATGTTAGTGTTGCACAATATTTTGTTTTGAAGAAAGCCTCATTTTTGACACATGTTTCCATCAATGACAAAGAGGGAGATTGTTGGAAGAATGAAGGTGACCTCAGGATTTGTTGTTATCGATGCCAACATTGTTTTGTAACTGTCTAAGTAAACTGTGTCTATATTGATCCAATATTTTGATCCAGATTTCCTCTTAGTAAAAGGAAATTCTATGAGTTTTTGATATGTTGCTTGGGAGTGTTAGTTACAGCTATAAACATGCTTTCAACAATTTTGGTTGATCTGGTTGAGTTATCTAAGTGACAAAAGTTTGACATTGTTTTGGCCGACAGGGTTATGAACTACTTATCTTATAAATGTTTAAAGTGTTTCTTATTAGGTCCAGGCTGACCTAATTTGTTTTTTTTTATGATTTGTCTTGTGCGCCAAAAGGACTTTCGATTTAAGCCAACAAATATTTTTGAATTATGCATTCAATTAGGCCGACCTAATTGATGTATAAAATAAAGATATATATGTGTGTGTGTATGTGTGATGAGGATGGAGAGGTATATAGATGAAGGAATGATGTGGTATATAGTGATACGACAAGTGTTGTAGTGGAAAGGTTTTGATGATTGTTGTATGCCTGCGACCAAAGAATTTTTTTTGGTATTCCAAAGCTTAACCAGAACTGATCTCTACACTTTGAAGGTGTACTTACTCAGTTCATTATTTGGCAGTGAGTTGTACTCTTTGTATCTTGGTGATAAGCTATTCAGTATTTACTTCAGGTTGTCAGCCTTTCAAGGGTGGTGTTTCTTGGCAGCAAGCCTTGTAATGTCTTGTAACCAGTTATAATATATTGTGAGCTAATCCTCACCGTGGTTTTTCTCATTTTTGGTTTTCCACGTAAAAATTTTGGTGTCAATGTGTTATGATTCCTTTTATGTTTTGGTTTAATTTTGCAGCTAGAAATGGATTGATAATTGGATGGTTAGTAATTAATTATGTTAGCAGAATATTGATTCACCCCCCTCTTAGTATTCGGTGCATTCAACACATAGAAGGAGTATGCCTCTACATATCACAACTCCCCTCCTTAAGAGCCAAAAAGGAACATTGAAGAAAGAATACAAGCCAAACCATAGATAAATATTCCTTTAGATAACCAAGAAGAATCAGTTGATGAAAAAAATAATGATGAGGAAAAATTGGTCAATGTTGAGAAAAAGGATGAAAATACAAAAGTTAGCATTGGTGACAAAGAAAGGCTTTGGAGAAAAAGGATGCAAAGGAAAATATGAAGATAGTTCGAGAATCTTTCGATACTTCTAGAGATTTTATAAAGAAATTGTTAAGTATGCAACTCCAATTCCAGTTAGTTGTGTCTGCCCAACTACTATAGCTTCCAATACATCAAGGGCAAGTAGATATGGAGAAAATATCTCCATTGCACAAGCTTCAGTTAGGTGATACTTTCCATGCTTTTTCCCGAAAGGAGATTTTACAAAATCATCAAAAGAGTGTAGAGCTTATTGATGAAGCAGTGAAATTTCTACAAGAAAGCATACCCAGTGCAAGTATAGATAATTTTTTGTCCAATATGGAAATTTTAAAGTTTTTTCTTGACTCATTTAAAGAATATTCCAGTGGTTTGAAGGAAAAACTAGAGAAGGAGATAAATAAAAAGATGAAAGATAAGAGATTAATTGATATAATAGATAAGTGTGCCACCACACACACTAAATTTTAGAATAATCTCAAAGATGTACAAGATTGTGTTGCAGAAGCTAAGATGTTCCAATTTTGTATGAAGTGGCCTAGCTCCACCAAAAGCATTAAGGATGAGATGGACTCCATTGGGTCCCAAATTGGTATGGCATTCAATGCCTATGATCTGACACAAGACATTCATGGGAGCACAAGGACAATAATTGAGAATCTACATGAGCATTTCTTCCAATTGCAAGTGTAAAAGAAGATAATTATGCAGTTTGGACATCTCAAGGATCCGGTGAATGAAAAATTCACACCTATTTCTAGTGCCCTTATGAGTGTAGACAAACAGATGAAGTTAAATTCGATACCCAACACTTTGGATGATGGTGGAGAACTTCTTATGGAGTTTGAGACTCAGAGCCGCATGCTTGGCCTAGCCAAGAAAGGTTGGAAGAAGAAAAGAAAGGATGGAAAGTACACCTTGAGAAGTTGCACCTATCAAATACGTATTCCAATTAATAGTGTATATTTCTTTTCTTGTTATGCATTTTAGACTTCTTAGTCAGATTTTACTATATATATGCAGATAGTTGAGATAGTTTCTAGTGCAAGTTTTGTCTTGGTTTGATGGATAGCATTGTTGGGTAAGTTAGTTAAGATTTTGGAATTTGGGTTACTCCCATGTGTATATATGTATATATCAATTAGGGGGATCACATGAGTATGTGAGTATCTATTTAATTCAGTAAATACAAAATCATGCAAGTCATGAAAGGGGGAGTGAAGAATAGAACATATGTATGCACCCTTTGCCCTTGATGTCAAAGGGGGAGAGTAGTTTTGGAGAGAAATTTTGGCATGTTGCCATCAATGAAAAAGGGAGAGATTATTGGAAGATTAAAGAGTTTTTCATTGAGATGTCTAGTGGCAACATGAGAATAAGTATAAACATAAGCTGTCCAGTATGCAAGTACAGTGTTGTCATTGATGTCAACATTGTGATTTGGTATGAAGATCAATGCGTAGAGTAATTGGTGAAGCATGGTCATGTATAAGGATGCTAATCTAGTGCTTAGACACAAGAATCTTTGATATGGTGCAGGCAGTGGAAGTGGAAAATTGGCTAAGTGTCAATACATAGTTTTTAGTGTATAGGACATCTAATTTTTGGTTTGCATTGGTCCTCCTTGAAGAATATTTCTCTGCGGTTATAATGCAATTTTTTTGGATGTTAGAGGAGTCTAAATCTAAATTTGACATTTTCTTGTCCTCTGGTGAAGAAGTTATGAATGACAGAATATCAAGTCTAATAGTGACAGTGGTTGCCAGTATAGGGTGTATGTTTTGATCAGTTTGCACTTCACTGCAGAATGGTATTTGGTCTTGTGGATTTGTGGGAGTTTTTATAGGTGTTAGTAGACTTTGTGCTCCAAGTGGCATGAATTTTGGAGGTTTTCAAGTCAGTTTGTGGTTGTTTAGTTGGTAAATTTTGATGTTAGGTCACCAATAGTGCTAACCTAATATATTTTAGGTATTACAGAGGTTAAGTAAGTATTGATCCATTATGTAGGAACTATTATATGTCCACCCTGACCTATCTTGTGTGCTACAATTTTTAATTAATGCACGAGGTGTGTATATTAAGCCTACAAGTTATATTTTTCATGATACATCTAATTCGACTGACCTAATTGATGTTGGGATGAAATGGATATAAGGATAAGATCATTTCATTGTTGGATGTTCAAAGTGGATAGAAAATATAGAAGTATTATTGATGCGAGTTATGTGAAAGTGATGTGAGTGCAGAACAAAGCAGAGTGATATGAAGTGTGTTGAATTTGTATATTGAGCTTCAGTGGAACTGTATTCCAACATGTTGTAGATGTGTTTGTAATAATTCATTTTGGCTATGTGCCACCCCTCTCTTCTATCTTCTCTTGTTTTTGTGGGAAGTGATTCCACTAGGATAGTGACTCCATTTGTAGTGATTATTTCTATAATATCTTATAACTGGTTATAATATATTGTGAGCTAAACCTCATCATGGTTTTTTCCTGTTTGGGTTTTCCACAAAAAAATAAGGTGTTCATGAGTTATATGGTTTTGATGGATATTTTCATGCTTTCATTTCTTATTGCAAATTGAATATGCAATGTAGAGTGAACGCTTTTTTTTTTTTTCAACAAAAGGAATATTTCCTATATATATTTATATTGGTATTAAAGATATTTATAATAGATGATATGTATCCTTCCCATAGACATATTTTCTTAAACTGCCTATTACAACCATATTGCATCACCCAACCTTTTACAAAATAGACCAAAAATTAGGCCTAAATACCCTTATGCAACATTCAAAGCACTTTTTCTACTTATTCATTTAGAGTCCTCCATCAAAAAACCTTAAAAATCATCATAGGACCATTAGTCTTCAAAAAAATATCATTATACCCATGTACTTATTCAAACTCCATTTACACTGGATGATCATTTTCACCCTAGTCTTCTACCAAATTGCCATCAACAAAAAGGATAGACAAAAAAAAATTTTGAGCACCCACTGGCTGACCATAATCACCTTGTTCTTCAACACCAACACTTTCCACAAACTAAATCGGTGGAAAATCTTTGAGGATAAAACGACTAACATTGCGAATATTTAGTGGTTGCATATGAACACCCATTGGTTGAACATTTTCCTCTGCAAATTCCTGGATCTTTCGAACACCCAACGATTGGTTTTCCTCTACAATTTCCTATACATTTCAAATGCCCAATGATTGATTTTCCTCTACAATTTCTTAGGAATTTCAAACACCCAAAGGGTGACCATTTTCCTCTACAATTTCTTGAACATTTGGAACACCCAACAACTGGTGAAGGTTGTTCTCATCTGGAAACACCCGAGGATGATGACTACTAGGCATTGGAGGATCATGAACATGCATGAGAAACACTAAAATGGCTTTAGTTATCTCCCTTACTTTGTCAGCTAAATCAGAATCAAACTCCCTTGCATACCTTTTGAGAACATTTATCATGAAACTAGAATTTTGTTGAGACAGAGTTCTATTAATTGCAACAAACAATTTTTTAAAATTTGTTCGATGAAGTAAGAAGTGTCTAGGGAATAAACCTCCTACATAACCATGACCTTTCCATAGATCACGACATTGAAAAGCTTTGTAAAAGACACCATTTTGCAAATACTCTTCATTTACAACTTTATTTATAACAAATTCCACTAACCTCACATCTTGTAGCAAATCCATAAGATTGGACATGAAAATTGATAGCAGTTGAGATGGGTAAATCAATATCTTTGCTTTTGGCTCCAAAATTTCAACACCAACAACCCTTCTGATATGCTTTGTAAAAGTTGCACAATAAAATTTGAACACCTAGTGGAGCTCGACATCACCAATCTCCTTAGAAATGGGCAGTTCCCATTCATTGACATGAATGAATATACAGTAATTATGCGGGTAGAACTCCATCACTTTCCTCTTACACTCTGTGCAGAAACTCGTTGGAACACAAAAATCCCCATTGCTTGAACTTTCCTCTTGAAACATGCACTTGATTGACTTTTTTTCTATGCACATACCAACAATTTTGTTTGTGAAGTTGTGTGGAATGTGGTAGGATATATATTATGCGTGAAGAGTAAAAATGCCATTCCAGAAATGAATTTTTCTTGATTTTTATAAAGGTTCAAGCACATGCTAGTAAATGATGCCAACGTACACATTGATGTACAAAAGGAAAGTTTGATAAAATTTTGCACCAAAAGAAAATTTACCTATGCAGAGGAAACATCAAAAGAAAAACTTCTAAATGTAGACATGCTGATTCAAAATTCTGAGCAAACAATTTCCACTATTTGCATATACCAAAGGATTGCGATTTTAAATTTTTAAGTGGTTTCAGAGAATACTAATTCATCGCCCTCTTAGTATTTTGGGTGTTCAACATTAATGTCATGAGATGCCACTATAAAAATTAGAGAGATAGGGATAGTTATTATTCAAATGTAGGAGGTATATAAAGATGTGTTATGGAGGTAGTTAGCAATGATGTAGTAGGAGAGGGTGAAGTTAGATTATAGTTAAGTGTAGAGTAGATGAACGTGGATGTAGTAGTGGAGGAGAGAGATAGTAGATAGTCTCTAGTATATGGTCTATAGATTTAGTTGATAATATTGAGAGCAAAGCAAGAGAAGGATGTGGAAAAGTTGTAGAAACTATGCTAGGAGAGAGATGTAGAGAAGATATTATTAGAGTTTTAGGTCTTGGTAGAGGATTTTTTGGAGGTCATGGCTATGAACAATAGGATAGTTTGAGCACATCAATAAACAAACTACCACAAAGCACTATATGAGTAGATTGTTCCCATAGAGAAGATGTTGTCAATCTATGTAGAGGTGTCAAGAAGTTTTTAAAATGGGCATCAAGTGTAGGTTCATCGAGGAGATTTATCAATGAGTAGACCATAGTATCCAAGGGAACTTGTTAGGCCACTACCATTGCAAGGGACATCTATAGAGAAAGAGGAGTGAGGGTCATAGAAGAAACCATGTGTGAGTGTACTTAGGGATGAGATAGATTTTTTGATGAGGTCATGTGCCATTTTTATAATGTATTATGGAGATAATCATATGTGATGATGTAATTTTTAGAATATTGTACATCCTATATGTTGATGCCTTAAAATGTCAAGCAACAACCTTATGGGAAACTCAATTAATGGGGGGACCAATTGCGCTAAACTGAGTGACCTCCGGGCTTTTAAAGAAGTCAGCTCCTTCTGTATTTGGGGGTTGTGAATGGGAAAAGGAAGAAAACATATAAAATAAAGATCTAACCTAAGGCGTTGCGCCAAGATGTAGGTGTGGGCTTGGTAAATATTCCTTTCAAATGTGATTTAAGGGCCCATTCAACAATTTGCATGTTAAAAAATAACATAGAGCATAGATGAAAAGTCTAATAAGTTTATCAAATAACATAAAATAACTTCCATACACATTCACTGAGAAAGAAGAGTCCAAGGCATGGTCTGAATTAGCAAACATATATTGAAATTATAGAATTTCTACAAATAAAATACTCAGTACAATAACGACACAGTATAATGTTTTGTCAACTAGCTAAGAAACAGAAAGGCCGAACAACAATGCCATAGTTTGTGAGTCTTATTACAATGATCTAAAATAATACAAAGGCCTAGTGTCTTTTCTCAAATTTTCTGTGTATTCTCTGAACTCATTTTCAGAAAGTAGAAGCAATATATATAGAGAATCATGCCACCGCCTGAGAGCCAGTAACAAAAAATATTCCTTGGCATGAGAAATGATGTTCGTCGCAATGATTTCCCATGGCCGTTGGAATAGAAAAGATTCTGAATCATAGAATGTAGTCACCTTCAAACTAGCATCCCCCTGTGAATGATGATTGTGGTCCTAGTGTGGAAGTAGCAAAATTTCCATGTAGACACGTGTCACTTACACATCGAGTTGGTTAGGACACGTGGTGATAGGATAGGGCTTGTCGTTTATTCTTCCCTTCTGACGCTGAAACTCCCCGCGAAGAAGACACATGGAGGAGTATTAGGGTCGAGCGTTGACTGTGGGGTCTGCCAAATGATGCCCATGGAATGATGCTATGTGGAAAGTAGGCGGAGCTCGATAGAGAAGCCAAGGGGAGTGGGCTATGAAAGGCTCGTGTTACTGACACGTGGAGGCATGGTGGGGCTCGATAAAGCAACAAGGGAAGAAATGTTTCCAAGGAGCCTGTGGTGGACATGTGGAGGAAGTGAGTGAAGCTCTTCAAAAAGGGGCTCGAAGATATTCAAATATATGAGGTGCGGACTGGGGGAAAGTAAAACAATATTATCAACCCGAAGGTAGCTCAAGGGATTTTTAATCCACAACTTTTGGTGACTACTAGGGGCATTTCACTTGCGGAATGGGAACCCAAAATTTTTGGTTCAAAGACCAGAGCCTTATTCAATGGGCAACATAGTCAGAGCCTTGAGAGCGCGTTCTGTAGAGGCATCCAATTGGCCTTGGATGGCATTGATATGGCACGCAAATTCTCTTGTGCCTCATGAATATCAATTATTTCCTTGAAGGGAAACTCCATGGATATCCTGGTTCCAGACTCAAGCTTAAAATGCAGTCGCACTATCTAATGGGTGACACCTTCAATATCCTCAGCAGTAGGGGTTGATTGAAATTTTGAAAAGTAGATAAATCTTGTTGCTTTTCCTTGATTTTTGCTGCAATATGCTCCACTGTGGCCACTGAATCATCAGAGAGAAAAAAGGAGGGCAAGCATATTCCAGTCAATTGGGAGAATTTTATTTGCATACTATTCATATGTTGGCAACACAGGGGAAGACAACTGAGAGGGGGGGTGAATCAGTTGTCCCAGAATTTCAAACTTATTCAACTTATTAAACTTATTCTTAGATCTGATCAATAACCATGAAAGCATAAATCAACAACACATCAAAAACACACATAACACCAAGATTTTTTACATGGAAACCCAGTTAGGGGAAAATCCATGGTGGAGGTCAGTCCACAAGATTATACCCTGTTAAAAGTGTTACCCAATTTTCACCCTCAGGCTCAATCAGGCGAGGAATCTATAATGCAGGTGTTCATAAGGGCCAAATGGGATACTTCCATTAAGGGTTAGTTCATGTATCTGATAGCATTTCATAGGGAGCTCAGTCGGGAGGCCTGCTTGATAGAAGGTATAATTCAATGAATTACAAACTCGAGCCTCCATTAGAACCAAGTTGACATGACATCTCCATTGTCTAGTCGACTAGCAGCTTGGACACATTTATGTTTTATTTATGTTTTGAACAGGTCGCTGTGACCTAGTCTTTGTCTGGCCGAACGCGTCACTGTGGAGCCTATTGCTATAATAGGAGGGGTTTGGTATGACCTCTTACCGCGTGGATTCCTTAGGCTGATAGGCCATTCAATCGTCATTCGGTGAGACTCACGGCGACTGTGGTTTTTAGGAAGAATTGAAACTTTCGCAGAGATGTCCCAGTGACGTGAGAAGGTCACACCGACTGGACACTTTGGGGTAAGAGAAGGAACTCGCTAAGAGGTCTTAGCGAGAATGGCATATCTTGGAGACAAGCACAAGTTTCAGTAAGGATATTAGCTTCGGCGTATGTCTTGCCGAAGTATGAAGGAACCATCGAAGACAAAGAAAGGCCTCACCAAGACTTGAAGCTTTCACCGAGATGTCTCGGTGATAAGGTGGGGGTCTCACCGACAATGGAGGAGCCTTCGGCATAACATAAGGAGCTTGGGAGGATCTCTTCCTAATCGGTAGGAGTCAACTGAGGGTTCATACTTTGGCATGAGTCTCACCGAGCCATGAAGCCTTTAGAACCAAAAGGAATTCACCAAGAAGAGGGGTAGTTCTACGAGAGGTCACGCCGACAACAAGGGGTCTCACTGGGTGTCTTTCCGAATGAAGAGTTTGCTGAATGGGAAGGATTTCTGTGTGATGTCTTAGCGATGCCAAGGAGTCTTGTCAAAATGAAATGAAATGTGTGCTCGCCAAAGCTGAGGTGCCTTCGGCACAAACTCTTCCTGATATAAGGATGCCTGGCCGATAGAAGAAAAGGAGCTTGACCGGACTACTTCTAAGGACGTCTGCGAAGGTCTCCCTGACATGAGTGTTATTGATGGAGTGACTGACTATCAGAGTGATGTATTACTGATATCATGTGGTCTCAGGGACAAAAGAGAACTTGGTATGACTTTTGGGCTTTCAGCAGGATGTCTTCCCGCATCAGGGTGGTCTCAGCGACAGAAAGGGATCTCCACGTGACTTGTCAACCCACTGATCTCTTAGCGATAAACGGTGTCTTGCCGATGGCTCCAGTAGCATTGGTATGATCTTTTGGGCTCACTGGGAGCTCTTAGTGATGACTCCATGTTTTTTCGATGCTTACAAAAGGGTTTAACCGCATTAGGGAGACACGATTAGTGTCTCACTGATATGTGGTTCAATAGGGGAAGTTATGACCACCTGAAGAAGCTACGTGGATTTCACTCATCCAATCAAAGAGATTTTAAGGTAAACCATGGCAGTCTAAAGAACATCAACAGGATGAAGGGTGACGTGTATCTGTTATAGGCTCAGAGAATTCAAGGTGCAGCCAAAGTAGCTCAACTAGACACGATGGATCAAATGAATGCGGTAGCTGCAAAATATCAGAAGGCTTCTATGAGGGTAACTCTTCACTGACACACACAGTAGGGACACGCAGGCTTCAACATTAACTTCATCCAAAAAATTTGAGGTTAGATCTTTCTGAGCTCTGATACTTTTGTAAGCCCTAATGGGCCGACACACAGTCTGTATATAAGGCATTTTTTGCCTTTTTGTAAATAGCTCAAATTATGCATTCAAGGGAGTTAGTGATTTTTTCATTAATCTTTTCTCAATTAGTGTATGTTTCTGTAACTCAACTGAAAATTTGGAATGCAAAATAGAGTTCATCTTGAAAACAAGTATTAATTCCCGTACCACTCTCATTTTATGTATGTTAGCTTATATATGTATTTCTTTACCAGTGTTTTACCAAATTTGCATTCATACCACTTAGTTGTGAAGATAGTTCCTTCCTTCTCGAGATATGTATGTGGATCAGACCTGCCAAGAGTGATGCATAAAGCTGAATGGGGTGATGTTGAGTAGGTGAAACAACAACAGTCTAGTTTTCTTCAGTGTGTTTCATCCTGTTTTCATTTTTTGATTTCTCATTAATTCAATGTATCACCATAGAGTTAGTTTTAATTTTAATATATTCTCTTTCTCCCTTTCCCTTCAGAGAATCAATAGTTTAGGCGATACCCAAAGGAAGCCGACCTTCTGTGGAGGTTCACTCCAATCTCAGGTGACCCACAGCCTTGGAGTGATCCAATGTTTCACTAGAAAGCTCAGTCTTACAAACTGTGCATAGGGTGCATTTCTAGGTAACAACAAAAAGTATAAAGAAATGTGAATGGGGAATGTACATGCATTCGGGCACACTGCCTAGAGCTCACTGCTCAATTATAAAAGGAAGACTCACTGTCTTAAAAAAGATTTGGATTACATCCACAAGAATTTGAACTAAGAAAATAACATTTGCTAATGCCTGATTATAGTTCCAGTTAAGGACAAGAACATGTCTTCACTCTTCTTCACACTCTACTTTGCCTTTGAAAGATTTAGAACATTATTCACACACACCATGCCATCAAATGGTATAAGGATTTGATTATATATATCCGTAATAAGAAATTACATTGCTACATGTCGGCCGCAACAAAATAATAAAATGAATACAAACTGTCAGCCCAAAACAATAAAGATTATTAATGCGAATCAACCAAGGTTGGCCACAACATAGTGAAGAACCAAAATAAAATCTTCAAAAATGAAAACACTTCAGAAAATTATTCCTTGAAGATCCACAACACGCTACAAAACCCTGTTAGACAAGAACAAGAGAAACATGAATAGGCAAGAGAAAATCTCCAATAACGAGCACAAAAATCAATACAGAAGTGCAACAAAGATAGAGAATGATCTAGAAACATCCACAAACATCATGAATCACTAGAGAAACATCTACAACAACTAAACTTACTAAAATCATATAACCTTCATTCAGGAACACCAACTGAAGCAAAAAAATGACTGTTAGAATACAAAACTTCATAACATGATCAAATCTTCACACGATCTTTGAAACTTAACATGGATAAAGTAGATATACTAAAAAAGAAACCCTTTAATCCATAACCACTATTCATCAATGTACTAAGCTAACCAATAAACTTCACTTCACTTCACAACGACAACCTACAACTTATTTCATTACAATTTTCTCAATATCCTCGACATATACAACTTCTAAAACGTTAATGGCAATTGACATCAATGAAAACCACATATTAGAAACACAACCACAACATCCAAAATCATAGTCTGACTCAGTGTTGTCGAGCAATCGCTAGCATGAAGGATGGCCACGTGTTAACAGATGAATTCTTTCACCTTCTTGGCAGTTGATCTCTGGTCTTCAATCTCTGTACTCACCAAGTCTTCATTTGCCACCATGTATAACTTGTCTAGCAATTTCTCCACCTCAGGAACCCTTTCCACAATGAACTATGAGAATTTTTCAATTGTTCCATGCACCTCTCTGCTCAAACTTGTGATGCAGGAGCATCCTTGGTTCTTGGCAATCTTGCATCAATAAAAAAACAAAAAAAATCAATTTTTTGTTCTTGTTTTGTTCTTGCTCAGTTTGTGTTGGTGGATTCTTCATCTTTGCTCACCAGGATTTGTGGATCTTGGAGTACATCATCTAGATGTTCATTTTACTTGTTCACAAATTTGTGCGTGATTGGATCTTTTTCTAGCAAGTTATCGCTTCTGGGATTCTTGGCAATTTCTTGAACTGGCATCGGAATAATTTCAAACTTTTCAACCAATTTGATCATTGTGGATCATCCCCGTATCTTGTGGATCTTAACGGTGGGATTTTAATTGTTCCTGGGAGTGTCCCCGACCTTCATTATAGGTCCACACTTCATCTTATGCACCTGTTGAAGAATAATTCAAATTTGAGGCCGACTTATTCATGTGCATGTTAGATTTTCTTTCCTTGGAGAATGTGATGATGTTTGGTCAACACAGATGTTTCTTGAGTTGTAAATATGCTATCAATCTTGTAATTTATCATTAGAATAGGCAGTAGAACTAGAAGAGGTAGTAGAGTTAGCAGTGGATTAAGTGGATTAAGATTGATCCAAATTCTAAGAGTTTAGCTCACATATAGGAGCATGTTAGAATGTTGTGTATTTGATCAAGCCTATAAGCAAAATCTTTAAGCTCGAATGTTGCTGGCTGAATGTAACTGAGATAATTTTTAATGAGAATATTTCCATTTGCATTTTCCTCCATATTCTGTGTTTCTTCAGTTGTGTTAATCTTGCTACATAGTTCAGATAGTTCTCTTTGAGGACCCTCCTACCGTGGCTACACCAGATTGGTATCAGAGTGAGATTCAATCCGTGTGAGGTTGACAAAATTTGTGAAGTTCTGTAGAAGATTTGTTGTGGGGTGGCGGACTGAGGATCTGACTTGCAGCTGTAGAGGAATTTTGTAAAGATGGCTGGAAAAAGAAATGTTAGAGGAAATGGAGCACATGGAAATGCAGACCCAACTGTGATGGAGATGTTAAGAAGAATTGTTGCAAGATTAGATGCATTTGAAATGGCCCAAAGGAGAGGTCGACCAATTGATGATGTGAGTGATGAAGTAAAAGTTTAGGAAGAAAGAGGGACAAATGAGCAACTTGGCCTAGATTAGGGAGAAGAGAGGTTCATAAGAGCCCTAACTAAAGTGAATACAAGACCCCATTTCAATCCACCAGACTACAATGGTAAGTTGGATTACAAAGATGGAAAAGTATTTTGAATTTGAAGGTACCTTTGAAGATAAGAAGATGAGGTTTGCTTGTACAAAGTTGAGAGGACATGCATCCCTTTGGTGGGAACATTTGCAGATAGATAGACCGAGAAGACGAATAGAAAAGATAAAGTCTTGGGATCAGATGGTGAATAAGTTGAAGTCAAAGTTTATACCTGCAAACTATCAAATTAGTTTGTTCAAGAAGTTACAAAATTTGAAACATAAAGAATCAAGTGTGACGGAGTATATTGAAGAATTCTATAAGTTGAATATCAGATCTAGACATTCAAAGGATGAGATTGAGCAAGTAGCCAGATATGTGAATGGTTTGAGATCATCCATATAGGATGAGATTAGTTTGATCAAGTTGGTGAGTGTGGAAGAGGCATATTAGTGTGCTTTGAAAGTAGAGGAAAAGTTGAATAAGAGACATGAGCAAAAACATAGAGGAAGAGATGGAAGATTTCAAAGAGGAAGAACTTTTGTTGGAGGAGGAAGAGAATCTTTTCCAGACCAAAAAAAGGATAAGGAGGTTAGGAAGAATGACAACTCACACCAGAGAATTGATGGAAACTCTTATAGAAGAGGAGGTTAAGGTGGTTATAGAAGAGATGATAGAGGACAAGAGAAAAGGATATTCAAAGGAACCTGTTATAAATGTGGTGAAGGACATAGAGCATTTGAATGTTAACATGGATAGACAAGCAGGAAGACAAAGAACAATAGAAGACCAAATTTTGTTGAGGAAGATCATACTGAATCATCTAATAAACCAGAAGATGGAGAAGTATTGGTAAATAGGAGAGTATTATGTCAAAGTGAGTTGGAGAAAGAACCATTGCAGAGGAAGAATTTGTTTTAGACCAAATGCAAGGTGAATGGTAAATGTTGTAAAGTGATTGTTGAAAGTAGAAGTTCTGAGAACCTGGATTCTGAAGAAATGGTGACTAAACTGAAGTTGGAGAGGTTGAAACACTTGAAGCCCTATCAGATTGCTTGGATTCAGGATGAGCATAAGATACTGGTAAGTGATGAATGTTTGGTGAAATTAAAGATAGGAAACTACCATGATGAAGTTTTGTGTGATATCATGCCTATAGATATATGCCATATTTTGTTGGGAAGGCCTTGGCAGTATGATAGATAGGCTATTCATGATGGAAAGAAGAATATACACACTATTGTTGCTAATGTGATGAAACATATCTTGTTACAATTAGGAGATGTTCCTACAGTTGAAGTTTGTATGAATGCTAGGGTTTTCCTGGATGATGGAAGAAAATTCCTTGATGGATTGAGACATGAGAATGTATGTTATTCCTTGGTGCCTAAGAAGGCTAAAGACTTGAAGCAAGTGGAAGAACACCCGGAAGAGATAAAAGAGATAATGGCATAATATGAGGAGATCATTTTAGATAATGTACCTAATGGATTTCCACCTAGGAGGAGTATTAGTCATTGTATGGATCTAATTCCTGGAGCTAGTTTGCCTAATAAAGTAGCACACCAGATGACACTGGCAAAGAATGAAGAGTTGAATAGACAAGTGCAAGAATTGTTGAGGAAGGGTTTGATGAGAGAAATTTTAAGTCCTTGTGCAATACCTGATGTGCTTGCGCCTAAGAAGGATGGATAATGGAGGATGTGTATCGATTCTAGAGCCATAAACAAGATCATAGTGAAGTATATATTTCCTTTTCCCCTGATGGATGTCATTATGGATTGTTTGAGTGGAGCTAAGTACTTCACAAAGATAGATTTGAAGAGTGGATATCATCTTATCAGAATTAGAGAAGGAGATGAGTGGAAAACAACTTTCAAGATGAATGAAGGAATGTATGAGTTGTTGGTTATGCCTTTTGGATTGAAAAATGCATCGAGTACTTTCATGAGGCTGATGAATGAGGTAGTGGAGAAATTATTGGGTAAGTTTGTGATTGTTTACTTGGATGGAATCTTGATTTTTTAGTAAGAGTAGAGAAGAACATTTGTTGCATATCAGTCAAGTCTTGCAGAGGTTGAAAGAAGAACAGTTGGTGATAAACATTAAGAAGTGTAGTTTCATGAAGGGGGAATTGGTATATCTAGGATTTGTGATATCTGTGGATGGATTGAAGATGGATGCTGAGAAGGTAAGATAAATTTTTGAGTGGCCTACACCTGATAGCATTGGAGAGGTAAGATCATTTCATGGATTGGCTAGTTTCTACAGAAAGTTCATTAGAAATTTCAATTCTATTTGTAGTCCTATGATAGAAGCAATGAGAGGAGATAGGAAAGATTTTAGATGGATGCTTGGAGTAGATCAAAGTTTTGAGTTGTTGAAGCAGAAGGTGATTGAGCAACTTGTGTTGGCTTTACCGGATTTCAATAAGGTATTTCAAGGAGACTATGATGCAAGTGGAAATGTAATTGGAATAGTACTAAGTCAAGAAGGAAGGCCAGTAGCTTATTTCAGTGAAAATTTGAATGTTGCTAGGAGGAGATATTTAGTGTATGATCAGGACTTTTATGCCATAGTTCAGGCCTTGAAGAAACAAAGACATTACTTGTTGCCTAAAGAGTTTGTGTTGTATACAGATTATCAAGCATTACAATATTTGAATAGTCAGGGTAAGTTGAATCAGAGACATATGAGATGGGTAGAGTTCTTATAGAGTTATACTTCTCTCTGAAGCATAGGAGTGGAAAGTCAAATAGAGTTGCTGATGCTTTGAGTAGGAGAAGGAATTTACTGACAAAGATGAGAGTGGAGGTATTAGGCTTTGATGAATTGAATAACTTGTATGAAGAAGACCCAAATTTTGCAGAACCTTGGAGAGCTTGTAAAGAACCTGTCTTAGAGGATAGAAGTCAATGGTTGGATTATTTCATTCAGGAGGACATGTTGTTCAGAGGAAATCAATTGTGTATACCTCGAAGTTCAATGAGGGATAACCTAGTGAAGGAGAAGCATAGTGGAGGAATGTCAGGACACTTTGGAGCTGATAAGACAATGGCATTAGTGAGTGAGAATTACTTTTGGCCGCAGATTCATAAGGATGCTAGGAGATTTGTGTAGAGTTGTAGAGTTTGTCAAGTTGCAAAGGGGAGTAGTTAGAATGTTGGATTGTATAAACCTTTGATAGTTCCAGAGAGATCATGGGAGGATATTAGTATGGATTTCATACTTGATTTACGAAGGATACAAAGAGGTAATGATTCTGTATTTGTGGTGGTAGATAGATTTTCTAAGATGGCACATTTCATACCTCATAGGAAGACAATAGATGTAGTACATGTAGCAGATTTTTTTTTCAAAGAGGTGGTCAGATTGAATGGGTTACCTAGGAGTATTGTTTCAGATAGAGATGTGAAATTTGTTTGCTACTTTTGGAGGACACTTTGGAAGAAGTTGAAGACAAAATTGAAGTTCATTTCTACATTTCTCCCACAGACTGGTGGACAGATAGAGGTAGTAAACAAGAGTTTAGGGAATTTTATAAGATGTTTGGTTGGAGAGAGGACTGGAAGTTGGGATTTAGTCCTTGTACAAGTAGAGTTTTCTTACTATAACTCAATGAATAGGAGTACATGAAAGACACCTTTTGAGATTGTTACTGGAGTTCACCCTAGAGGTATATCAGAATTAAGGGACATTAGTATGTAAGATAAGAGGAGTGCAAAGGTAAAAGAATTTGTAGAACACATGAAAAAGTTGCATACTCGAGTGAAACAACACTTGGAAGACATGAACCTGAAGTATAAGGAGAAAGTAGATGAAAAGAGGAGACATAAGGAATTTAGAGTTGGAAATGAAGTGATGGTATATTTTAGGAAGGAGAGATTTCCAGATGGCACCTACAACAAGTTGAAGATGAGGAAGTTTGGACCTTGTAATATTTTGAAGAAGTTTGATTCAAAAAATGCATATGAAGTGGAGTTACCAAAAGGTATGGGTATATCACCTATATTCAACATTGTAGATCTATATGAGTATCATGAAGCAAAATTCAGTGGAGACAACAAAGTAGAATTGGAGGATCAGTTTCCTAAACAAAAATCAGATGATATTAAAGATATTTTGGATGTCAATGATGGGAGGAAGACTTGTGGAAGATAGTACAGAGAATATCTTGTGAAGTGGAAAGGTAGACTAGTGGAGGATTCTTCTTGGATTTCTTAGGCTGAGGTAGACCATCTTGGTTTTCCTTTGGCCCCATAAAAGTGAGGTACTCACTTTTCAATAACCCCAGATGTCTGATGTAGGAGCATCCTTGGTTCTTGGCAATCTTGCATCAACCAAAAAAAAAAATTCTTTCAGTTTTTTGTTCTTGTTTTGTTCTTGCTCAATTCGTGTTGGTGGATTCTTCATCTTTTCTCACCAGACCTTGTGGATCTTGGAGTACATCATCTACATGTTCATTTATCTTGCTCCAATATTTGTGCACAATTGGATCTTTTTCCAGCAAGTTATTGCTTCCGGAATCCCTTGCAGTTTTTTGAACCGACACCAGAATAATTTCAAACTTTTTGGCTAGTTCGATCATTGTGGATCATCCCCATATCTTGCGGATCTTAATGGTGGGATTTTAATTGTTCCTTGGAGTGTCCCTGACCTTCATTATAGGTCCACACTTTGTCTTACGTACCTATTGAAGAATAATTCAAATTTGAGGCCGCCGAATTTTTCATGCACACGATACATTTTCTTTCCTTGGAGAATGTGATGATCTTTGGTTGATGTAGATGTTTCTTGAGTGTTGGATATGCTATAAAGCTTGTAATTGATCATTAGAATAGGAAATAGAACTAGAAGAGATAGTAGAGTTAGTAGTGGATTAAGTGGATTAAGATTGATCCAAATTGTAAGAGTTCAACTCACATATAGGAGCGTGGTAGAATGTTGCATATTTGATCAGGCTTGTGAGCCAAATCTATAAGCCTGGATGTTGTTGACCAAATGTAAGTAGATAATTTTTAATGAGAATATTTCCATTTTCATTTTCCTCCATATTTTGTGTTTCTTCCATTGCGTTACTCTTTCGACACGGTCTGGATAGTTCTCTTTGAGGACCCTCATACTGTGGTTGCACCAACTTGTCGCTTCTGCTATGAATTGAAGCATCGGTTGGAGAGTCAAAAAAAATATCTTGACTTTCTCCCAGTAGGAGATGTATATTTGTTGGGCTAGAGAAAGGAGATATGACTGAGCAGCAATGGGTTGGGAAGGATTCTTCAAAACACCAATTTCCATCTCCTTCGACCCCACATCTTGTGTCAGCTCTTCAATTTTCTTATTTTTCATGAAGAGCTATCCCTATAGATTTTCTAACTCAAAATCCCTGGTTCACAATAGTTCCTCAACTTGGCTCTGGGTTCTGGATTATTTTCTAGGGAAAGCTTTATGCCCTGGATCTCCTTTTGAGCTGATTTTATTTTCCCTAGAGCTTTGTTTCTTTCTACTACATTTCCTGCTCCAATTGAATTAGCTATTGCCGAAGCTCTCTAGTTTTTTGTTGCTTTTATTCCTCTTCCCAAGCCAATTGGTCTTGTAATTCCTGGTTCTTTTGTTGTAGTCCAGCGACTAGGTTGGGATCTAGGGATTGAAACTTTGCAAGTTCCACTTGGAGTTTGGCACTTTTTGCCTGTAAATGTTGAGACAAGCATGAAAATTTGATGTCCCTTGCCTTGTCCTTCTTAAGCAGGACCTCCATCCTTTCCTTGATATTCTTGAGCTCATCTTCACTTTTCTTCAGTTGGTGACTATGCTTGAGGAAGTTAGTAGTCACCACTTGTTGGGTCTCCTCGATTAGTTCAACTTTGTCTTGTGGTCAGGCTATGCGTAGATTAATCCCTACAACATGGATCGTATAATTCTCGGGTTGCATCTCCCCTTGCAGTTTGATGGTGTTTGGATGCATGGTTGTAAAATGCAATGACTACTGAACCTCATTGAAAAGGGTTTGCATACATGGCTTGACTGATTTAGCAACATCTTTGTCTTTTCTCTTCTGGACCTTGATAGCCCGTGTTGCTTTTGTTCGGTCGCCTTCCCCAAAAAATTATGTCGGTGATCTAATTAGCTCACCAACAAAGGGTGCACCGAGACAAAGAGAAAAAGGGAAAGAGAGAGTTGTGGTCTCAAATGATTTCTTATTTGGAAGAGAGATCATTAATGGGGAGAACGGAGGAATTTTATACCACAGTCCATTTTGGGAAGTAGCGGAGGGACTCATGGGGAGTGGTGGAGGTAGCAAATATGTAGAGGATACCATCTATTGGGCAAGCTAAGTTAGAGCTGATATAGTGGGAGTGAAAGGAGTAGCAATGGTGGTTCCAGATGGGGCTCTGAAAAAAGGTGGAACAAACTGTGGGGGAGTAAAAGTTGCTTGTCTAATTTGGGATAATTGAGAGAAACCTCCTACGACTGTGGAAGTAGCAAAGGAAAGGTCGAAACTTGAAGTAATTGGGGGCGTGGATACAACAAAGGTAACCAAAGATTGTGAAGTGAGATGAGAGGGAGAGAAAGATACCTAAGGTGTGGAGGACTCTGATCCTTGGCTCATTGTAGGTTCTTGTGATCCTTCTCCAGAGGTAGCTTCCATGCGCGACCTCTTATCAGGTGGAGAATTGTCCACCTCTATGACCTCTGAAGGCTATTGGGATACCCTAGGTCCTTTCATAGCCCTTGTGTGTGGTCGAGAGGCTTCTGATTGCGATGTAGCCACCTACATTCTTAGTGGATCCTTGTCGGGCTACTCTGTCACTTTTTTCAATTTTCTATGTTGGGGGCTTTTTCACCTCCTTTCCCTTCACTATATATTTCTTAGCTTCCTCTGGATCTATATCCTCATCATCGATTGTGTCAGTATCTTCATGCCCTTTGTTCCATAGATCATCAAATATTTCATCATTTCCTATCTCTTGGAATGGGGCATTAAGACATTTGATCTCCTAGTGATAAATCTAGAAGTCTGCATTTTTCTCTTTGCTCCATTGCCAATGTTTGACCAATTCATTGTGAAGGGTGGCCCCCATTTGGTGCTTGTCATTAGGCTTCTCTGAAGGAAAATAGAAAGAGAGCCACGACAACCTCCTATCTTCAGTAGGAACATAGACCAGGTCCATAAATAGGTCATCCTATTTTGATTGTGGATTTTGCTGAGCTTCCCAGTAAGGTTGGGAACTGTGAGTCGCCTTAATGTTCAGGTCTGCTAAGTCATCATCGGGGTTATATTGCTTGGTTATTTTCCAAAGACACCAATGGACTTTGCTTTTGGAACAAATGATGTTGAATATGGACACCTTGATGCAGAAAGGGCTTTAAAGTTCATCCAGAAGTTCCAAGTAGTTCATTAGGCAGTAGAATCACAATTGGAAAAGAGTCAAGCAAAGTACAAGGCTTGCCATGACAAGCATCGCAGCGATCATCATTTCCAAGTTGGAGATAGAGTTTGGTTACACATAAGCAAGGAAAGAATGCAAGGTGAAGGAAGGAAGCTCAAGCCGATTAGATATGGTCCATTCGAGATTTTGGAAAAGATTGGCACAAATGCCTTCCACCTTAATCTTCCTCCATACATGCAGATTTACTCGGTAGTCAACATTGAGAACTTGAAGTTGTACGAACCTTCGATGATACTAGATGAGGAGGCTGAAGTGCAAGTTCCATCAGTTGATGACCTTTCACCAAAGTACATGTCAAAGTTTCCTGAAGATGTCATCCTCGACAGGAACACTAGGACTTCACGAAGAGGAGCAGTTGAATACCTTCAAGTGGGGCTAAAAGGGATGTGTCCAGGCAAGGAAAAGTGGATGGAGATTGGTAAAGTGGGGGAAATTTACCCTCACTTTCTGAGTAACCAAATTTTGGAGGTCCAAAAGCTCTCCAGTGGGGAGGACTGATTCAAAGGATTTTTTGTCAGTTTTGAAATTCTCCATTTTTCTCCAGTTTTAGCATCATCAGAAAGTGCTCGAGACCCTAACTCCAATGCAAATCAAACGAAGTCAATCGGAGTCCCAGAGCTCAAGATATATATGGTCAAACCTTTGGTCAACTCTCATAACCAAACCAAAAAAATGGGAAAATCAAAGTCATCAAAACTAGTCAAAGTTAGCACCATTGCATAGTGCTCGTCATCATGATTCTGGTGGAGTTTGTTTCACAAAAAATGGAGTCTGTATGGCAAAGTTATGGAAGGTCAAAGATTGGGTCAAAGTTGCATGATGATGTCAGCACCCAGTCAGCTCAACGACCAATTACCCTTGACACACAACATCATCTCATCCCTCCAAATGGAAATATTATTATTTTTTTATAAAATAATAATAATAATAATAATAAATAATAATAAAAAGGAAAAATAAAAAGGGGGGTTATTGTGGGGAATATTTATTTTAAAAAAATCAAATATTCCCCACCACTCTTTCCAAGGCTTAAAATAAGCTTTAAAATAAAGAAAATAAAACCCACTCCTAACTCCCATGTATGCTTACTTGGGGCATATTTTTAGCGAGGAAAAAGTGGGATTTACTTGGTAAAACAATTAAAACCTCTTAAACCTAAAATAATGATATTAGGAATATTATTCCTAATCTAAAGGGGCAAAGTTTATTCATAAAACCTTATATAATTGATTATCCCAATTTAATAGGGAATAGACCCCTTAGAGCCATTCAATTGAAAAAAATATATTTTGAGGAATATTATCCTTCTGGGAGTTGTGAAAAGGGGGATATTTTTGAAAATTTGCACTATGTAAGGGAGATTGGGTAGTTAGTTGATTTTACACCAATTTTGGTAATTTTGGACTATAAAAGGAGGTGAGAAAGGTGAGAGAAGTCAAGTAATTTTGGGAGAATTTTGTCAGTGTGAGAGATTGTTTTCCTTGGAGAAATTATTGTATTTATGTGCTTTTGGAGAAGCTTGTTTCCACGCACTTTGGAAGTACATTTGTAGATTTCCTTGTAAACCAAGGGGAGGTTCTACCGACGAATGTAACTGAATTTTTGGAGGAATAATTAGATCGGTCCACTCAATTAGAGAGGGGCCTAGAGACGTAGTCGTTCTAAATGATGAACTCCATTATCAATCTTTGTTTGCACTCTCTTTATCTCTCATTCTGTTCTTTCTTTAATTACTTTTTAATTGCGTTATTTAAATTCCATTTGTGTGTTTAATTATAATTAAGCACTTTTGGTTTGTAATTGTAAATGTAAGCATTCAAAGCAAATGTCATAGATCCTTAAATTAGATCAAAATTTGGTATCAGAGCTGTGTTTTGACTAGTATTGTAGATTTGAATGCTTACACGCTCGAAGTTTCAACAAGGAAAAGGAAAACTTGAAGAATACAATCTTGAGACTAGCAAACAAAAGACTTCACCAACAATGGATGAAACTGAAGTTGGGAAAAGCACCGAGCAAGAGCTTGATGATAAGTCTTTCCAACATGTCTTCCTCAAAATGAAGGCTATGGTGGAAGCGTTGTATGTGGAAAAGAAGAAGCGAGAAAAGGGAGATTCGTCGAAGCAAGAAAAGAAGGAAGATCAAAAGGAGAAAGAAGAGAAAGATCCAAAAGCTCCATCTCCTCCATCTTCCCCTTCTTCTCCATCTTCCCCTTCTTCTTCTTCCTCTTCTACTACTATTAATCCTTTCAAAAGCAAGTCTAAGCCTATTATTAAACTTGATGTAAAATTTGAATTGCCTAAGTATTGTGGTGAGTTAAATTCTAAAAAGTTAGATGATTGGATCCAACAGGTAGAAGTGTATTGTAGGATTCAAGGCCTCACAAAAGATGCTTCTATGATCCACTTAGCCACTCTTTAGTTGGCAGGTACAACTCTCACTTGGTGGGAGAGTAGAACTCAGGAAGAAATTTCTTGCCATGGTAAGGTCAATATGACTTGGATGGAATTTATTGCTTCCCTTAAAAAAAAGTTTTATCCTTTAGGTTATATGCAACAATTAACAATGAATTGGAAAACCTTTAGGTAGGGTAAGGGATAGTTTGTCCAAGACTACACTCATGAGTTTAGAAAACAAGCTATTGCTTTAAATGTTCCATTGTATACTCAGGATACATTACTCAAGTACATAGGTGGTTTGCATTCTTACCTAAGACATACTATTCTAATGTTGAGTCCTAATAATTTGGATGAAGTGTCAGTCCAAGCCACTCATTTAGAGCCAAGGGGTAAGAACACTTTTAGTGATAAATTCTCAAAGAAACCATCTAAGTCTGAGGGGAAACCTAAGGGTAAAGATAAAGGAAAAGGAAAAAAGATAGCTACAGTAAAGAAAGAGGGTGAAAAACCCACCTGTTCTCATTGTAAGAAAGAAGGACACAAAGACTCTAAGTGTTGGAAACTACATCCAAAACTTAGGCCAAAGAGGTATGGTGGAAACAAAGGGAAGCAAAAGACAATTGTTGTAACACAACATAATCTTGGATCTGATTCCGGGGACGAGATGAAGATAACTGCCGCTGGAATTCAAGGTAAAAACAAAGGTATAACTCTTGCATCTGAATCAAGTATTTTTGCAAGTACAAGTAAGCAACCTAAAGTAGATAATCAGAGGAATGAACTTTTTCATATCCGTGTGATAACTAAACACACTAAGGTTGATACTTTATTTGACATGGGTTCACAAGTTAATCTCATATATGAAGAAGTTGTTAAAAATCTAAATCTAACTACAACTCCTCATCCAAAGCGATACCCTTTGAGATGGGTTTGTAATGATGCATAGTTACAAGTCACGAAACAATGTAAGCTTAGTTTTGCAATCACTACAAACTTTAAAGATGAGGTTGTAGTGGATGTTGTACCTTTAGATATTTGTGGACTTGTGTTAGGAAGTCCATATTTGTGCAACCTTAAAGCTATCTTCTTTAGGGAGGAAAACAAGTATCACCTATTTAAAGATGGGATTGAATATATTGTACGTGCACACAAAGTTAAAACTAGTCTTGCATTAGTTAATGCTAGTCAGATGAAAAGATTAGTGGACTCCAGTAAAAACTTTGTGTTAATTCTTATTAAGGCCAAAGAAGATGAAACATATGAGGTATTTAAAGGAAGTGATCCTAAACGTAAGGTTGAATTGGTCAAAGTTATTTTCGCTTATGATGACTTGTTTTAGGAACCAAAAGGATTTCCTCCTAAAAGAGATATTTGACATGAAATTCAATTGTAGCAGGATGCACCACTACCTAATATTTGCATGTATTATTTGTCTATCATGCAAAATGAAGAAATCAAAAAGCAAGTTTAGGAGCTCTTCAACAAAGGAGTGATTCATCCAAGCACATCACCTTGTGGTTCTCCAATCATTTTGGTTCCAAAGAAAGATGGAACATGGAGGATGTGCATCAACTTCAGGGCATTGAACAAAATCACCATCAAAAATAGGTATCCAATTCCTAGAATTGATGACTTGCTTGATCAACTTAAGCATGCAATTTATTTATGATGCAGGAGCATCCAGTGGTGTAAGGGCAATCTTGTATCACCCAAAAATAGTTAAATTTCAAGTTTCTTAGCTTTTAGATGCTTTTACATTTTTGGATACCCTTTTCATCATAATGAAATTCCCAATTTATGGTTTTTATTTTCTATTCCTGGGTTGAAAGATATTGCAGTTTTAGTTTCCCAGATTTGCACCTGAAAATATTCTGAGTTAGATTTGAGGCACTTAGAGTTCCCGGAACAGCCCCAAAACTTGCCAAAATTGGTGTGGCAGAATTCAAGCGCGTTCTTGACTTTGAGACCTTTCCAACGGTTCAAACGGTTCGCAAATCGGAGTCTCGGATCAAAAGTTATGACCCAGGGAAGTTGGCGCACTTTCTAGAAGATACAATTGCAAATGCTCTCTTGAAATTTGAACTTCATGTTGTAAATTTTCAGCGCTAAACCGCCTAAACTCAAATTTGAATGTCGTTTTGGCTCCAAACTAATGAGGAGCTCTATTTATGGGTGGGTTTCTAATTTTTGGGTAACTTTTTTGGGACAAGCTCGCATATTGCGAAAGGGTTATTCCGTAGCTGTCTGTAACTTGCATGTGTTGTAGAACTTGGGGATGTGAGATCCTCTGCATGTAAGAAGCTCCATTTTCTGAATAATAAAATTTCTCTTGCTTGTGGGTTATTTTCTGTGTCTCGGGCTGTGCCCTCATCAATTTCTCTAAATTAGATTTGTGAAGTGGTTATCATCATATTAGAATTGCAGAGGATGATATTTGGAAGAATGCTTTCAAGACAAAATAGGGACTTTATGAATGGTTGGTTATGCCCTTCAGGCTTACCAATGCACCCGCCACATTCATGTGAGTCATGAATGACATCTTCTATCCTTACATTGATGATTTTGTTATTGTATATCTTGATGATATCCTAGTTTTTATCAAGTCTTGGGAAGACCATGTAAGTCATGTTAAAAAAGTTTTCGATGTACTAAGAAAAGAAAAACTCTATGTAAAGATGTCTAAATGTGAGTTTGCAAAGACATATCTTGTGTACTTAGGTTATATCATAGGGAATGGTCAATTTAAAGTTGACCCTATGAAGGTTGAGGCAATTGTAAATTGGCCTAAGCCAAGTACTGTAACTGAAGTCAGGAATTTTTTGGGTGATGTCCAATACTGGAGGAAGTTTATTGCAAAATTCTCCTTCATCACATCACTATTGAAAGCATTAACAAGTACTGGGGAGGACCACAACAGAAGGCCTTTGACACACTGAAGGAAAAGTTAAGCACCGCACCAGTCCTGGCTCTACTAGATTTGTACCAACCGTTTGAGATTGAAATAGATGCGAGTGGATTCACCATGGGAGCAATATTGACACAAGGAGGTAAGCCAATTTGTTACCACTCTGAAACTTTTTCTGGCATAGTAAGTAATTATCCAACTTATGATAAAGAACTTTACGCTCTATTACAAAGTGTTATGAAATGGAAACATTATATAATGGGCAAGGAAACAATAATCCATAGTGATCATCAACCATTGCAATATCTACATTCACAAACTAAGTTGGAACAAAGTAGGCATTTTTGGTGGATGGGATTTTTATAGCAGTTTCACTTAGTCATTAAGTATATGAAAGGAGCCCATAACAAAGTAGCAGATATGCTATCTAGAACTCCAGTTTCTAATGCTTTGATAATCCTTAAAAAGAGTTCTATGATTCATGCAATTTTTGAAGAACAATATACTACTGATGAAAATTTTAAGGATATCTATGCAACTCTAATCTAAGGAAAACACGTAGAAGAAAAGGATTCCTATGTGCATGATAAACTCTTGTATCACTTAGGAAAATTATGCATTTTGAAGAATGAACAAGCACATGTAATCAGAGAGACAAACACATCACTAATTATAGGACATTTTGGGGTTAGTAAAACTTTGGCACAACTACATAAATATTGCTACTGGCCTCGAATATAGGAAATTGTAACAAAATATATTAAGGGATGTGTGATGTGTGCAACTAGAAAACCAAGTAACAAGAAATTGGGGTTGTAAACACCTTTACCTATATCGTCTCGTCCATGGGAAAGTGTATCTATGGATTTTGTTGGGGGATTGCCTATGTCTAGGAAAGGGCATGACTATTTGTATGTAGTAGTTGATCAGTTCAGCAAGATGTGTATTCTTATGCCATGTAAAAATCAAGTCACTGTTGAGCTGATAGCTCATATGTATTTTTAGTTTGTATGGGTTCACTTTGGGTTACCCACTTCCATTGTATCAGATCAAGATTCTTGATTCCTTGGGGAATTTTGGTTAGTCTTATGGGGACTTATGGATACTAAACTGAAAAATAGTACAACCTTCCATCTGCAGACAAATGGATAGACAAAGGTAGTCAACTAGACAATTGTGCATCTGCTCAGAGGATATTGCAACAAACATCCTAAGTTGTGGGATGAAAGTTTTCATTATGTGCAGCATGCCTACAACCATGCAACCCATTCTTCTATAAAGGGGTCTCCTTTTAAGAATTTCTTTGGTTATTTTCCAAAGACACCAATGGACTTCACTTTTGGAACAAATGATGTTGAAGATGGATTCCTTAATGTAGAAACAGCTTTAAAGTTCATCTAGAAGGTCCAAGCAGTTCATCAGGTAGTAGAATCACAATTGGAAAAGAGTCAAGCAAAGTACAAGGCTCGCCATGACAAGCATCACAACGATCATTATTTCCAAGTTAAAGACAGAGTTTGGTTACACATAAGCAAGGAAAGAATGCAAGGTGAAGGAAGGAAGCTCAAGACGATTAGATATGGTCCACTCAAGCATTCTTTGGCGATTATAGCAATGAAGTGCGTATTGGGTAGGGATTTCCTAGAATATGAGGATAAGTATAAGGTTAATACTGACATTTTCTCTCCTTTCGTTGCCTCCTTGTTTTATATATAGGTACCTAAGTAGATGATCATGTGACTTAGAATGGAAATCTTCCCAAAGTGCTACCTTAGTGGCCTTGGCGAAGTTGTGACAAATGCAGTGTATGACCTTGGTCTTCCCACTGTGAGTGACCTCCATAGACACATTAAGAGAAGATGCAGTGGTGTCATGGGTGCCATTCCTGAGCGGGTTCCGTATTTTGACCATTGGAGAGCACCACAAAAGAGTTACTTGTGCTTTCCACTTCCTCGTGAGATGCTACAACATGGTGTTGTTCTATGACATGGACTGGTACATCGATTTTAGAAACCTAGTGTTTCCTCCACCGCCTGCCATTATTACTGTTGATGCTCCTGCTACTGATAATGCTCTTGTTGCTAATTAAGTTGTTCAATATGTTGACACTGACGCTGCCCCGTTTGAAGAATGAAATCCTTTTTCTTATTTTTTGTATATATGCCTTGAAAGGCTTTTAATACATGCTCAAAAAATTGTATAGTATATATACTCGAAAAGTATGGCCTGAGAGCCATGTTGGAATTGTAATATCAAAGTATATAATACCATATAATGAATATGTAAATTTTTAATCAATTTTCTATCTCTTTTTCTTTCTCTATTTCTTGCATTATGGGTTCCTTTCTCTACTTCTATGCATTATGAGTTCCTTTCTTTGCTTCTACACATTATGAGTTCCTTCTAGAAAGACCGACCAGATGAAAAACACAAAAAACACAAAAGAAATTTACATAATTACATATATACACTGGAAAAATGATTAATAAAGCTTAATTGAACAATTTGAGGTGGATTTCGTTAACTGGAATCCCCAATGCTTCTTTTTCCATATTTTCCAATTCAAATGCATTATGTTGCTTGCATTGAATAATTCAAAAAGGGCCTTCCCACATAGTATCAAATTTTCCCTGATGGCCAAGATTTGCGGCCCTCTCATTAAATTTTAGCACTAAGTCCTTGCATTTAAGACCTTGGTCTAAGGTCTTCTTTTCAAACCACCTTTTAACCACCTGTTGGTGGTTAGTCATGGCTGTCAGGGATTTTTCTCTTTTTTATTGCACCTCTAGCAACTCAGCTGACCAGACCTGCATGGCTTTGTTTTGCTCAACTTCTAGAGATTTGAGTAGCTGTAGTGCAGGAATTTCCATGGAGATAGGTAAGAGTGTTTCCTTCCCATATACCAGCTCATATGATGAAGTATTAAGGACTTGCTTAGGAGTTATCTATTCTGCCCAAAGCGTTGCTTAGAGGTTCTTATGCCACTCTTTTTGATGCTCCAACCCAATTCTTTTAATGAGTCAGACTAAATTTTTATTAGTCGATTCGGCTAGACCATTTCCCTGTGGGTAGTAGTTTGAATTTTTTTTTAAGAATATGCCATGATTGAGTGCAAATTGACATACCTTTGAGCCTAGGAAAGCCTTAGCATTGTTGGAGATGATGGCTTTCGGTGGGCCGAACCTTGTCACCAGTTCTTTGAGAAAGTTCACAATCTCTTCCTTCATCTCATTCTTTAGGGGCATGGCCTCTGTCCATCTGGTAAAGTAGTCTATAGTAGTGATGATCCATTTGTGTCTAGTATTGGAGGTGGGGTTAATCATCCTGATAAAATCAAGGTCAGGCCATTGCGTAAAGGGTTCATCAACCACTATTGGATTGAGAGGCATTGTTGAGTTTTTCCTTCTTCCTGTGAAGAATTGGCATTCTTTCCAAGCCTTAACTAGAGAGTGTGAGTCATTGAATGGTGTAGGCTAGAAATATGCGACACACATAATTTTGATGGCAGTGGTCTTTCTAGAGAATTTTCCACCCACGAAACTATTGTGAAATATGTCTAGAATTTTCTTTGCTTGCTATGTGGTGATGCACTGTAGTAGAACGCTATTGAAGTTCCTTTTGAAAAGGACCCCTTCAATGAGTGCATATATGTTGTTCTACAATCTATAGAATCTTTTCTTCTGAGAAGGGAGGCCCATCAGGTATTTCCTAGTCTACATGAACCTCATTCAATATGCCAACCAGTAGACTTCAGATTTAGCTTCGTTCATTAGAACAAGCTCGGGTTGTTCCTCTTCAACTACCATTTCTTGATCATGCACCAAATACTCACACAATCCTCTTCCTCAGACGGTCTTCGTGGGTCTGACCTCAATGTCATATTCGAGGATTTTGGTAATCCAGTTGGCTCTTTTCTCTATGATTTCTCCTTCAATAATGTATTCGCACACACTAGAATTCACAACATATACTACCACTTTGTTGCAAGATATGAGGTGTTGGAACTTCTTGAGCCCATTAACAATTGTGAATGCTTGCCTTTGGATGAAGTTATAGTTCATATCATAATCCTTTAGGGTCTAAGAGTGGAATGCTATCAAATGTTCTCCCTTTCCTTCTTCATCCTTTTGGGTCAAAATAGTAGCAATGTTGGATTTGCTACTGAAAACATGCATTATGAATTCCTTTGATAGGTCTGGGTTTTCTAGCACATGAGTTGAAGAAATAACATCTTTAACCTTCTCAAAGGCTTCTCTAGCCTCTTTTGTCCATTTGAATAATTGATCCTTCTTAAGCATCAGGGTAATGGGTCTAATTAGTCCTACAAAATTAGAAATGAATTTTCTCACAAAATTTACCTTCCCTAGAAAGGACTAAACTCCCTTGTTGACTAGTAGAGGAAGCTCCTTGATTTCCTTTACCCGCTTGAGGTCAATTGCAATTCCATCCTTGGACACCATGTGTCCCAATAGATTTCCTTGTGAAACTCCGAAGACATATTTTTTGGGTTCAGGGATACTCCAAACTCTTGGCATCTTTTAAAAACAATTTCTAGATGGTCAAAATGATCATCTTTAGACTTAGAGAATATAGTCAGATCATCTAAGTAGATTAAGATAATCTTGTTGATCAATTCTCTAAAAGCAATATTCATTGCCCACTAGAAGCTAGCTCCTGCATTTGAGAAACCAAAGGGAATTTTCACGTAGGAAAACATTCCCCACTTGGTAGTGAACATTTTTTTGTGTCGGTCCTCCTCTTTTACCTAGATCTAGTTATAACCAAAAAATCCATCTAGCGGAGAAAACATTTTTGATCTAGCCACTATTTGCAAAATAGACTCCATGGAGGGAAAGGGGTAGTGGTCCTTCAGGGATGCTCTGTTTAGGTCCCAAAAATTAACACATAGGCAAATTTCTCATTTCTTCTTTCAGACAAGAACCAAGTTGGACACCCATGTGTTGTGCTGGATTGAGAAGATGATCCATGGCTGAATTAGCTTTGTCAACTCCTAAGCCATCAGTGCCTCAATCTTTGGATTCACTGGTCTCTATTTTTGGCGGATAGGTTTTTCTCCTTCCGTTAGTTCTATAGTATGCTAGATGATTTAAAGATCATATCCCTTGAGGTCATCATATGACCAGGCCACTCCTCATTCATATTTTTCAAAAAAATGGATAAGCCTTTCTTTATCATGATGTAGGACATCCTTTCCAACCTTGAGCTTCCTTCTGTCTCCAACCTGAAGATCTACATAGTTGCTTTGGTCTGCTACAAACTTCCTCTTGTCATTCCTTGCATTGTCACAATCAAATAGGTTTTTGAGAGTGACCAGTCCTTTTGGAAGCTTTTTGGACCTTAACTGAATCATTTTCCCTTCGTAGGCTTCTATAATTTTTGGTTGGAGTTGATTAGTGAACTCTCCTAACTGCTAGATGAATGAGGCAATGTGTTCATCACTTTCAAACACTTGCCAACTTTGTTCACTATCTGGGAATGCAAGTTGAACAATCACTTGCACTAAGTGTACATTATCAATTAGGTTTGAAATAGGGTCAAATTGAGATTTGATTGCTACCATGTGATCAACATTTGTATTTTTCTCTCTGGGCACTGTCTAGATATTGAAGGCTGCAAAGCTTTCAATTAGGTCCCAGACTCTATGTCTTTAGGATCCCATGCAGACATTCTTGGCTGTGGAGAGCCCTCTAACTTGATTGACTACTAGCTTGAAGTCTCTGAACACCATTATTTGTTTGACACCCATCCCTTCCACAAGAATCAAACCTTGCATGAGGCCTTCATATTCAACTTTATTGTTCGAATAGGAAAAATGGAAGTGAAAAGACCTGAGGGTCTTTTCATTGGATGGGGATGTCAAACATATCCTAGCTCTTATGCCAACTTTACATCTTTCTCCATCAAAATGTAGCATACATAACTCTGAGGCTTGACCACCCTCAAATTCCTTGATGACCTTTGGAATCATTTGATCTTTATCATGGATGACAAAGGTTCACATTCATGTGGCATGATAATTTTTGAAAGGATCAGTGTCTATATATTCACTAAAGAGGACCTCTTCTTGATTAATTTGGTCTCTAGTCACCTTCTCATCCTCTAGTAGTTCAATACAATACATTTCCTCCTTGGTGATAGAGGTATGAGCAGCCTCAAAGTTGATCATGGCTTCATCTTCCATATGTTCCAAATGTAGAGGTTAAAACACTATCTTCATTTTAGCTCCATGTTTGGTCCTAAGGATCAAGTGTGACTAGTCCAAGGAAATATATCTGCCTATCTTGGAAGTGAATTCACGAGATAAGAAAAGACCAAACATGGAGGGAATGTCTATTATCATGGCATCTTATGGAACTGTGATACTAGGGCAGGAGAATAAAGTCAAGGGGAGGTCCTTAATGACACCTACAGTTTCAACCTTGTTACCATGAAGCTGCATAACCCCTCTTTTTAAAGGCTCATAGCTAAGAACTAAGGCTTCAACTATTTGCTTGGGCATGACTATGGTACTAGCACCAGAGTCAATCATAGAATTGTGCAAAAACTTCTTACCGATAATAAAAGTCAAGAAGAATAGTTTTAGTTTAGGCTTACCTTTACTTTCAGTAGAATCTTCCTCTCTACTGTTTGTGAGAACTTTAGCCTGAGGTGGAAAATCGATGGCCTTCCCTTTGGAGGGTTGCTCTGCTAGCTCCTTGCTGGTATCTTCAAGTAGGGCAGGTATCTTCAAGTAGGGCATGTTACAACAATGAATTTTTCTCTAGAATAGCTAAGATATCCCAAAGAGATACATTAGCAGAGGATTTCTTCAATTTTTCCACCACATTGAATAGTGGTGGATTCAAAGGCTTTTGTTCCTTAGCCCTTGTTATAACAATCTCATTTCACAACTAATTTTTTTGTGCAATTGTGGAGGAACTAGGAGTTTGGTTGGGGACACTTTTGGGTTGTGGGATACCGGTTCGCCCATGAATCTCCTCTTAGAGTGAGTATTGCAATCTGACTGCACTTGTGGGGCCTTGGATGTGGAGGCCTCATTTGTAAACATTGCCTCCTCTTCTTCCATCCATGAGAAGAGTGTGTGGTTTGGAGCTATATTTGTCTATTGCTCCAGGAACATTCCTTGCATTTGTGCGGTGAGTACCACATTTTTCCATTTGCAGAGAGGCGTGCACATAACCTCTTGGATCTGGTGCAACGCCTTGATTGCATTATTCTGTCACTCTTTGTTGTATATTATTGCACGCACAATTTTGAGGCATATGTGCTTCATTGTAGGGGAAGCACCAGGGATTGATATCATGAGCAAGGTTATTTTGTCCCGCTGCCAGCTCTCTACTCAAGCCTAGGTGAGAATTCTACAATGGAGTAGGCACTAACACCATTTGATTACTTGTTTGTGTCTGTGGATTTATGCGCAAGCCTCCTTGGAACTAATTTTGTTGATAGGAAGATCTTCTGCCTTGATAATTTTGGTAAGTTGGCTTCAAAGGCATGGATTGGTTCCACTTGATGGTAGTTATTTCATTTGAGATGCTCCGCAACAACTCCTTGACATCATTCATCTCATCTTTTGAGAACTTAGACATAGAAGCAATACTCTGTGGCATGCTTGGATATGCGTACATAGATTGGGGAGGAAAAACCATGCTGATAAAAGTTATCTCTTGGGAAGGAATCAACAACTTTGCAAATATAGACATCACGGGTTGAGGCAGTAACTTTTTGACATCGATCAAATTATTCTCCGCTTGAACAACAATGGTATATACACCTGGCAAGGTGTTCCCACCAAGGGAATGGATCATCACTAAAATGTCAATGTTTAGAGACTTCAAATAGAACATGAATGCCAAATCTAAAAGCAGCCAGATTGTAGGCTAAATCCTTTACCAAGTCGGGTGAAACCGGGCATTAAAGTCAATCATGGCTTCTTGAGGGGCCCAATTTATAGTCACTAGTTGCTGAAACAACGAAGATCAATCTCCATTGTTTGAAAACCGCTCCTAGAAAGGGTATCTGAGCTGATCCCAGGTATCGATAGTAGTGGCTCCCAAAATGCGATACCAATCTAGCACTTTGCCTTTGAAAGAGGCTGCGAGCAACCGTAGCATGAAATTTTGGTCAATAAAACCATGCACCAAAGACATGTCTGTCACATTTTGAAGGTGTTTAGATGGTGTTTTTTGAGCCTTCCCCAGTGAATTTTGGTACAAATTTTAAAGCAGAGGTTGGGATAGGGACCCAAAAGATGGGTGCTACTGGTGCTACAAGAAGGCTTCCAACATCCCATGCCACATAATTAGCAATTGACAACATGGCTGGTGGAGGGATCAGAACGTTCACTGGATAGGTTCTTGCTCGTACTGTTACTAGTTGTGTCACTAGCAGGCTAGGGTTGTTCACGGTTTGGGATCTAGTAACAGGTAGATGGCTCATACACCCAATTTAGATTTAGATACATTTAAGCATTCCCACCAGGTCTTCCAAAAAAAGAACTATTGATGCCTAAAAATTTCAAGCAACAACCTTATGGGAAACTCAGTTAAAATGGGGGAACTAATTGCGCTAAATTGAGTGACCTCCAGGTTTTTAAAGAAGTCGGCTCCTTCTGTATTTGGGGGTTTGGAATGGGAAAAGGAAGCTAATATATAAAATAAATATCTAACCTAAGGTGATGCACCAAGATGTAGGTGTGGGCATGGTAAATCTCCCTTTCAGATTGGATTTAAGGGCCCGTTTAGTAATCTGCATGTTTGGAAATAACATAGAGCATAGATGAAAAGCCTAAGAATTTTATCAAATAACATAGAATAACTTCCATACACATTCACTAAAAATAAGAGTCCAAGACATGGTCTAAATCAGCAAACTTATATTGAAATTATAGAAGTTCTACAAATGAACTACTAAGTACAATAACAAAACAATATAATGTTTTGTCAACTCGCTAAGAAATAAAAAGACTGAACAATAATGGCATAGTATGTGAGTCTTAATACAATGATCTAAAACAATACAAAGGCCTGGTGTCTTTTCAATTTTTTTGTGTATTCTCCGAACTCATTTTTGAAAAGTTGTAGTATATATAGAAAATCATCTCACCGCTTGAGAGCTAGTAACATAAAATATTCCTTGGAACGAGCAATGATGTTTGTCGCAATGATTTCCCATTGTCATTGCAACAAAAAAGATTCTAAATCATAGAATGTAGTTTCCTTCGAACTAGATGCATCCCCCTATGAATGATGATTGTGGTCCCAATGTGGAAGTAGCAAAATTTCCATGTAGACATGTGTCACTTACCCACTGAGTTGGTTAGGACACATGGCAACAGGATGGGGCTCGCCATTCATTCTTCCCTTCCGGTGTTGAAACTCCCCACGGAGAAGACACATGGAGGAGTCGTTGTCTCAAGCGCTGACTATGGGGTCTACCAAATGATACCCATGGAATGATGCTACGTGGCAAGCAGGTGGAGTTCGGTAGAGAAAAAAATGGGGGTGGGCTCTCAAAGGCCCATGCTGTCAACACGTGGAGGCATGGTGGGGCTTGATAAAGGAGCAAGGGAAGAAATATTTCCAAGGAGCGCGTGGAAGACACGTGTAGGAAGTAGGCGAATCTCTTCAAAAAGGGGCCCAAAGATATTCAAATATATGAGGTGCGGGCCAGGGAAAAGCAAAACAATATTACCAACTTGAAGGGAGCTCGAGGGATTTTTAATCCATACTATACATGATGGATTGGGATTTGACATAGATTTTATCATTTCTTGGGATATTTTGATATTATTATTTGATTTAGATTACATGGGTGTATATGTGTATAGAATTTTTAATTATGATGCCTCATGATGGTTATTGTGATTAGTCTCCTTATAAGCTTCATTTCTTTCATAATGACTCATGAATTATGAATAGAATATGAATGTGAAATATAAATAGAATAAAAAATGATAGATGTGATAGAATATAAATAGATGTGTGGGATACCCATGTAATTCTACTACATGTGTGGGAGTGGGAGCACACAAAGGTATGACAACAAAAGGTGATGAGACAAGAGAGTCAACCATAATAGTTGTATGCATACAAATGGGGTAGACAAGAGGGGTTCACAAAAATGTACTTGAGCAATTTGAAACACTATTAGTGGGAATTGAATGTATTCTTGGGCTAATGAAATGGAAAGCTTGGAGATAATATTGATAAAGTTCTATATAGTGGGCCAATGAGAGTATATCATTGATTTGTATTAGCCAAATAGGTTTTTTTGGTAGTTTAAGATTTGATGGAGCATACCAGGAGATCCTCACATGTTTTCTCATTTGTATTGGGAGATGTCATAGTGGGAAAGTAAGTGGATTGAGAGTTTGAAGTGGACATCTAGTAGGTGGGTCAATCTTGGAGAGCATAGTGGGAGAGATAATGGTATGAGATGCCACTATAGAAAATTAGAGATAGATAGGGAAAGTTATTTTTAAAGGGGGGAGGTATATAAATATGTACTATGTAGGTAGTTAAAAATGATATAGTAGGAGAGGGATGATTTGATATTGTAGATAGGTTTAGAGTATAAGGATGAGTAGGTAGTAGTGGAGGAGAGAGATATTAGATATGTAGCTGATAACATTGAGAGAAAAGCAAGAGATATGTGGCAAAGTTGTAGAGATTATACTAGGAGAGAGATGTAGAGAGGATATTGTTAGAGGGTTAGGTATTGGCATAGGAATTTTTGGAGGTCATGGTTGTGAACAATAGGATAGATTGAACACATAGAAATAGCCTACCATAAAGCACTATATGAGCAGATAGTTCCCATAGAGAAGATGTAGACTATTTGTGTAGAGGTGTCAAGTAGTTGGTTAAATGGGCATCAGGTGTACGTTCATCAAGGAGATTTCTTGATGAGTAGGCCATAACGTCCAAGTCCACTTGTTAGGCTGCTACTATTGCAAGCACCATCTATAAAGAGAGACGAATGAGAAGGTGATAGCATAAACCACATGTGTGTGTACGTAGAGATGAGATAAATTTTGTGATTCAAGGCCATGTGTGCCATTTTTATAATTTATTATGGAAGTAGTCAAATGCGATGAATTTTTTAGAACATTGTACATGCTATATATGATGGATTGGGATTTAAAATATATTATTTGATTTCTTTTGGATGTTTTGATATGATGTTTATTATTATTATTTGATTTAAATTACATGGGTGTATATGTGTATACAATTTTTAATTATGATTCATCATGATGGTTATTGTGATTATTCTCCTTATATGCTTCATTCATTTCATAATGACTCATGACTTATGAATAAAATATGAATGTGAAATATAAATAGAATAGACAATGATGAATGTTATAGAATAGAAATAGATGTGATGGAATAGAAATAATATGATGATAAAATGATATTTGTGATGACAAGTGCATGCTAAAATTATAATTTATGTGTAAAGAGAAACCTAATATTTTCTTTATCACTAGCCTTATGCATCATGATATAGTGGATGAAGATGATGATGTGCCAAGTTCATGAAGGATTGACATACAAAAAAATTGCAAATAGCACGACGCCTATAGAAACACATTTTCAAGGCACACCATTATGTGGGAAATGGTGGTAAGTAACATAGTGTGTTGTATGGAACAATAGAAATATAAGAAAAAAATAGACACATGCACATAATCAAACATGCAAGAAAACCTGATTTTATAAGTAGTGCAATTTTGTAGCTAATGGATTTGTGGGGGATATGAAGGGACATAGGGATAGTGATGAGTTGATGGGATTGGGTAGGTTATAGGAATCAAAGGGGATAACGAATTAGTCAAGGTGGGTTGTAGTGGGGAAATTAAGTGTGGGAGAGTTTTAAACAAGGAGTGGATGAAGGTAACATAGTGAATTTTCCCAAGTGGGTATGGATTCATGACTCATGTAATGGGTTATGTCTAGGGGATGATAATTGGGATGGTAGGATAATGTGTGAGGTTATTTTTAACTCAAGGAGATATGATGATTATCCATGGGGGGATATGGGGTCATGCCACAAGAGGGTATATACATCCATGATCCATTCAAAATATAATTTAGAAAGGGGATACCCCAGTCTAGAGAAAACTTAAGGAAAAAGGAACATGTGCTGGTTGGGGTTACATTATGTGTAAGACAATGGGGGGTGATGAAAAACTATAATTAATATTATATGCATGAATGGATGCATGAATATGGGGAAGGTCTGATGGACAAGAGTCAATTAAGAAGTATGAATGAAATGGGGTGGAATAAATATGTGATTATTTTTTGTTAGGATATGTAATGAGGGGGATGGATGAGATATAATTAAAGAGAATGGTGGTTTTGATCAAACAACTTGAGGTGGGGAGGATCAAGAAATAAGTAGATGGAATATGGGATGGGGGATGGATAGATAAAAGGTGGTTGCTTGTTGGTCGATGATATGGGGAAAAATGTTACAAGTACTCATAGATAGGGGAGGATTGATGCTAAAAATGATGTATATTTTATATGGTTTCATCATTTTACTTTCCCAAGTTTTCATAGGAAATGGTTTTGACCATTGGGCATTTTTTTTAATTTCCTAGTTCTTGGTATTTTTTTAAATTTTTGTGGTTTTTAAGATTTTTTAGATTTTTGAGAATAGTTGGATCATTCTAATGCATGAAATCACTTGAGTTTAACAATATTCATATGATCTCCAATTCTTGGCCATCTAGTGTCATCAAATTGTATTCACCTAACCCATATTTTAAAATAATTACATATGGGCCCAACCAATTTGACTCAAACTTGTTGTTATTATCTCGTAGGTAGTGCTCTTTTAATTTTCTTTTAGTACAAGATATTTGACCTTGAATTCCTATTTTTTAATTTTATTTTTCCATCTATGATGTAACCAACTTTGATATGCTTTGAGGTGGTTTAGTGCACTTATTTAAAGATAAACTATGAAAATGTAGTAGTCTATTATGATTTCTGAGAAATTGAATACGAAAACACAAAAACAAAATCTAGAAAGGTAGATCAAGCAAACACATAGGAACTTGGTGTGTAAATTTGGTCTTGAATTAGCTGGCCTAGGGTGTGGTGCACCCCAGACTGCCCTCCCACTTTTTAAAATCCCAAACATAGGCTTGAAGTCTTTGTTTTGTAGCTTTTGTTCTTTTAGGCTCACTGTCGGAACTTCATCTACTAATGAGAAAATCCAATTTCTGTGTCTTGACAACTTGCAGGATTGAATGCATGAACGATAAATAAGTCCTTAATCCTCCTCCAAATATCTTTAGATATAAAAAATTGTACACATGAAAGAGGGGGAAGGGTTGTGTCGTATAAGGGCTTGCCTAAGTCAGACCCCATTTTGGTATTTCTACCTCCACAATGACTATGATGATATATAAAATAGAGCTTACCCTTGGTCAAGCAAAGGCTAAATGATAACAAGTAATGAATTGAAAAATTGTTGCAACTCACCACTCAAATTTGCATTCCTTGATGGACTGAAGTCATGTACTAATCACCTTCAAGGAGAATTTGATTGCTTGATTGAAGTCTTGCTAGTGTTCGTGCTCACAAAACAAATTATCACAAAAAATGAACAACTTACATAAAAAGATGATTGATGATTGGCATGATGCTTGACATGAATAAATACTAATAATTATGCTCTTGATTGCTCTTGAATTCTTGACAATAATATTAATTACTTCTCCAAAAAATGTTAGGTGTGCCTACTATTTCAAATGATAAAAATGACGAGTATTTATATGCAATTTTTCTAATTTCTCAAAAATAAAATGGTGATAGTTGACAAGTGAAATTGGAAATTCAAATAATAAAATATCGACACTCAAATACTCAAATTAGAGCCAAAAGGAGGTGGTCTAGGGCATGGAGCGCCCTAGACCAAACCCATTCTTTCAAGGCCCAAAGTGTGGGGGGAAATATTAAATGCTCATTTTTATTTCCCATTGTTTTTTTTTTCAAAGATATTTGTAAAACAGGTGATTAAATGCATAATTAGGTCCAAGCACATAAGGGGGAGCTAAACCTAGTGTGAGATTGTCAAGGGTGATAATTTTTTATGCTACATTATGCATTTATATGTGTGTATACATGTATGTATGTATGTACATATGTATGTGTGTGTGCAAACACAAGGCTCGTATGTAGGTCTTCAACCACCATGCTTGTTGTTGAACATTCTCAATATTTATTTGTTTACTTATATATACATACAATACATATATGCATATGTACAATGTCTATTTATGTATGTATGAACACAAGGCTTGGTTTGGAGGTTTGTGAAATACTACAAGTAAACAAAAATATGATTTAGTATTTTTGGGCTATTACATTAGATTTAAGTAAAACAACAATTAAACAACCCATGAAAATATTTTTTGAGTTTCCTAAAATTATAGATTCATAGATTTATGAGAAAATAGAGAACAAAAAATTATGTCCATAAATTATTCAAACAATGATTGTTAAAACTAAACACAAAATCATAGGTTTTGAATATTATTAAGAGAAAAAGACAAAGTAGGTAGTAAATACCATCTTAAGATCAATTAATGTGATATAAGGGCTTAATTCATTAATTATTTCTGTATAGCCTATAAAATATTACACAAGACTACAACATATATTTAAACTATAAATTTTACATTTAATATAGTAAAATTCATCATTGATATAAAAATACAAAGTTTAAATAATGAAACTTCATCCAACATAACTCAATCATCATTTGTATATGTTTACACATTAGTGCAGGAGCATGTGGGCGGATAGGCAATCAACACCACCCAAAAAGGATAGACAATCAGCACCACCCAAAAAGAATTGTTTATTTGTTTTTCACACTTTTGGTTTTTAATTTGATTTTTCTCACTCGAAGCGATGCCTAAATGTCTTAAATTCTACATTCTTACCATGACACTTTGACAATGATACTTTGACAACAATAGAAACAAATAACTCTTGGAGAAATTTTTATTCATGCAAACTTGAACAACCATCAATTGTAGACGTGTATACAAAGTGTAAAAACATAGATCCATGTTTGATCGAATGCCTCCAAAAATGCCAACTGTAGGATATGAACAAAATAGAATTGTGGGGCAGGTCTTAGCAATGGAAAATGGCTAACGCCAAAGAAAACTGCCTTCTTTCCGCTGCCTAGGTCGATGAAATCCAAGTTTGATTGGGCGACGAAGAGTCTTGGAGCAGAAATCTTTTAAAAAGAGAAGACCATCGGTTTATAAAGGAAAGACTATAAAATATATTGTGTTTTTATCTTATTTACTTATGCTTATGTCGCACAAGGAAGAGAAAATCAGAAATTTGAAATGGCAAGAAAGGAATTAGTAGAGGAAGAGAATTCGACAGGCATGGGAGGAGGTCCAACATACACGTTGGAAGAAGATTTTTAAAAGAGACTATGGATTTGTGCGGGGAAGGGAGCAGAGCAGGCTGCAAATCTTAAGGGAAAAAAAAAAATTGCTTGCAAAAAGAGAAGTTCGGGACTGGGGCTGCGTAGAACTTGAAGAGAGTGTAGGCTGCAGGTATATAGGGAGACTGCAGGAAAGTTAAAAGCTCAAAAGAATATGGGAAGGGGACGCGCGACAGAGAAGGCAGGGACTGTGCATGTAGAAGAGAGGACTCCTCTGTAGTGGGGAGATAACTAAATTGGAGGGGCGATACATGGATTAGAGACATGTATGCATTTTGAAGATAAAAGTAGGACAATGAGGTTCGAGCAGACAGTGAATAAAGAGAGGAGTAGTATAAAATAAACAATGAGAAAGACAGTAAATAAAGAGAGGAGTAGGATAAAAGAAATAGTGCAAAATTAGACACTGTTGAAAAGAAAAATTGTCAGAGGCTGTGAAGAGAGTGTGAAGAGAGACAACAGGAAGGGAAGGTACAGAATTGTGAAAGAAAGATAGCAGGATAAAATGGCATGAGAAGCCAATGAATGTGAACATTTTTGTACCTAATGTGGATATGATTGAAATTTGAATTGATTTTAGTAAAACCTGAACTTGTTGCAATCTTATTGAAAGTTGGTTTTAGGCAAGGTTTGCCTGTGAATTTGTTTTATGTTTGAGTTGTGATTTTGGCAGAGGGGAGAACCATCTGTGTCACACACCTTGAAACATTTATGATTTCAACTACTACTATGATTGTTTCTTTCCAATTCAATTTATCAATTTTCCTCACTCTATTTCAATGAAATCATATTTACATGTGAAACCTCTATAACTTAAAACAAAAATGGGATACCCAATCCCAAAACTAAATACTATTGAAGTGATTGGATGGAAATCAATTATACTAGCACTTGCATCAATGAGGTGCAATGCTTACGTCGACAGGCTGATATACTTCGGTATTTTTTATTAGCGACAAAATCCATGGAGAAGAAATGTGCACGTCTGGAGATCTCGGTGGGGTTCCCCCATGTAATAGCCTATTGGCTAAATATAATTGTTTCAACTTACTAAAGTACCAAATGGAAATGAAGGGTAATTTCAATGACCTTACAAATGGCATAAGGGTACAAAAAAACCAGATATTTCAATGGCCTTACAATTTGTTTGTTCCATTTTTTTTATTTGGTTAACTGAACTCTTCTTAAAAGACACAAAAGCTTTTTCACAAGGAAAGAATATGCAAATACAGTGTTTGAAGAAATGGTGTAAAAAATAGACATAATATGGTGCAATGACATAAACTTGGTGAGAGTTGAATTCTTTTCATTTTTCATGAAAATAAAAATTTAGAAAGTTAATAAAGTATGTGTCCCACCTTTTTAGTCTTATTAGACTACAAAAATTGTCAAAACATAAAATAGTCATTTGTGATATTTTTTTAGAAGATTCAATTTATAACTTTTCTAAATTTTTTAAATAATTATTTTTGTAATTTTTGTTTGTTTCTCTCTTTTTTGAATAATTTTATTTGATAATGAGTGACATTTTATCTTAATAAGTAATGTTTACAAGCAACTGAATCTTTTCAAGATTTTTTGGAATAATTGTTTTAGTACTAAAGTACCAAATGGAAATGAAGGGTAATTTCAATGACCTTAGAAATGGCATAAAAGAACAAAAAAACCAAATATTTCAATGGCCTTACAATTTGTCTGTTCCATTCTTTTTATTTAGTTAATTGAACTTTTCCTAAGAGATACAAAAGCTTTTTCATAGGTAAACAGTATGCAAATACAGTGTTTGAAGAAACAGTGTAAAGATAGACATAATATGGTGCAATGGCATAAACTTGGTGAGATTTGAATTCTTTTCATTTTTCATGGAAATAAAAATTTAGAAAGTTAATAAAGTATGTGTCCCACCTTTTTAGTCTTATTAGACTACAAAAATTGTCAAAACATAAAATAGTCATTTGTGATATTTTTTTAGAAGGTTCAATTTTAGTTTTACAAAGTACATACTATAATTGGGCCCTACAAAATGGTGGCCTTTCTGCTAAAATGTATAAAGCATGAAGGACACAAAAACTTGTATTATTGAGGTGACCGAGTGTAGGATTTTCTTGAAGTTTTCTACTAATTTTACAATGAATTTGGTATGCATTTATTATGGTGGTGCTTGTGGTAGTTGTTGCATGTATATGCACATTTCTGGTTTTGTAGGTGTATTGATTTCGTCTGGTTTTGTAGGTGTATAGATTTAGTTTCACACAATTTTTTATAAATATAAATATGATATATTTATATTTCTTCCATGGTAGGAAAATCTCATGAGGTATGAAGATAGCAACGAAGAGGAAGAATTTTCCAAACAAGATGTCATTCGAATTCATCAATTATTGCCTTTAAGGAAAGTAGCTCCCGACAAAAACAAGCAATGTAGCTACAAAGGTATTTTCTGGGGATGTAAGAAATTGAGCAATGTAGTTTAGTGGTAAGGTGGGTTTCACTTTCTGGAAGTCTTCCTCGGTCTAATTCCAGAGGCCCTATTTTAGTTCTCGTGAAGGACATGAAAATGTAGTGCAATGTGAGATGGGTTACCTTGTGTGAATTACCCAGGTTACACAGGTTGTATTCTTATGAAACATGTGTGAGAAATCTTGAAATAGAAGATGGGTTAACCATGGAATAGTCTCTCTAAATCAGAAGGGGCACAACCTATGCATCCCCTAACACATAGTATTAAATCCAACTCTAATAATAGACACCCCAATGGATACAAAATTATGGGTGTTACATGAATTGCATCCCTAAAAATAAATATTTTTAAGACACATGCTTATAAGGAGTTTATCAGTATGGAGCATAAGATAATTCCTTAGTGATTCAGTTTAGGTTCTATCAAATACACTATTTTTTTTTTGTGATATAAATATTGTTAATAGTCTTCAACAAATGTATTACTCACTTTCATCATATGATCCTAATTAAAGAAATTAAGTTGTATACTGCAACCAAAAGGCTTTATTAGGAAAGCAAGTGAAACCTTTGATAAACTCGACATAAATTCTCATAAGGTGAAGGAAGATGGATTTATTAAGAATACATTCCTAGGTAATTATTTATCCTTATCCATTTAATTTAAAGCCCAAGTACGATCTCTTCATTGATAGTTATGTATATGCCACACTCATCATTCTTCAGAGTATCTTGTTGTTTAACATGGTTGTCATTCGAGTTATTGTTATGGTGTGAAAATGGTGAGAAAATGAATGAAATTTAATTGTATAACTGTCTAATGAAATCAGATAAATAGAATATATATATATACATTATTTTAACAAGTTTACTATAGAAATGTAATCCTTAGAGCTTTAATTTATTTTTAAATCCTTTAATGAAGTTCGATTGAGGTGATATAAAGGCTCTCCCATTTAGATTTTTGTCAAAGACTTTGTCAGATGTATTTGCCAAAGTATAGAAATATGAAAGAAAGAAATAAATACTTAAAACATAAATATGCTTATATCCATTAACTAAATAAAAAAGATTAGAGCACAATTTTTTCAACATCAAGAAATTACTCACTTACAATTACCAACAATTGAATAACCATATTGATTAACATTTCTCTTGATTTCCACAAGGGAAAATAACTTAGAAAGGAGATTTAAAATGGGCAATCAAATTTACTCTATGGTTCCTATATCTTAGATATAATTTTCTAATGATCTTATTCCTATGATTACCCACCCAATGCATCTCATCACAGAGGCAAGTTGCATGGAATCATAGAACTAAATCTAGAACTCATATTGACTTTATCAATGCTCCCATATAAATTTTATTCATTCTTTTTTTTTGTAACACAAGTTCTTGGGTTCCAAGCTTAGAAGAGTGTATAACAAATATCACCCAACCCAATATTCTATTTCATTATGAAGATTTCCCTTTGCTAGTATCCTCTTTGCCTATGCCCAAAGGGGAGCTTTGGAACAGGATATGGACATCCATCAAAGCATAAAAGATGGAGGGATTTGGTCGAATAACTTTGAATATATAGTGGCCTTTATGTCTCTATTTTTTTTAATAATAAATACAATTATAAACCAATTTAGTTAAAATAAATAAAATACTAATTACTTTAAAATAAATATATAATTATATAGATTTAATAAAATAATATATGGTATAACATAAAATAATAATAATAATAATTTATTTTAAATAATTAAAATACTAATTACTTTAAAATAAATATATAGTTATATATATGGTATTATACAATATATTGAATATAATATATATATATATTATTAATTTAAAATAATGACATAATTTAATTTATATTAGATTAAAATAAATAATCAATATAATTATATTATTAATTATATAAAATAAATATATAATTTTTGAAAATAATGTCATAGTTTAATATATATTAGATTAAAGTAAATAATAAATATAGTTATAATATATATTAATTATTATAATATCAATTATATAATTAATAATTATAATATTAATTATATTAAATTATAAATATATATTAGATTAACGTAAATAATAAATATACAAAACATAATTTTAAACTTATATATTTATAATTTTATTTTTAAAATAAATTTACATTATATAAAATGTAATATATAATAATTAATTAAAAAAATATTTATTTTGTTTAAAAATAAATGAATTTGCTAAGTGTCCATACACTATTCCAAAGCTCCCATTTTTGCACATGTAGGTAGTATGCTTTACACCTACCATTTGCATTTTCTACGTTTGTAAAACATTCATATCATGCAATTCTATCAAAAAATTTGTCGCAGCCGAATAAGCCCTCCTCACTTAAAATGCATGAAGGGTCGATGTAAGTCAGCTGGATTAGAGGTCTCCTGAAGCTTGTGCGCTCAATGAGAGACTCCACAGGAAAAAACATTTATTGCATGTAGTACTCATTTTGTGTTGCAGGTACACTATTAGAGAGGCCGCCATATCGTAGATCAAATCCCTCTGTAACCACAACCCCTTCCCCTCAAACGTTGGGAAAAGCCACAAAAAACATTAGGTTACAACCAGGGAAAACTTTAAGAAACCCCCCCTCGGCGAAGGTGTAAAATCCTAGCGAATCTTGTATACTTCCTGATAAAAATATTAATTATAGTGGCAAATTTTTTCAGTTTTCGTGAAAAAAAAAAGTCCATTGGCAAATCTTTTCTAATCGCTAGAAGTCTATGGAAAATCCTGGTGAAATGCAATTTTTTTAAAACCACTAAAATTTTTCCATTGGCAATTAAAATCTATTTTCAAACCAATAAAATATTTCGATTGGTGAATTAAACCTGTTTTCAAACCAGAAAACTTTTTTTCAAACTAAAAAATAAAATTCATTGGTGAATTAAACCTATTTTCAAATGATTAAGAAACATAATATCAAACTAAAAAAAATGTAGTGGTGAAGTGTTAGTGCAAATTTTCCTAGTTACCTTAGTTGCAAGTCTTTCTTGGTCAACTTTGTAGCCGATGGGTCAGAGGTTTCGAAAACTTTGAAATTTCAGAATTTGGTTCTAAGGTTCCAAGTTTCAGCGACCACACGACATTATGGACCATGACCGTTTGATGAATTTTCGATGGACGGTTGTAGTTGCATTCTGGAAGTATATCTCTCAAGCACTAGATATGCAAATTGAAACCTCCAAAATTACACTAGAACCGTTAGATTTTCAAAAATCAATGGTTGAAATTTTATTAATTATTTAGGTTTGTCAGTCATCCTGCTCTTGTTTACCATTTAATATTGCCTAAGTTAGACCAAAATATTTTATGACAAAGCCTTAAATCTTAACTCTTTAATCCTGAGGGTCAAGTCTTCTCAACCTAGAGATGTCCCCATTTTAAATTATGCATGTGCATAAAGTTTGTTTTAAAAGAGGGATCGTTCAATGAATTTTTGATGGACGACTATAGATGCATTCTGGAAGTAAATCCTTGAAGTACTAGACTTGCGAACTGAGACCTCCGAAATAATATTAGAACCATTAGATTTTCAAAAATCAATGGTTGAGATTTTATTAATGATTGGTTTCAGAAATCAACATATAGTTTCGATCATAAGTGAGTGAAATTTATTGTGACTGATTAGCTAGGACATTGATAATCATTAAGGTAAAATGAGATATTTAATTCTCTTTTCAATGCATCGAAGTACTCTACCTTTCATTTATTCTATTGAAATTCTCAATTTGGCTGTGGTACTGGGCGACGCCGCGGATTAATACCATATGAATAGCCAGAGTGATTGATTGGATATCTTTATATTGAAAACTGCATGATGTACTGTAGAATCGTAGATGATGATGTCAATAATCCAGTGATTTTGACAATCGACAGCTTGCGTGGCACTGCCGATTTTGACAATTGACAGCTTGTCAACTTGAGCTACAGTTTACAACTTTGCATGTAGCTAGCTTGAGGTACCGACTAAGTTGGATTTTTGGTTTGCAGCTGTGCAAATCACAATTATTACTAAGTAGTCAGTAGTAATTATACACAACCTCAGAGCTCACACGTGACATGTGTGAGGTGTACATTGTACCAGGCTAGTAGTGGCACTTTTGGCCCATAAATAAGGATAGTGAGCACAACTAAAATCATTTGTTTAATTGTCATAAGGGTTTTCATTTTGTAGGGTTAATAACTTAATAAGGATTTAGGAAGAAGATGCGGTATTATTGGTGATGCTCTAAATTCTCCTGCCTCCAGTTATGTAGTTATAGAGTAAAAGACCAATTTCCTTCAAGTTCAAAATGGGTGGAATTGGAAAGAATTTGATTTGGTTCACCTGACTTCTCAGATAGGTTTTGAACCAGGATGAGGAGCTTTGATGGACATAAGTGCTATCCCAATGCATGGAGGCTGCAAGTGGAAGGTGGGAGCAATTTTACTACCACTCATCATCTACATGACTTTGGTTCTCAAAGGGGATAAGCACATTTTGTATCTTTACAGCTCCCATTTCCCCAACATGGTTGGCCAGGCGAGTTCCTTGCATTTATTTTTAGACACCATGGCCTACTAGGCAAGCCCCATGCATTTATTTTTAGTGCTCATCTTCTGCATGGGAGCAATTTTACAATCCATCATCTTCTGCATTAGTCTGGTTTTGAAAGGGGCTAAGTACATTTTATATCTTCACGGCTCCCATTTCCCTAGTTTGATTTGGCCCCTTTTCCCCATGCATTTATTTTCAGAGCGATGAGAGTATGGTTGACTTGACAAGTCCCATGTGTTTATTTTCAGAGCTCATGGTTGACCTGGCAAGTTCCATTTATTTTTAGAGATACATGTATCACATTACGTTTTCAACTTTTCACCAGCATTCCAGTAGAAGCTTGGTGCTTGCACTTACATTTGTATTTGTACTATGTAATAATGTGGCATTGTAATTCACTTGCAATAAAATAAATGGTTGTGCTATAAATGTGTAATTGTAATTCATTTTATTAATTCCTTTGCAAGTTAAGTGCTATTAATGGTCGTGCAATGTGCTATTAATGTGACATTGTAATTCATTTTATTAAGGCCTTTGAAACGTTAAGTTTTCGGCCTCTTGGCCTTGATGTCAATCCTAACGCATTAACCTTTAAAGCAAATTTAAAACACATGTTTTATGTTTATTATTTATATCATAAATTACTCAACCGTTCGATGAACATTTGATGTATGGTTGTAGTTGCATTCCGGAATGAAATGCACAAAGTGCTATGCTTGCGAACTTAAACTTCCAAAATCACCCTATAATTGTTAGATTAACAGAGATCAACGGTTTAGAATTTGCTGTCAATGCAGGAGTAAATCATTTTTTTAATGGCTTGTTTTAAATGTTGTCAGCCATGTACATTGTACTACCTAATTGTGTACTATGTAGTTGGTAAGTAACGAGTAGACGTTTTAGTGTTATTTAGTTTGCTCATTGTAGTGTACCACCCTGTTCTGGGTTCCACAGTTCCACTTCTAACAAAGCCATTCTAGTAACCCAATTTCAAGCTTCAACATAGTTGCGACTTCAAGAATCAAAATTGAAAATCTGGGTAAGTTAAAGAATTCTCATGGCTATGTTTCATCGCTTGAAGTTGATGTTTCTTAAAATCTTATTTTGTCAAACTTTGAAGCTTAGGTTTAGGGTTAAGAGGCTTAAGAATTAAGAAAAATTAAGGACTAATAGGGAATTCACAAATTTCATATTGTTGATTGTATCAGCATGTCTCCACCAATACCACTAGAGCAATGTCAGATAAAAAAATACATTATGCAAAATTGCTTGAAACCCTAGGTTTCACTGATGAATACCATGATATTTATGATCCTAAAAACTATGGTAGGCGTACCTCAGAACTTAGATTTTCATCTGAGAATAAGGTTGCAAAACAAATGCAAGTTAATACTATCAGTGCACCATGGGTAACTGGATTAGGGCGCATGATGTTACATGAGGTTTTCCCTTGCCTAGAATTTATAATGGTCTATGGCCTAAATTATGATGATAACAAAATAGCAATTGTTAATAAAGATAGCAAAGAAGAATTGTTAGCCATTAATGCAAAAGAACTTGGAAAAGTGTTGGCCTTGGGGTTTACAACCGAATAATTTGGAAATGTCCACATTGACCTAGAAAAGCTTGCTAGTGATTATGAAGCAGTGGATGAAATGGAGAAAAATTCTTTCTTAAATAGAATAGTTCAGGATAGAACAAATTGAAAGGTGATCATAAGCCTCCTTATGATTTGGATATTTTTAAACCATGGGTTCAGGATACTATTTCCATGCTAGCATTTTGCCCCAAACTGGATAGCAATTTGGAAGTGGGTGCATGCCTCCTTGAAATGGTGTATAATATCCATTATGGTGTTCCACATGCCAAATATACTTTTATTGAGCACATTGTAGAATCCATGTATAAATAATTTTTAATGATTAAAGGAGGTTCCACCAAGACCTTTAGGTTCACAACCTACTTGTGCTATCTTTTTCTATTCAAATTTAGAGGAATGTTTTAGAACAACAAGTTTCAGATTTAGCCCTATGGTAATAGTAATCCTGAGCAAAAGAAAATGGCTCTAGTATATGAATGGACCACTATTATAAGGTTGCATGATTCTCGAAGGAACTACAATAATTTTGTAGACTATTTTTTGGCTCCATTGCATCAAGCAATTGCAAATACTCTAATGCCTAGATTGCCTATGTCATGTAGAAACTGCATTCAACTACCTAGGAAAGAAATACAATTGGTTGATTAGTACTTATTGGAAGAATATATTGTGCTAAGATTTTATGGATCAGAAGTACAGCCATACAAACTTCCAATACATGTGACAGAAAGGGTTTTTGCTTTGGAATATGTAAGGCAGATGTAGAGTACTAACGAAAGACACTTTACTAGTCAGGGGAAGAAGACCTTATTTCCTTCTTTACCTTTTTCATGTGGAGGGATGACATTCGAGAGAAAAGCATTTGGTGTGGCACATTATCTTTTGATTATTATTTTTATTTTGATGCTATCTGTCACTAGTAGTATGACCCATGTGACACCATTAAATCAATGATTGTGCTCAATAAGAATGCTGGAATTAGAATTCAACATCAAAGTGAACCCTTGCTTGAAAACTTGAAAAACAAGGATTCTTGGGATGAGGTCAAAGTAGCAATGGAGAAAAGTGTTGTTGAGAATGGTATTTCTTTTGAACAATTGTTAGCAGAAATTATGGCATTGCATCAAAAGACAATTAGGAGGTACAACATTTTTTATGAAAAAGGTCACAACCATCTAGTAGAGTAAAAATGTCAGATTCTCTAGAGAAGGAAGTTACAAAAAAAATTTGGTCACGATAAAAAATTACTACCTTTTGGTCTATGAGGAAGGACCTAGGTGATCCAAGAGCTCTTGCAGAGTATGGAGATAACGAAGAAGATCTTGAGTTTAGAAAATTATGGAATATAGAGCATCTGAATGAACAAGAAGATGAAGAAAGTGATGATGATAGGCAAGAAGAAAGCCATGTCAATTTCAAACTTGGTTTAAGTGAGGCCACAAAAGAAGCATTTCCTACAGGAGCATCCATAGCTGAAAAATGGGTTATGAAGGTGGTCCTTTGGGGTCCCAAAGACAAGGCCCTTGGATGGTAATAGATGTAGAGCATAGAAAACCAGTTGATAAATCTAGCCTTGGGTTTGGAGGTGAAAAAGTAGAACTAGGGTATACAGGTCAATTTGTTAGAGCTTCAAGTTCAAATCCTCATCCTCATGGTCAGACACAATCACAACTAGGACATGCCCATGGTGGAGGGCTTAGTGCAACAAGAACTGCCTTTGGTGGCAATGGTATGGGTAGTAGTACTAGTAGTGGTCAACATGTGCTACAACAAATTACACACAAGAGGACAACACAATATACCACAGAAACAACTAGGCGATCAAGGCATACAAAAGAGGCAAAGGATTTTGACAGGTCCAACTCCAAGTCACACTACTAGTGGATCCACCACAAAGGAGTTATTTCCAGGCACTCCCCCAATGCCAGTTAGTCTGGTTGTGACATCATTAGCAACTGCAAGTACTCCTATTCCTTCGCCATTCAAGAATTCCATTGTTCCTGCATCCTCGAGTTTTGATTACATTGAAGAGTTTAAAAATAAATTAGAATTGAATAAAAAAGAAGAAGCAACTGATGGAGAGTGTGTCTGCTCTAACTTCAGAGCCCACAACAACCATGGTATTACCCACATTTGACACAAGTAAAGAAATCATGGAGTACACATTTCTTGTTCCCACAGTTCAAAACAAACTAGCAAATCAGATGGCTCCATCTGAATTCCAGGTGAACAATTTTCAATTAGATTTTTTTGGACTCAGAAATACTGAAAAAAATTAATGTATCAAAGAAAAATAATGAATTGATGTACACATCATTGCTGAAGCAGATAGAGAGAAAAAAAGGTTGTAGACTCAAATTGAAAAGTCACAGGCAGACCTAGCAAATGAGAAAGCAAAGAGGAAAGCAACATATAACAAGAGTAATGAATTAGAAAAAAATATTAAAAAATTTGCCTCTGCATTAACAAGCAAAGAGGATAAGCAGAATGAGATTGGGATTGCAGTGAATGAACTAAAGCAAAGGCTAGATGAGAGCAACAAGAAATATGATGAGGAAAAATCCACTTCAGAAAAATTAAGACTAAGCATTGCAAATGGAAATGCACAATGGGAACAAAAATTGGAGAAGGAGAGAAAAAGAAATGAAAGATTGGAGGCAGAGCTGATGGAAGCAAAAAAACAAATTAAGTCTTATCAAAATAAGTTATCTTCATTTTGTAGAGAAACAATGAGGCATATGAAACAAAATATTTGGGATGAAATAATGCAGGGGGTTGATAATTTGTGTGACATGTTTCAATTGATTGATGTTATCAGACAACATCATAAGAAGCTCAACACATATTTAATGGAGAACAAAAATGTGTTGGCATTAGAGAAATCAGCAAATCAAATTCAACAAATGGTCTACAAAGCCAGTGACAATGTTTTGAAATCAAAAGGGATTACTAATCAGCATGACGTTGTCATCTGTCATTGAAAAGTGTTTGAGATTGCGTGAAATAGAGAAATATTTGCATTTGGCTATAGACAAGATGAAGAAGGTGGATGAAAAGTTAAGGAAATTCACAAAGCTTAGTTTACCAGAGGCTTTTGACACAAATGAGCGATTTGTTGGATGAAATGATTTTAGAAAGAAGATGGAGGATGCAAGGAAGATTGATTTGGACCAGTTTCCTCATAACCTAGATGTGGTGACCTATTTGGATTCCATCAAACCATTGCTAACCCTGAATGCAAAATTGACTGAAGAATCCAAGATAGGTTCCAATTTGAATCATGAATTGTTAACAAATCTTCAATTCAAACAACATCAATTAGAACAAATGACAATTCCAACACTTGAAGAGTGGATGTTGCTAGAAAAGGTGATGCAGTGATTTAACTTTTGATAATATGAGTTTCCAAGTTCCAACTCAACTCTGTGCAGAGTTGTCTTTGACCAAGATTTTGCATTGCCAATGTCTATGTATTCCTTCATGTGATACAGTGATAATCAATTTAAAAGCTCAAATTCAGACTTCAGTAATGTGTTGACGTTCAATTATCTATATTATTTATTATATCATTTGAAGAAAAAGTCTGGTAGTGGTTTCAATTCTAGATACACTTGTTATTATGTTCATTGTTGTATATGCTACTAATACTATTTTAATATGTTATTAATCTAATAAGCATTGAGTTGAGTGATGAATCATTGAGCACATGCTCAAGTTTTACTTTTAACACAATTAAAATATGAACTATAAGGTGATTTTAATTCCAGGCATCCATAATCTTAGTGAAATTGCATTACAATTCACACATCAATACTCAATCTCCATGACTACTTAGCATATCCACTAAACATTTATATGAATTCATGTCGTGGATTATCTATTATTGGAATTGGAATGATGGATTTTCGGTTAGTTTCATTGCTACTAAGTTTTGGTGAAGAGAGTGGTTTTGGTGCTTTTCCTAACTTTAGTCTCTAGCCCTCAAAGTTTTATAACCTTGTCGCGGAGCTCTAAATTCTCATAACTCCCCTATTCCCCGACATGGTTGATGGTTCACTTTTTTGAGTTGCAAGTCTTTCTTGGTCATCTTTCTAGTCAGTGGGTCAGAAGTTTGGAAAACTTTTTAACTTCAGACTTTGGTTCTAAGGTTCCAAGTTTCAGCGACCACGTGACATTATGGACTTATCTTGCCTTTCAAAAGCACCATCATTTGACATCTCATTGAATGCTATGTACGGACTAAACTTGAGTTGTCTTTTCAAGAATTTCCAAAAGCATGCTATGTACGAACTAATGTAAAATATAAAATATAAAATATCACAATTTCATGGAATACAACATAAAATATCATCAACTACAGTTTGACTTTGGAATATGATTCATGAAGTGCACTATAAAATAAAATATCATGAAGTGCAATGATTCACAATTTCATTGAATACAATATAAAATATATCATCAACTATAGTATGGAATAATGGAATATGATCCTGGGATCCATGAAGTGTAATATAAATACCTAAAAGCTTCTAATTCTCTTGAATCTCTTCCATTTCCCAAATGGACTAGGGGTCCTCAATCTGACATTCATCATCAGATAAAGTAAAAGAGTCATCTTGAATTTGATTCCAATTCTGCTCTTCATTTTCTTCGGCCTGTGTCTCAAATTCAACATTCATTGTCATTTTTGTCAATGTCAGCTGTCTAAGTCCCATTGCCACTACTAGTGCCACCAATACCAGCCTTGGGAATTGGAGTGTTGCATAGCCTAGCCCCTCTTCTTTCACATGTGGACCTCCAGATTGTGAGTGCCCTTTCAAAAGGAAAATTTCTGACATTATACGTAGTTCCTTTCATCCTCAAGCAGTTTTCCAAATTCTTGTCTAGTTTGTTTCTTAACTTTGATTTCAAAAACTCCAATGTATTGAAAACTCTCTCATCCTCCACCAACCCTAATATCATTGTTTGACATAAATCAACAAGTTTGAAATATTCTGATATCGAACCACACAATATTTTACTCTGACCTAAGCTTGTCCAAACCTTTTTTATTGATCACGGTTCAAAGGCCTTGTCCTTGCCCATGGATTTATACTGGTCCCTCATAGGTATTGCAAAAATCCCACATTGTTTTCTAAGCTTAGATTCATCTAAAATTCCTTCTATTTTCTACTCATTGTATGTTACAGTTTTCAAAAATTGTTTGATCAAGATTTTTACCTAAGCATGAAAAAATGTGGGGTTATCTTAGTTTTCCCAAAATTGAGGATACACAATACTCATGGCTTCAAGTATTTCATGTCAAGGGAATCTTTCACGAATCTTTGAGGAAAGAGATTTTGCAATTTCCTTCAAATTATCACCAATAGATTTAACAATGCCTTGAAAATCTTCCTAGTTAATAACTACTTCTCTGCTAGAGTGCCTGGATGTCTTACATTGGTACATTTGTATCTCATATCCACATACACAGATGCATAATTTCCCACTTGCATTAAACTGTAAATAATTATCAGGATCATTCAAATCAGTAATTTTCTGCCACATGAAATAATTTAGGCCATCTTGTGTTAGATCTAGATATAGATGATCAAGGGCCAAGCATGTAAGTTTACGTAGATTGGTATATTCATTAATATACATAGTTCTGTCTTGGGCTTTCTTCACAAGCTCGTTTGTCAAATCTAGCATGGGGAGAAGAATAGTTAAATTCAAGAGTGTCTCTATATTGCTTAACCTATGTAAGAGGTCAGGAGCTTTGTCTACTGTGTTGTGATGCTCGTACATCACTCCAATCAAAGATTGATATTTTGAAAGAACTCGTTGTGCTGGTCCATGCAGGGAGATCCATCTGGTATCGACATCCTTGAGAAGCTTGTTTCCTAGTGTTATTCCTTCAACAAAATTTTGAAATTCTGTGAAACGTTTAGGACTTCAGCAGAAGCATGCATGGATCTCGCGAACTAGATTTTTGACTTTTGATACTATAGGGAACTTGCTAACAATTTTGAATTCTAAATTCATTATGTGGGCCATGCAGTGAATGCCAAGCATGTATGGGGCACAAGTAGTTTGTAACTTTGTGCAAACACTGGTCCTTTGACCTTGCATCACTGCAACTCCATCAACTCCTACACACACCAACTTTTTTGCAATTGTCAACTCATCCATACCTGCAATTTCATTCAATTTTTTTTTGACTAGTTCAAATATATTTTGCATTGTTGAATTGTTCTTCATTTTATGAACACAAAGAAGATGAGCTTGGCAAACATGTTGTACAGTATACAAATGCATACAGACCCAAGAAGTATTGTCTACCGTAGTAACTTCATCTAAAGATAATGCAATGAAATTTGACTCTTTTACTTTATCCTTTAAATCTTCCTTTTCGACTGCAACAAGACAATTTGCCCAATCCCATCCAGTGTTTACTGACCAATGTGACAAGGGATAGTGAGGAACATTCAAATAAGATAATAAACCAGAATATTCTAGGTAGTCTATCATAGGATGCTCTCTGGACAAAATATGAAAAACAACACTCATCTGAACAGTTTTTGAGAGATTTGCTCCTTCCATCGCTTTTCCAAATTGAGCCTCAAGTGTACCTTTACATGCAACAATGTTCGACATTCTTTTCTCATGCTCTTCATAATCCACGACATACTTAACATGAAGACATTCTTCCTTTGATTTCCATTGTACGACTGATTCTTCCTTTCGGTCTATGATTTGTTTTTCAAAAACTTTACCGATATGCATTTCTATAGTGTCAATCTTTAGCTGCAACATCTTGGCTCTTCCAAATTTCCAACTATAAATCTTACATTTGGCCAATGCTTCCTTTTCAATATCATTTGCATTGCCAATCCCCACCGGTACCATGAATGGGTTTTTTGACAACCAACCAAGTTGAAAACTCCTTGTCATTTCCCACTCACACCCTTGTTTTGGTTTATTTTTCCTTTTCTTGCTACCAACATCATCATCCTTATCCAAGTCAATTATCTCATTTTGGCTAACCGGGCCCAAGGTATCACTTGGAACATCTTTTGTGGTATTGCTATCTTGATTTGAAACATTTTGATTTAAATCAATGACAATCTCAACTTGACCTTCCGGTTGCGGTGAGGTATTGGGAATGTCACCAATATTTGGTGGAATAGTTGATGATGTAGCTTCATCTTAACTTGATGGATCAAAAGCTTTGGCAATTGGAAAGTAAGACTGTATGGTACGTCTAAGTTTTGGGAATTTTGATGGCCTCCTAGTCTCTTCACCACCCTGTGGAGCGATAGGAGTCTGAGGAGTGGAAGAAGCCTTACTACCCCGAGGAGCAGAAAGAGTCTGAGAAGCGGCAAGAGTCTCTTCACCACCCTGAGGAGTGACAGGAGCCTTACCACCTTGAGGAGCGGAAGGAGTCTGAGAAGCAAGAGGAGTCTCTTCACCACCCTGAGGAGTGGAAGGAGTCTTACCCTTGCTGCTTGAGTCAATTGACATATTGATCTCTGATTCGCTCGACATATTCATCTCACTTCGAATAAAAATTGAAAAAAAATGTCTTCTTGTTTAAGGACAGAATAATAATATAGATCCCATTACCTACTCAATATCATCTTTAAGACTGAAGCAAGAATGTAAAAGAGATAAAGAAAACTTATTATTATAACTAATAACACTATGAAGAAATGATCACTCACCTTTAAGTCTATGTTTTCAACTTTGGCTGACTTCTGAATAAATGACAATTTCGATTGTATTTATTTATGTTCATGGAATGGATTAATAATAAATCACATGTCAAATTCAATACCATGGAATACAATATAAATCTTTTGGATTTTCCTAAACTTAGTCGCTAGTCCTCATAGTTATATAACCTTGTCGCGGAGTTCTAAAATTTCATAACTTCGCAATTCCCCGACTTGGTTGAAGTCTTTCTCGGTCATCTTTCTACTAGGTGGGTTAGAGGTTTCGAAAACTTTGAAACTTCAAAGTTTGGTTCTAACTTCTAAGGTTCACTTTGTTGAAGCAAGAATGGAAAAGAGATAAAGAAAACTTATTATTATAACTAATAACACTATAAAGAAATGATCACTCACCTTTTAAGTCTATGTTTTCGGCTTTTGCTGACTTCTGAATGGAGAAGTAGAACCTCAAAACTGAACAAAATGTGTAAGAATAAATGACACTTTTGATTGTATCTATATCAATCCATGATTCCATATTTGGTGAATTTCATGGGATTTTTAAATGGTATATTAAAAATTTGGCGAATCTCGAGTGCTTATACAACGATACATTGTAATTTTCAAGGCGAAACATGTCCTCAAATGTAATTGCTTTTTAATGTTATTGGCGAAATAGGTCCTCATGAGCAACTTTTTATAAATTTTAATTAGCGAAATAGGTTTTCACAAGCAACTATTTATAAATTTTAATTGGCGAAATGGGTCCTGATATTATGTTGTTTTAATAGTATTGGCGAATATGTAGGTGTTTTATTAAATGCTTTCGGGATTCTCGGCGAAAATATTAGTTGGTCCAATTGAAACGCGTAATTTGACAATGGTAAATTTGTTGCTTAAATATGCCTCATAAAAAAACTCATTGGCGAATGGACATGCATTGGACCTAGACTTCGTAGAATCTGGGTGATTTGGACACCCTGTTCGAAGTGAGAATTCGCCAATTTTGACTTGGCCAATTCCTAGAATTTTCCAATTGGTGAAGATTTGCCACTAAATTTCTCCTTGGTTACAACAAAATCAGTCGCACAGGAGGAGAACAATGATATCGGGTTTCACATAATGGAATTGAGAGCTAAAGCAGGAGGGCATGACTACCATGGTGGGAAATGGAATTAATGATGCACCAGCATTAGCAAAGCTTACAATGTCAGGATATGTTCTAGAGTGGTTCATTAATTCAAATATTTTGAGAGCATCCTTGGAAAATACATGTTGTGCATATCCTGAAATCATTGCATTCTATGACATGACATCTCTTTGGGGTATTTTGTGAAATAGTTAACATGCCTTTTCTATGCTTCCACATTTTGCATACATGTCCACAAGGTCAGTTGCAACTACAACATCTAATAATTTATTCCTATGTTCTTTATGCTTTGATGGATGTCCATACCGTGTTCCAATGCTGCCTATTTTGGCACAGGCAGGTATGGAGAATGCTGGTAACAGTTGTGGAGTCTGGCTTTACAGCTGCCAATTGCATTTGCTTGAAAGTTTTAAAGATTTTTTAAAAAATCCATTTTGTGCATATCCTGCAATCATTGCATTCCATGATATAACCTCTCTGAGGCATTCTGTCAAACAATTTACGTGCCTTTTCTATGCTTCCACATTTTGCATGCATGTCTACTAGAGCATTTCCAACTATAATATCTAAAAAAAATCCTCATTCCATGATGATTTGATGGTTGTTCATACCCTGTTCAAAAGCTCCCATTTTGACATAGGCAAGGACTCTCTTTTTAGCATAAGCAGGAAGGATGCCATTGATTGAGAAATTTGGCTTGTTGTCTATTGCCTCAGGATACCCCTTCCACTTGCCTGATCAATGACTTCTCCTCATTGCTTTGATAAAATATTTCAACATTTAACACCAACCCAACAAACTAACAAACACAGTGAAACAAATAAAATAGTTAAAACCCACAACCTGAACAAAATAGTCATGAAAGTGAAGACATAGCAACCCAACGGCCAGAGTAATATCCTCCTTTAAATAAAACTTGATTCATTTTTGGACAATGGATTCCAGTTGGGGGTAGGTGCTCTTATAAAACATCCATGAAAGCCCATTTTCCAGAGGAAGGTCTAACTCTACAGCTAAAGGTTGCTCATACTCTGCTCCAATGCAAGCAAGCGAAGTGATGAGAGAGAAAAATAAACAAAGCACATAAAGCTTCTCCATTGCAAAAACATACAGTGCTTAGATATCTCAAAGAAAAACAGTGTCGTGGGTATTTAATGGTTGAGGTGAAGAAGTGGGGTGGGACCATAACAGACATCAAATTGATCACTACTTTATCAAGGAAGAACTCCATTCAAAGCTGTACTCCATCGACAATGGCTTTTTTCTTTCCCGCATAAACAACTGGCACTGCCGCACATGGTAACTGTTTATGTGGGGTCTCAACAAGCTATTAGTACTGTCCGTGAAAATGCGCAGGGAACATGACAGTGTGGGGTTCCTCATCGAGTTTCTGACGTCAGACTAGAGGAGATCCCCATGGGGTTCCCCCACATATAATAGCCTATCAGCTAATTAATAAATGACCAAGCCATATATCACTTGGTCATGGGACATATGTTTGACATAAATTGTATTAAAGAATATTTACAATAAGATCCTTAGCATTTATTAATACAAAATTTCAAACACAATTTAAAAAATTGCATGATACTCTAAGATTGAAAATAATTTGCCTTCTTATTTTTAATCCTTCTATACTCACTTTTATTTTTCTATTTTTTTCACTAAAAAAATATTACATTCATAATTCTTAAATAAAATATATATGTATACTTCTATAATTTATTAATGTTAAAGAAATCAAATAAATTTAATTATACAAAAAAATTAAAAATATTTAAACAACTTTTTTATATCGACAATTTAACCTTACAACCTCTTAAAACCATATGATAAAATAAGATTTTGCACAACAAAATCAATTAACACCATATTCCATAAAATTCAATTATTACAAAATCATACCCAAACCAAACCATATCTAATGTCACATATCCCTTTTTAAAATGTTACTAAAGAGACATCATGTTTATACAAAAATATGCCATTACCAACTTTAATAATGACAAGAATGGAAATTAATATAAATGGAATGCTTAGTAGATTCCTTCGTTGACTTATTCTATTTTTTTTTAATATTTTTGAAAGTCAACCCTGCTACTAAGAGAGCAAACGCATAGCATATTCCTTTGCAATCACCATTGTCGTCTTTTGTCTTGCAGTAAGAGCTTTGACTATTTTTATTATAATGATTTAATCTAATTTCATCATATATTTTAAAAGAAAATTTTGTAAGAGATTTTGATTTTTTTTTAATGAATTAATGTTTTATATATTATTTTGTATAAAGAAGCGCATTAAAAATTATGGATAAAGTGTTATCGATCTCATAGTTTGTATAAGTTCAAGCTTTAAATGAATATATGAAAATATGAGTAACAAATTTAGAGTCAACAATGACAAAATAAAAAAAATATGTTTATAATTATAATGGTGAAATTCGTCTATCATGCTAATTTCTATGAAGTTTTGTGTTCAATTTGAAAAAAATGTTTAGTGCAATTATTTATTGATAAATATTGTAATATTGAGAGAAGTTAGACTCTTCTATTGTTATTCACCCTTCTTACATTTATTTCTATGTGTGTTTACATGTATTCTAATACACTCACTTTAATTATCCATTTGTTATGCCTATCCATTAGTTTTATTCCTATATATTCCATTGCCACATTCATGCTAGCACCCTTTTGTCCTGAGTCTTTCTTCTGAGCATAGGATTCATCTCATGCCTACAAATCTAACTCCTATTGTTTCAAAATCCAAATTTAAGTTTTAGCTAACTCCTATCTAATTCAATCCCACATATAGCTAAATAAACACAAGTGCATAATTTATTGCTATGCCCTTGTTTTTAAAGACATTTAATTACATTCATCTTACATTCAATCCTATCTCATCTAATAATTTTGAGCAATTATTTGCATATCATTCTAGGAATACTACAATTTGAGCACCTAACAAAAAACACAGATCGCATAATCATCATAGGGTATCTACATGGTTGGAGCATGTTATATTTTTCCATTTGCATGGCCATAACCCGATCTCATTTGGAATTTGACCTAAGATATCATGTATGCTAGTGATGAAACAACCATCAAAAGGTATTTTAATTCCCCTAGCTCATATATCAAAGCACACTCCACTGAATTAGACAAACCAAGAACCAAAATTCCACACAAATACAAAGAAAAAGATGAGAACATAGGTGATTGTAAATAGAAGTGACCTAGACCTACAAAATCAACCCTCCATATAGTACATAGAATATTCATTATTCTATGTGAAGCTTAGGAAAATACTTAACATTTCTAGTCTTGACACATCTAAATTTTAATGTTATATCATAACTCTTCTTCTTCAAGTCTAGAGCTAAGTGCCTTGACCCTCTTCGTATTTAATTTTCTAGCATGGAATTTAATTGTTCAATTGTCACTCTTATAGTTGTCAATTTTAAATCTAGGTTAATTTATTTAGGGTTTTATGCATTTCATTTGATTAGTCTAGATTAACCTCAGGGAAGGGAACTATTTTCCTTTACATTTTTTGTGAACTAGTTCATACTCACAACCCTTAGGGTTTGACCTTAGGGCTAAAAATTTACTAAATTTAAGATATTGTATATATGATATAACTATAACTTTATCATTCATTTGTATATTGCATAAGGTTTGATATACATACACTTATATTTACCTTTGTTAGGGTTTGGATTTGTATAGTGATACACATCCTATATATACCACTCTCATTTCTCTTTACAAGTCTTATGTGTCCAACAAATTTTTCTATTTCTTATGCAAATTTTTGGAGATCATAACCTTTGATCCAATGGGATGATTGGGCCCCTTTTTCTTTAAAAAAAAATCAAGATCTCAAAGAAATCTACACAACAAGAAATATTATAGGCAATACCAAATAAATAAGAATTTATTTATTTTTTCTAGAAACCAACTTTGTAGCTTAGAAATTGATTTTTTATTTTATTTTGTCTAAAATCAAACTTTTTTTAATCTTAACATTAGGAGCAAGGTTGAGTCACCTTTTCCAACACAAAGCAAATGGTGACATTGTCGAGTGCATGATAACACATGGTATACACATGCCACATAAAATCACATCCTAATTATTAATAGATATATAGGAGATAATTTTGTTACTATTTCATCCTATTTGCTTTGTTGACTATCATTGTCATCTTGTTTTGAATTCAAATTTGTGCAACAAATGAATAGAGAGGAGCATATTGTCTCTGATATAAGGTGAAACATTTGGTTGAATGAAATGTTAAATATTGAGTAAGAAATTGAAAAACATGTAAGAAATAAAAGAGCAAGTTGAAAAGTAGTAATTATTTGAAAAAAATAGAAAGAGAGAAATTCATCTATTGGAAAATAATAAAATTCAAAATTTTCAACATTTGAGAAAACTCAATAGAATCCTTGGAGCATAATGTTTTGGTTGGCCAAACTTTTTTTCTTTTAAGGAAATTCTTACAAAATTCAAGGACAACAACCTTACAAAATGAACTATTTCAAATGTATTCACAACCCAACAAGCAATAATCTCCTAAAGTTCAAATTCAATAGGTCAATTATAAACCCTGTCAAGAATGTATATCTATGATCAAGTATTTTGTACTTGTTAATGGAGTGCCCCATGGTTTCTCTAGTGCTAAAAGGGGGCTTAGACAAAGTAACCCCTTGTCCCCTTATCTCTTTATAATGGTTGCAAATGTTATGAGCATGAATATTTGTAAACTTCTTCATGAAGGTGCTCTTAAGGGAATCAGGCTTAGTACCTCCTTTAACCCCTCTGAAATTCAACAATTTGTGGATGATACAATTTTGTTTGAGAAATCTTCAGTTGTTGAAGCCTGAAAATGGAAGATAAGCTTCAATAACTATGCCACCATCTTTGGCCAATGCATTAACTATAAGAAAAAGAAGATTTACTTCTTTTAGACCACTCATGCACTCTATAGGAAAAAGTGGTTGATATACTAGGTTGTGACAATGCTCCCCTTCTTGTTGTCTACCAGGGACTTCCTTTAATTGTCAAAGAGGTTACCCCTTATTTCTAAAATTTGGTGTTGGAAAGGATGCAAAAAAAATTGTTGGATGGAAAGGTACACTCTTAAGTCATATGGGCAAACTACAACGTCTTGCTACTTCTCTTCAAGGTATAACAGTTTATTTCCTTTCTTTATTCAAGGTAGTATGTCCCTAGAAGTAATAAAGATTTCAATACATGAAATAATGTGTAGTGATAGCATCAAAAAATTTATGGTGGAAATCCTAATGCAATTGTTAGATCAAGGTTAGGTTATGCAAGTAAACAATATGATATGTAATACATGATGCATTACACCCTCCAATATGGTTAGTAAGCTATTAGAACATGGCTAGGTCATGTGAGTGCAATGGTGCAAAATGTGATCATGAGAGGACATGCCAAAATTATTCCCCCCACATAGGAAAAAATAGTGTGATAAGGCATATATAGTTTAATGATAGTAAATAAAAAATGAATAAGTACCCAAATGATAAGGTAGGATGACATTAATTGTCTTGATAAACAATGTGTGAAAATTAGTGATAATTGATTGCATTGATGAATAAGTGTGTGTGAGTGTATACAAATAACTACCTAAATAATATGGTAAGATAGTCTTGATTATATCAATAAAAATGTAAAAGTTGGTGATAAGTGATTGTGTTGATGGATAAGTGTGTGTAAGTGCAGATAAATAAGATGTAATCATGAAGGTGTGTAATTATATTTGTATCTATCAAGTTTTGTGCTTAATGTCTATGATTTGTTTTATAATAAATTCTCAAAACAAATGGAATAATAGTAAAATTGGTTAAAAATGACACACGTGGTTCCAAAACATGTCTATATATATGTGTGTTAGGAGGTAAAGTTCATAAACATAAAATAAGGTCAACAATAAATAAATGCATGTGACATGTGAAAAGTTGATTGAAAGGAGAGTAGGTCATTTTGACAACATCAATAATGTGTGTCATTTCTCATATGATTTATTGAAACCCTTTCATTTATTAATTTGAATTTTATTCTTTTCCATAAGATGAACTGCTTTTCAAAGTTCTTTGATTTCTTACGCGTTTTTCAGTTGCTTAGTCAATTTAACCTTTCAATCAACCAAATAATTCAGCTCGTATATATTTTTCCGCATGTCTGTCCACCTGTTTCACAATTTTAAATTCAAAACAGGATGAAAGCAGTAGTCAACAACAAAACTGTATCCTCCTATATATCTATCAATAATCATGACCTAAGGGACTCAAATTAATTACAATTGGCCTCCTCGCCACACTGCTATAATGTCTTCAAAGGGGATCTCCGATGAAATAAAGAAAGTGGGCGTGATTGGAGCAGGAGCAGCAGGGCTTGTAGCTGCCAAGGAACTCAAGAGGGAAGGATTTGAGGTGGTGGTCTATGAGCAGAATGCAGATGTGGGTGGCATTTGGGTATATAATCCAGATATTGGGGATAACCCACTTGGATTGGAGATAATAGGGCCCAATCAGGGGACAATATATGAATCTCTCAGAACAAATCTGACCAGAGAAGTCATGGGCTACATGGATTACCCTTTTCTGGTCAAGGAGGGGAGGGACCCAAGAAGGTTCCCTGGGCACGAAGAAATTTCATTGTACCTCAAGGATTTTGCAAGGCACTTTAATTTGGTTGACCTTATTAGGTTCAATAGAAAAGTAGAGTATGTTGGGATGGTTGGTAAATACCAGGAACGGGTTATGAATGGCGAAGGGGACTTTGATATGGATGGGGATCCAATGGATGAAAGAGTCCAGTGGGTTGTTAGAGCAGGAAGCTCGAGTGCGGTGGAAGAAGAAGTCTTTGATGCAGTGGTTGTGTGCAATGGTCACTATAGGCAGCCCATAATTGCTGAAATTCCAGGTAATTCCTTTAACATTGATGGCTAGATTATGTTTTTTGATTTTGTGTGTGGCGCTGCAAATGTTAATTCAGTTGGATTCATCAGTTGGGTGTTCTTTTGGATTTCTACTATGTATTGTTCTGATTTGATTCAAATGAACTGATCTTTGCTCTGTATTATTCTGGTTTGAATTAAATGAGCTGATTGGCAGACACTTTGGAAAGGAGTGAAATTATTTCTTGTTCTAGGTTATTTTTCTCTGTGTCTAGGTGGACCAATATCATAGGAATTGAACTAAACACTTTTTATAAAACTGAATTTCCAATTTCCTAATGTTTCCTGAAATAGAAGACATTTTGAGTGCAAATTATGTCTAAATCAGTGTAAATTTATGAAAAAGCACAAGATTGTGTGTGGTTTGAAAAATGTCTATCAATCATAGTTATATGTGTTTAGCTCTTGTTGCGTTCTAGCACAATACCTGCTTGTTCAAGGTTACGCTTATAGGCAACATAACAGAGGTATAAATGGTGGCTCATGGTAAAGATTGACATTGTTAACTCTATCAGAGATCTACTGGAGAGTTGTGAAGGTGGTTGAATTCAGTACGGTAGGGAGGCAATGTAGGGGTTTCTGCGTATAGTTACTTTGGTTGTATCTGATGTATGATCTGAGGAAGTGGGTAGATGTGCGCGTAGATATAGCTGTTTTGGTTTTATTGGGCTTATTTTCATGGGAAAGGAGCAGAGTAAAGAGTTGGTGCTTTGGAGTCAATATATTGGTTGTTTATATGCGGACTTGAACTACTATATTAACATACTAATTATTTAGGCTCTTCTGAACAGGAGAATCTAAATATACAGCTTTTTTGGTTTCATTTAAAGTTGAAACATTTGTAGTTCAATTGGTTGAGTACAAGTGGTGAGGGTGATAGTATGTTTCTTGGTTGTGCCATCTATCAGGTTTCAAAACCTCCGGAGGTATGATATAAGGAATGAGGCTGGATTGTGCCCAAGGTATATTTGACGGAATGGATACCCCTCAGTCCTTAACCCTTAGTTGAAGAGATACAATGTCCCATATCAGATAGCAAAACAAACTCTCAAATCCTCCATTAAAAGTTGTTTTGAAAGAATATGGGCATGCATATATGTAATTAGTTTGGTTGTGTTTAGGAGGCAATTCATGGGAAGCAGGTAGGGAATATTTAAGATGATTGAAAATGGGTGTGGATAATATGGAAAGAAACTTCATTAAAGCAATGGCAGGCTATGTAGGTTTTGGTGACATGTCAGCCCTGGTCTGTGTGCTGCTTTTGATACTGTTTTCAGCAGGACCTTGTAAAGCCTTTCAAGGTCTGAAAATTCTACATCCATAAGCACATAACCAAATATTATCTTAAGAGAAACAGCCTGCTTAAAGTGCCCTTTAACTCCCTTTTAACATAAAAGTCTTCATAACTATCTCACTAAATCATCATGACTTAAATCCCCGAATACTAACTATTTATTTGTGGCTGTGATTTCAATAGAAGACATGGTTGTTATTTAACTTCACCTTTGCCTAGCATTCGATTTTCTTCTTTTGTGCCGGCCATCAATCTCTTGATGCCATGCAGTGATGTTCTGTTAGGCAGTTCAATTTCGCGAACATGGCCTGATTAGAAAACTCTGTAAAGACAAGTTTGCCAATGGAACAATCCTATGTCTGAGTACCATCTCCCGAGCATTCTTCTAAATGATGAAGCACCTCTTTGTTGGGTGCAAATTTTCTCCATAGTCAGAATCACTGCCACTGCTTGATGCTTTTCTTCAATCAAGCCAATAGTACTGGTATTCATCTGCAACTTCTCAGCACTAGTTTTTATAGAATTTGTCTTTGATGCCAATCACGAAAGGTCTGTACTTATCTCAACCATTGATGTACTAATATGGCATCGTACTAAAAAACACCTTCTCAGAACAATTTTTCAGCTTGGATTGTACCATTGGAACATTCTCTCTATTTTACACGTTTCTACATTAAATAATGGATTGCCCTTTTTGGTTCCTTGCTACAGGAGCTCTTGAATCGTCATTACTACTGATAAGATTGATCTTTGACTTCTTGTGTTTCTATATTCCCTGCTCATTGGTGCTTCTGCCAGGAATCAGAATACATTTCCTATCCTCTTTTAGTTTTTTTTTCCTTGAAAAGTAATGAGCATTCAATGCCATTTACTTTACAGTACCAATCAAACAAAATTTTACATTATCTTCTTGATGTCCTCAGTATGACATTTCAAACACAAATTCTTGACTTTTCTATCTCATCTCTTCTCGGTTTTTCATCTTATAATCTATTTGTACATTTTCACAACCATTTTCAGTTCCAAACCAACTTCATTCTCATCCTCTAATTCTCTACCTTCCAATAATTTTTGTTTAAAAAAGTGGCTAAGCCACTAAACATTTTATTAATAAGCAATGAGTTTACAAGTCCTGGTTCAAAAGGAACATACCGACAGGAAAGAATCATAACTTCGAAACAAACAAAAAAAAAGAAACAGAGAACCCCAACCAAAGCCACATAAAATCCCCAAACAATGTGACTAGATAGGATTTAGCACCCAACCACCCAAAGAAGCCCCCCACAAAATTGAGATTGAGTACAAAATACAAAAGCTTGGGAGCAGAGATTAGAACAAATCATTCTTCCATGTCAGCATGCGAATTGGATCCAACTTCATAGTATGACGAAGGCAATAGATGATCCAAAAAAGGTTTCACTTTTGACTTTAAAGGAAAAGAAAAAGCTTTGTTATATGACCTTACAACTTCATCAAGTAGAAAATGTTAATGTTTATCAGCGTCGGTTGATCCTTCCAGCTCATGCCATTTGAGAAAGTATTAAACTGAATGTAGCCTTCGGCTATTCATTTAATACTCATTATTTGTGTCTTACTTTCTGGCCGACATAAAAAGATCTCTTGTTATTTATCTATTAAAGGCCGACATTTGTAAAAGCTATTTAAATGTATTGAGGCCGACATATAATGGTGTGGTATATATTCGATCTCAAGTTATGACATTTGACATATAGATTTTCTTCGATTGATCTCTGCCAGTCCGATATATACTACTGCAATCTAGTGGAGCTCGTCCTTATGAAAGTGCGAATATAAACAGAGAAGCTCGATCTTAACAGAGGGCGAACTTGTATATGACTTAAAGGCTATTATCAGTTGGTTATTCATATTAGTTTGCTTCATAAAAGTGCGAACTGATCAGAGATTCAGATGTGAAAGTGCGAACAGTCCAGATATCATCAAGTGCGGATGTATCTTCAAGTGGGAATGGACGAGTTCTGTCAGATCAGCATATAGTGCGAGCACATTCGATATTGCGAGTACATCGGATAAATCAAGGTGCGATCAGCTTCTATGCTAGCGAATACATCAGACAACAAGTGTGAACTTAAGTGTGAATTCAACAGATCGATGTCATCACTAAAGAGCGAACTTGTTTGAGTTAAGTGTGACTTACCAGATCAAAGACTTCCATCAAATGCGATCTGGTCTGAGAGTTAAGCTCGAATACTCCAGTTTGACAGCTCTATACAAGTACGAATTTACCAGATCCGTAACATCATGAGATGCAAATTGATACATGATCTGATCAAAGTGTGATTATATATTCAAGGCAAAGCTTCAGCTTTCAGATCTGTCAAGTGTGAAGTCTGAGAAGTTGAGAACCTTCAATGCTAAGTGATCATTGTTGATCTGTATTCTTATCTTTGCCAGGTGTGATCTAAAGCTTGTTATCTATTATTATTTACTGCAAGGTACTGCATACTGGTCTTGTGTTAGACCACATTGTAATTTGTAAAGATTACCACTGTTGCATCATTTATAAGAGAGATCTTTGTTGCTGGGTTTTTCTCCCTCTAGAGGAGGGTTTTCCCAGGGTATATGCTGTGTTATGTTGTCTGTTTTTTGAATTATTTTCTGTGCATTCATATCTGATCATAAAATCAACATGGTATCAGAGCGGGTCTGTGGAAAGATCCGATCAGATCTTGAAAAATAACTCGAAGTCAGATCTAACATCTTCTACTTGAGCAAGTAGAGTACTTCTGTACGGGATGCATCCTTTGGTCATCTACAAAATCTTTGAAAGGAGTGCATCATCTTGGCTCTCTTCATGAGTTTACTTGAGTCATTTTGTTAGCAATCTGAGATCAGAAAGTTATATGCGGTAATCTCACCTTCCGGGATCTGTTATCTAAAAGCACATGATTATGGAAGTCAAGAGCTCAACTATGTCAGATTGTGCTGCCAAGGGTTGAAATCAAAAGGCTGCAATCAAGTAGAGATAAGTAATTGGTTCCTTTCCTTTGTTTATATTCCTTTATGTGAATCTCAATTGTGCAGATCTGATAAAGTCTTTTCCTATCTATCTCTAACAATTTGGGTATTGCTAGTAAACATATTGCATAACCTAGTGGATTGCAGTTGGAAACAGAGTGCATTGCAAATTTGAGCAGTCATGGGCCTTGTTCAAATTTAACCTTGTCATGAGTCTGTGTTCGAGTCATGAAGGCTATGGATTGATCTGAGCATAAGATCAACATGCTGTGTTCAATAATTGTTTTCATTAGAATGTTAAAGAAGATAAGTATTCTGTGTTTTGTTGAAATCACATTTCTATTTTGAATCATGGGCCTGTATTCAAACCGTAAAAGTTGCATGTTGATATGTACTTTAAATCAGCGTATCTCACAATATAAACAAGTATTCTTTATTTGTTGTATCTTGGACATTGTGTGATTAGTATAAGGAGATTGTTACTTCTCTTAATTTGTGATTTCTAGGTCAAAGATTCTTTGATTACTTCAAATTATTCATTGTGAGTTGATCTAGACTAATCATGTAAATCCTTTGATATATGTCCTTGAGATAAGAATCAGCAAAAGAGAAGAGATTGGTATCCTTATGTTGTGATAGGTTGATCACATCGATACCCTTCTCCAATGCATGTGTTGTGATAGAATCTTGAACTCTTGGGAGAGTTGATTCTACATGCCAACCGTTTAATGCATTCAAGAAATCTGCAGCTGTGCAGATCATTCCTTTATTGTGCAGAGTTAGGCACTATCGAGAGAAGCAAACAAATGAATGAACGAAAGAGCTATATCAAAACTTATAGAGATAAGTTCCTTTAACCCTCTAGTTTGATTTTTTGATTGATTTATTTATTCATGTTCTAACATTGTGCATAAAAGCTTATGTGTTCATGTTATAACCTGTGATTGTAAATCTTGTATGATTCCAGTCTTGTTATTTCTTTGGGTAATTGCAAACTGTTAAGTAATCTCTCTCTAAAATGCTTGCAGGAGCAAGAAGGTGATGAGAAATTGCTTAATGATGAAAAGCTTGAGGCATCTTATGAGAAAGCCATGCCAATCAAAGAAATAATCAAGCAGCCTTGGGACTGAGCTAATGGCCAGAGGGAGCTCACTTCCAGAAGTCTCCTTTGCAATCTCTGGAGCAAGGATCAAGAGGGAGTCTTGTAACTCACTGAGAAGAAGTGAAGATTGTTAGAGGATCCCTTCAGTTGCTGAGATCAGATTTGCTCAAGATTGCCTTCTGGGTTTGCCATTGGTAGCTCTGCAAACCTATTCAGAATTGTGAGATCTGAGATGAGGTCAAGAAAGACTATCCTGAACTCTCTACAGTACCAGAGGTGTGCGCTGGAAAACATTTATCTAAGTCAAAGTGTTGCAGGCAATCTTGGACAAAGAGGTCAGAAGATTGATGCAAGTGCCTAAAGATTTAGAGGGAGCCCGCTGAGCCTGAAGAAGATGGTAATCTTGCTGCAGCTAGTTCAGATTTGGTGGATCCTATGTTGTACAGACAGTTGATTGGATCCTTGATGTAACTAGTTGTCACTAGACCTGATAGTTGCTATGCAGTGAGTGCACTTAGCCAGGTTATGTGTGATCCGAGGCAGATACATCTTGTTGCAGCTAAACATATCCTGAGATACTTGCGTGGCATAGCTGGATATGGGTTGAAGTATACTTCAGATGCAGACTTGGAGTTACTTGGTTTCATCGATTCTGATTGGGCAGGTTGTGTCACAGACCAGAAGAGCACCTCTGGCTGTTGCTTCAGTTTGGGTTCTGCTATGATTTCCTGGTGCAGCAGGAAGCAGTCTTCTGTAGCATTGAGTATAGCAGAGGCCGAGTATATTGCAGCTTGCATGGCAACTCGAGAAGCAGTGTGGCTTCGTAAGCTCCTTGCAGGATTGTTTGGACAATCAATGGAGCCCACCATTATTCATTGTGATAATCAGAGTTGTGTAAAGCTCTCTGTCAATCCTGTGTTTCATGACAGAACCAAGCATGTTGAGATCAAGTACCACTATATCAGAGATATGGTACTGAGAAAGGCTGTACAGCTGAGGTACATTAGCACTGATGAGCAGACGGCAGATATTCTCACCAAGCCTCTCGCCAGGGTAAAGTTTGTGTACTTTCGAGACAAGCTTGGAATGGTGGAGAATCCAGCCTTGACTGAGTACGAGTCTCAGTATCAGTGAGCCTTGCTTAATGAGTTCTTCTCTGTGAGAGAAGTTCGAGGTGAAATCCCTTGTTAATGCACTTTCTTCTGTGACGGAAGAATTTGAGGTGAAAGCCCTCGGTTCCACCCTCTGAGAGAGTCATGGTGGATGTCATGTGTGCGACTCCATGACATATCTTGTACTTGTGTTTCACCCTCTGAGAGAGTCATGGTGAAAGTCACTTGAGGTGACAACATCACGCAAGTGATGAACACTTGTACTTACTATTGCATCTTCTTCTGTGACGGAAGAATTTGAGGTGAAAGCCCTCGTCTCCACCCTCTGAGAGAGTCATGGTGGATGTCATGTGTGTGACTCCATGACAACATCACGTGAGAGAGTCCGTGATAATCCTTCTGTACTTGTGTTTCACCCTCTGGGAGAGCCATGGTGAACGTCACTTTGAGGTGACACCATCACGCAAGTGATGGACACTAGTACTTAACCATGTGATGGTTGATATCACATTGAGGTGATATATCTCTCCTTATATTTGATTGCAGGCAACAGTTGCAGATGAACCTCTGGTAGAAATGATTTTCAGCTGGAAGATCTCTCCCTAGCTGAGAGGGAGTGTTAATGTTTATCAGCGTCGGTTGATCCTTCCAGCTCATGCCATTTGAGAAAGTATTAAACTGAATGTAGCCTTCGGCTATTCATTTAATACTCATTATTTGTGTCTTACTTTCTGGCCGACATAAAAAGATCTCTTGTTATTTATCTATTAAAGGCCGACATTTGTAAAAGCTATTTAAATGTATTGAGGCCGACATATAATGGTGTGGTATATATTCGATCTCAAGTTATGACATTTGACATATAGATTTTCTTCGATTGATCTCTGCCAGTCCGATATATACTACTGCAATCTAGTGGAGCTCGTCCTTATGAAAGTGCGAATATAAACAGAGAAGCTCGATCTTAACAGAGGGCGAACTTGTATATGACTTAAAGGCTATTATCAGTTGGTTATTCATATTAGTTTGCTTCATAAAAGTGCGAACTGATCAGAGATTCAGATGTGAAAGTGCGAACAGTCCAGATATCATCAAGTGCGGATGTATCTTCAAGTGGGAATGGACGAGTTCTGTCAGATCAGCATATAGTGCGAGCACATTCGATATTGCGAGTACATCGGATAAATCAAGGTGCGATCTCAGCTTCTATGCTAGCGCGAATACATCAGACAACAAGTGTGAACTTAAGTGTGAATTCAACAGATCGATGTCATCACTAAAGAGCGAACTTGTTTGAGAGTTAAGTGTGAACTTACCAGATCGAAGACTTCCATCAAATGCGATCTGGTCTGAGAGTTAAGCTCGAATACTCCAGTTTGACAGCTCTATACAAGTACGAATTTACCAGATCCGTAACATCATGAGATGCAAATTGATACATGATCTGATCAAAGTGTGATTATATATTCAAGGCAAAGCTTCAGCTTTCAGATCTGTCAAGTGTGAAGTCTGAGAAGTTGAGAACCTTCAATGCTAAGTGATCATTGTTGATCTGTATTCTTATCTTTGCCAGGTGTGATCTAAAGCTTGCTATCTATTATTATTTACTGCAAGGTACTACATACTGGTCTTGTGTTAGACCACATTGTAATTTGTAAAGATTACCACTGTTGCATCATTTATAAGAGAGATCTTTGTTGCTGGGTTTTTCTCCCTCTAGAGGAGGGTTTTCCCAGGGTATATGCTATGTTATGTTGTCTGTTTTTTGAATTATTTTCTGTGCATTCATATCTGATCATAAAATCAACAGAAAATGCAATGCCAGAAAAAAATTTACACCAGCAGTTAGGACCTCAGGAGGAAGTTTATCCATAAGTTGATTGCACCAAAATATGGTTTGAAGTTTCTTAGTTTTTGTTTGAATCCTTTTCATAACCCTCTCATGAAATTTTTCCTTTTTGAATTCGCCCCCTAATGATTTAGATAATGTTTATGAGAGGTTCAAGGTTCTTCGATTAGTACCCTTAATAGATCCTTTCGGTGCTTGCCTTGACGATTGTAATTCATTGATGACTTGTTTGTGTGCCATTTTTGAAACTCTTCACAAAATTGTGATTTTGATGTTTTTGAACCTTCATTAGTGTCATCCATTAATTGGTGAAACCAAAAAGTTTTTTAGTGGAAGAACTTTCTAATATGCTTGCAAATACCTAATTCTATTTACTTATTAGAAATTTTACCATTTAGACAATGAGTGAGTGGGTCTGTTTCATTATCTCCATTGAATCTTGATGTTTGTTTGACTTGTCATTTTAGCTCTTTCTTTTTTTCATGTAGGATTAAGATATAAATGTCCCTAGTTAAGTTCTTAATATAAAGATTTGTCCATCTGACCGAATCTTTAAAATATTTTGTCCTGTAGTTATGAGTCTATCTGTGGATACCATGCCCTTGGTGATTGCTTAAGATTATACAAAGCCTTCTTCAATTTGTAAACATAATGTTCTTTAGGAGGCGTTTCAAAACCTCTAGGTTATGGAATATACAATTTCTCATTAATATATCCATTAAAAAAGGAGCTCTTTACATCCATTTAATAAATTGTCCAACTTTGCTAAGTTGTTAAAGCCAAAACCAATTTGATGTTGCAAGTATGAGTAGTTAGTGTTGTTATTGATGTCAACAAGCTTGTGTTGTCATTAGTGTCAACTGCATAAGAAGGAAGAAGATCAATTTTGAGAGAGATTGTTGCAAGAGTGTGAGCAGTTGATGTTGTCTATGCTTTGATTATTTACATTATGTTGTCATTAGCAAAGCTACTGGTGTCAACCTCTAGTGTTGCTTTGATAAGCTTCTGTATATGGATGTATTGATAGTACTGAAGATGATGATGATGTGTCTCTGATGCTTGGTTTCTAGGTGCTTTTGAAAAAAATTGATAAAAAGAGGAAACAATGTGTTGCAGTGGTGTTTTGTGTTACAAAGTTGTGTTATGGTTTTGCTCCACATTTCTTCTAAGTTGAAGATATTCTCATGCATTTTGGATATGTTGATTAGAGGTGTTCAAAGGTGTTATATCCAAAATTTGGTGTGTTGGATCAATGTGCATAAGAAGTTGTGTTCACTAGAGTGTGAACTATGTATTGCAGAGGTGTCTGAGAGAAATGTTTTTGTTTCACAGTTTGGTTTCAGGTCTTGCGGATCTGAAGGTGTTTTGATAGTGTTGGTATCTTTCTTTAGGTGAAATTGTTCATGGTTTGGAGCTAAGGAAGTATGTTTCTTGAGTTACAGTGTATGGCATAGTTATCTGAGTGTAGTGGGTGTGCACATTCTTCAGGTGAAAGTTGTTGCGAAGGAGTTTTTTGGATTTCAGGGTGTTTATGGAATATTTTTGAGTGTGTTTAGGTGACATTTGTTGTTTGCTAGTTATGGATAGATCAAAGGAAGTGTTTACTTAAAATTTTAATGGTGTTTACACAGGTAACAACCAACCTTGGTGTTTACATTACTTGCAAAGGTGCTTCGTTATTTGTGGAAGTGTGGCATGGCATGTAAAGATGGATTTGAGTCCTAGCTAAGGTGTGTTGTGGTCCACCTTCATTCCTTTCCACCGTGGGAATGTTTGGGTGCCAACCCAATTTGAATTTGCATGGTTGAGGTGCATAGCCGATCTTCGAGAAAGTTTCAAGGTTGAAGATGGTATAAATAAGAGTTGTGTTGATGTGGGATGAAAGACAAAGAAGTATTGAGAGATTCGGCCTTGAGGGAAAAATCGACCCATCCTAGGTTGAAACGGGTATTACCATTGTGTCCAAAACATCAAAAACCTAAAGAATCCCTGTCAATTTGCTTAAATCGGAATAGTTGCAAAACAAGGAATTTTTTTTGTAGCAGGGACCTTTGTATGGAATTTGTACAACCACACAACAATACTGCATTGAATTTCGTGCAACCAAACAGGGTTTCTTTAAAAAATAATCTATTTTAAAAAAATACAAAAAGTTTTTTTTCGTAAATTGAAAAAAAGAAAAGAAAAGAAAAAAAAAGCAGGTTAAAAGCTGTGTAGGTTGTACCCTATGTAGGCATACCCGCCTACACAACTGCAGGTATGACGACTAGCAGCTTCTTCAAAGATTCCATCAGAATCTTCAAAAAACTAGCGCTTTATTCCTTCATCCCCATGGCATTGCCAAATAGACCAAAATCTTAAAGATTCCTTAGAATTACTCAATAAAACCCAACGAACAAAATATTCCAAAAGGAATATTCTGACATAATCTTCTTTTTTCAGCAATCCAATGCATTTTTCAATCAAAGGGAATATTCGATGAATATTTGTTGATGCCATCATGACATTGGTGTGATGTCATCATCGTACGGTTGATACTTTGCCCCCTCCTAGCCCTTATTTGCCCTAAAGGAGTGATTTTTTTCTTTTTGGCATAACTTGGGCATACGGTGTTGAAATCGAGCAAACAAGATTTCATCTGAAAGCTGGTTCTATGAACTTTTCAATGGTGCAAGTTTCATTATTATATTTTGCTTCTAGTTCTTGTTATTCTCAGTCAAATTTAGATCTTCATTTTATGCTTCTGAGCTCATAACTTTTTGCCTATATCTCTTATTTTCACAATTTAAGCGGCATTGAAAAGGTATTTCAGAGCTCTTCAGATCTAGTAATTCATATTTTCTAGAATCTACCCCAGGTATATTTTATTTAGTATTTTGTGTTTTCACATTGTGCTTAATTACTTGGACATCTTGGCACCTGGAAATGATCTGTTTACGTTGGATGACATATTTTGATTTGCTTTATCAGTACTAAGGTTTTTAGTCTCTAATTTTTTCATTTGAGTGAGTATCATGGGTTTTTTCTATTCATCCTTCTATGATCAACTTGGATAAGGATAACTATGAGTCTTAGTGAAATGGCATCCTATCACATCTTAGGTGGCTTGATCTTTCGCCTTATTTGTATGGATTCATACCTACACCAGACACACTAACGAGTTTATCAGCATTGGGTATCATCAAAGATCACATTGTAGGGGTTATATGTTCTAGTGTTGATTTTAACAATATGTGTTGTATTAGACATTGATTGCCCACACACACTTTGGGAGATCCATGGAGACCCTCATATCTCTCCATACCCAAAGGATCTTGTTGCAGATTGTCGCATCCCTCTTGCAGATGTAGATTCCATACCCTTTGATGACGATACTTTAGAGGAGCTTGAGTATATCACAGGTCTTGCATGTTTCGATGTTTCAGAGACTTGTCTTCATATTCCCACTCTTCAAATTGAGACTATATCATCGTCTTCTATTGTTCCTAATCATTTTGACATCGCCACATCTTTATCCCCTATTGATTCAGTCCAATAGGACATGGGTGATCCCACAATAATGGTTTACAATTTTTGGCCAAACTGGACACTGAAATTATTATTTTTAACTAAATCTTCACATTCGGGCACCTAAAGCGGCTAAAGCGTGAGGAATTTGAAGATGATGCCAACTAGAGTCTCGTCACATTTTGTCTGTAGATTCTTAAAAAAAAATTCAAAAAAATTTCCATCTCCCACGAAAGCTGGTTTTTTTTTCAGAAAAAAACATTTTTAAAAAGTGACGCACACCGTATAACGCATAACTTTTTTTCCATGAAGCATTAAATTCTAATTCTTTCAAATTTAGATTTGTAACTTCGATATCTAGTGCTTCCACTTGGTTAGTTTTTTATTGAATATTTTTTCTTTAATCAAGTTTCGAAGTCAAACCAATTACAATTTAGACATAGTGCAACCATATAACGTATAACTTTTTTTGTATATATCGAAATTCAATTTTTTTTTTTTGTTGGATCAAGGACTTCAATATCTGGTGCACTTGTATTTTTCAATTTCTTTTTTGATAATCTGTTATTTTTCCACATGTGTAGAACAAAGACCTTCATTTTCGATGAAAAACCTATGTTTAATAAAACTAATACATAATAAAACCAAAAGATATTAAAATTATATTTGTTGGATAGCTCATTCCGAGGACTACCTGATTCCAATTGGGTTTGTGAAGACTCCTCCCTTTTCATCTTCAACCCGAGCTTCGAACTGTAAAAATTTAGGTTTTCAAAGTGCCTGAGGGGGAGAATGAGGGCAAAGGGGGGTTCAGTCGAACCCAGGTTCGACTGAACCCCCTTCCCAAAAGGGGTTTTTAATTTTTTTTTGTCTGTGCATCCATCAATTTGGTTTGCTCGAACCCTGGTTCGACCAAACACTTATTTGGTTCGTCTGAACCAACAAGCTCGTTCAAACCCCCAAAATAAAAAAAAAATTTGTGGGCTCTTTTTTGTGAGTTTTCCTTCCTCCATCAAATTGTAAACCACTATTGTTGCTTTACCCACATATCTTCTAAACATAGCTATTTGGGATTCATATCTTGCAGACATATCGTCCTTGTTTGTAGAGTCCTATATTGCAAATATGGAGAAATACTTTGAGGACATTAATCTCCTCTTTGTTGATAGCCACATCAACACTGTTGGCCCATCAGCTTCACCCCCTTTGTAGCTTGTTTGACATCATTCTTCACAAGATCTTGGATTGATATCATCTCTTTTTGACATGTGGATATGTGAGAAGTTTTTAGAGGCAAACATCATTTGGATTTTTGGATTGGCTTCTCCAATCACTAGTGAATCCATTTCTTCCTAAGGGGAGAAATGTTGTTTGTAGGAAGTGGATCATATTCTATCTTCAGGCGTTTATCATTGGCACAAGAGCTACTTCTTTTTGGGGGAATTCATATCCTCATTTTCTCTCTCCAATCGGGGGGACATCTATTATACTTGCATGACAAAAGCAATCCTTGGGGGGTCATATTGAGCCCTCCTTATATCCTTCTTTCATAGTTAGTGCAATCATTTCATTTTCTCTAGTTATGAGAGATTCATTTATTTGTACATGGGTACCTCATCAGGATTTGTATCCAAGATCCATCCATGCATCCATCATTGCATTCTACAGCAAGGTTTTATAGCTTCTCCCTAAGTTGATCTTAAGAGGGGTTGTTGGAGTAATCAGGATAATCACTTGATAATTAATTATTCATTAATTAATTATTAAGTCCCTTATTACTTTAGTTCACTTAAACTAAACTTAGGAATGCTTTTTTATTATTAAATTGGGCTAATTATAGGCCTAGTTGTCTCATTGCATGAGACTAAAACACTTGTCACAATCTAATGAAATCCTCATATAGGGTTTCCTTTTTCATGCTTTTATAAGCATGCATATTCATTATAATAATTCATTTAGAACTATTTAGGTTAATACATTGCACATATCAATGCTTTTTTGGATTAATTTTTTCTCTGTTGGTTGCATAGCAAATCAATTGCTTTGATCTATCTTTTGTGATAGGATAATTGCTTGCAAGTGATTTTTGGGTGTTGTAGAGTTCAATCATCAACTTCAAAACCTATAAGATAATTTTATATATTCTAACAATTGTAAATGTAAAATTCTTTTAGAAAAAATGTCCTCGATAAGTTATAGAGTTTATAGAAAGCTTGTGATAAAAAAATCTAAATTGCATGGTAACCAAGTGCCTAATAAAGATTGTAATTGAAAAATACATGTAGAGAATTTATCTTATTTAATATTTATAAAATAAATAAAGGAATTTCTATTAAGCAATGCCTAAATTTTGTAGAGTTTTGAGGGATACAAGTCCATTGAACATCTATGTAGATTGTATTGTATCGAGTGATCAAAGAATTACCAACTATGATTATCTTTTCAAGTTTCCCCCAAGAAATTTCATATAACACTTTGTGGAAAATTTTCCTACTATACATCATGTGGCTTCTTGATGCAAAACAAGACCCCTCTTGCTAACAACACATAGATTATCACAAACAAGATTGCAATATAACAATTACTCTAAATTATACAACAAAGACTCTCCACTCACACACTCATGGAAATACACACATATTCAAATTGCAATGAAGCTTTCTTTATTCATTTACATAAAAATCAACAACCAAATTACATCAATGGCCTTCAAAGGAATTTCTCAGCTCAACCACACTCAGCTACCTTGCCTTGCCAGCCTCTTCACTTTCTTCTACAACTACACTGCCCAAGCACTCACCTCCCACACATTGATGCCTTCTCTTTCCTTTTACTAGTGCTACTCAGGCCTACAACAAAAACGTCCAATGAATGCCTTTGTAGAGACATCTCTTCTCCTTTTCATTCCTCCCAAACTCCTTCCCACGTTTTTCTTCAAAAACCCACAAAAAATGCATTGGAAATCATCAATTATTGCCCCAAAATGGATGCCCAACTCCCCCCAAGAATAGCTATACATATTATGAGTTTATGCAACATTAAATGAGATGTTTTAAACCTCCATTAACTCCACATGCTATCTTTACTTCCAAGGGCATTTTTCTTTATTTTGAGCATTTTAAAAACTCTAAAATCTTTATTTTTTGTCTTTCATGTTGCAAATTTTCGACATTAAAATCTCCCAAACCGGAAAAGCTATGAATTTGATTCTTTTTGCACATTCCACATGCTACCTCCATGAATGCTCCTACCAAAGTATTTTACTCCATTCAATAATTTTTTTTCAGAAATAATTTTTGAAAGCTGCCTACGGAGCCTTAAAATGACAATTTGACAAAACTGACTTTAAGCAAATTTGAACACACCAAGAGCTTTCCAAAGCTAAGAGATGCTACATGAATCGCAAAATGCACCAAAACTAAAATTCAAATCTGAAGCTTGTTTTTGGTTGATGTTGATTGTCAATCTGCTGAGATGCTCTTGCATCAGACATGTCAGGTAGGAAAAACTTTGTGAGTGGAACTCACAAAATGGAGTGGAGTAGTAGAACTACTCTTTCAAGTTGTGGACAACCTTTAGCATACTCCATCATGGATTTAGACAAAAGGAATTTCTTCCTCTGCCTCTTCCAGCACTTAGCTGGGATACTTTCCATACTCCTCCACCAAGTGTGCACTATATTCATCCTTCTTTTCGTGGACTCACATCCACCATAGACCATCCTCCTTCATCATATCTCTTGTTTCCTCCTTTCCTTCTTTGTGGGATCCAACTATTGGAATGTGATGTTGTTGATTGTTGTCATTGATGTCAACATATCTTGGTTGATTGATTAAGGTTCGGTTTTGATGCTTTGGTGATCCAGATTGGCATGTTCCAAATGTTGTGTTATGATGATCTATCTTTGGTTGTGCTTGTCCAGGTCCCATTCATTTTGCAACATATTGAGATACATTCTTATTGGTCTGGACCAATATGGAAATTGGCTAACGTGTCCCAGAACATTGTTTGCATTGTAACGTGTATATCCTATTCTTTGGTTTTGAATATCTCGCTAAAAATGTAACGCGTTGATTTGAGCGAGGAGGATCTATATGGTCTACATTTCATTCATTTCCACTATGGGAATGTTTTTGTGGTGACCTAATTCAAATTGTGTTTGGCCAACTTAGGAGTTTATGGAAGCATGGAATGGAATTATGTTTGGCCGACTTAGGATTTTATAGAAGCATAGAATGGTATAAGTAAAAGTTGATTATGTTCAATGAAAGCAAGTGTGATGAATGCGAATCTAAAAATTCAGACATTGTGAAGTATGCAAAAGTATACGACCAAAGGAAACAAATAGTGATATTTTATTTAGTGTCATTGTTGGTGACAGTTATTTCAACGGTGGATTCCCTTTCATCATTCTTTTGGCAGTGATCCCTTTTCTGTTGGCAATGAGCCTTTCTCTTTTTGCAGTGAGCCTTTCTATCTTTGGCTGTAATAGCCAGGTAGTGATCCTTACCTGCAATGAACATTTTGACAGTGAGCCCTTGTAAAAATCACCTTAACTGGTGTCACCATAACTGGTGTTTTATAATTGAGAATTAACATTCTTTGTGGTGTTTCCCTTCTTGGGTTTCTATGTAAATTCTGGTGTGGGCTATCTCCACATATTCTTTCTTGCATTCAACCCCTACCAAAAGGCCACAACACTCTTTCTTTTTTCTCTTCTTTTCAATGTCCTCTTCTAAGAGAACATTCTTCTTCCCATATCTCTCTTTCCACATTTTCATTTCCTTTTTAATCTTCTTTCCTAATATCTTCACTTCACCTTCGAGCTTTTCAAACTCTTCACGGTGCTTCTTATTTTCCACTTTTTCCCAATATTGTTCCCAGAATAAAATTCTTACGGGCCTCCTCAAGACCCGTCCCATCCTCTCAACTGTTGCAATTTTCTCAACTCACATCACATGCTCTACAATCTTCAAAGAAATTTTCTTCATGGCTTCCTAGGTCTTAATTGTTTAGGGCTTCTCTCCTACCTGCAACAATCCTATTGAGCTTTCAACAACCACCACCTCTTCTCTACCCGTAGGTCATGGTGTAGACTACCTCACATTCGATGATTTGTCCACACACTCAGGATCAATGGCTTTGATACTACTGATGCAAAACAAGACCCCTCTTGCCAACAACACATAGATTATCCCAAACAAGATTGCAATATAACAATTACTCTAAATTATACAATAGAGACTCTTCGCTCACATACTCATGGAAATACACACAGATTTCAAATTGCAATGAATCTTTCTTTATTCATTTACATAAAAATCAACAACCAAATTACATCAATGGTCTTCAAAGGCATGTCTCAACTCAACCACACTCAACCAACCTCTTCACTTTCTTCTATAGCTACACTATCCAAGCACTCACCTCCCACACATTGATGCCTTCTCTTTCCTTTTACTAGTGTTGCTCAAGCCTACAACAAAAACCTCCAATGAATGCCTCTGTAGAGGCATCTCTTCTTCTTTTCATTCCTCCCAAACTCCTCACGTTTTTCTTCAAAAACCCTTGAAAAATGCATTGAAAATCATCGATTATTGCCCCAAAATGGATGCCCAACTCCCCCCAAGAATAGCTATACATATTCTGAGTTTGTGCAACATTAAATGAGATGTTTTAAGCGTCCATTAACTCCTCCAGGTGCTATCTTTACTTCTAGGGGTGTTTTTCTTTATTCTCAGCATTTTAAAAACTCTAAAATCTTGATTTTTTCTCTTTTACATTGCAAATTCCCCCATATGATTTATGCAATAGATAAACAATTAATAATGAAATAATATTTGATATATTTAATTTCTATGGCCTACATAATACCTTTCCAAAATAAAATTGATCAAATTGGTGCTTTGGAAGTGCAGATTTGGGTGTCGACAAGCGAAAAAAATGGAAGTTATCCAATTCACACAAAAAATGGTGTGCAAGCTTGGAATGGTATCTCATGGACCCCTGCAAAAGAATTTTGCCCAAACCTTCATGAATTTTAAAATTTTAAACTTCTTGTAAATTGTTGACATTTTTTAACAAACTTTTAACATTAAAATCTCCCAAATTGGAAAAGGTATGAATTTGATTCTTTTTGCACATTCCACATGCTACCCCCATGAATGCTCCTACCAAAGTATTTTACTCCATTCTATACGATTTTTTCAGAAATAATTTTCGAAAACTACCTACAAAGCCTTAAAATGACAAATCTGACTTTAAGCAAATCTGAACACACCAAGAGCTTTCCAAAGCTAAGAGATGCTACATGAACCCCAAAACACACCAAAATTGAAATTCAAACCTGAAGCTTGTTTTTGGTTGATGTTGATTGCCAATCTACGCGGATGCTCCTACACCACTTCTAGTGGTCACACAACTACTTAGTTTCATGATATGCAAGTTGTGTTGGGGTTTACATGTATCATTGATATTGAATTGAATTGTTGCATATCATTCCATTAACAATGGAATTGATCCAAAATTTTGGCATGATTAAAACAAGAAAACATATGGCATTTCATTACTACAAAAGGTTATAGTTTATGAAGATAGATGTTTAATGCAAATAATTATTTAGTGTGGAATAACTTGTAGTTGTCCAAACCACTTAGGCTTTAATCATAAGTTTTCCTTCATATTAATAATATTTGGTTTTAATATAATGTTTCTTCAGATATTTTATTCTCTCTATATAAATAGGGCTAATCATAATTATTACTATAAATGATGCTATATACACAAGGTGATAGCGAAAGTTCAAAATTTCCTAATAAATCACTTTCCATTATTCTATTATATATAGAGAAATATTTCTAGATGATCGTCAAGCAATAGAATATTACTTTTAGTATTCATAATCTATTTTTTATTTTATTTTCAGGTGCACAAAGATGGCCAGGAAAGCAAATCCATAGCTATAGTTATCGGGTTCCTGAACCATTTTCTAACCAGGTATTCAAAAATTTAATCAAGTTATCTATTTTTTTTAACTTGGTATTTTATAAATGCATAATAAATGTTTCTTCTGTTATTGTATGTTCATTTATTTATAAATAAATGTTATAAATTTGATTGAAATATTTTTTGTATTAATTGACAAGATTTATTTATCTAATGAATAATAATATATTCTAGAAGTTTAATTTAAGATGATCATGTTGAAAGATCACTTCTAATATTTATAAAATATATCAAAACATATATTATTTTGTTAATATATATTTTAGTTTAACCCAAGGAAGGAATATAATCCACATGTACTTGATTTTAGTACTAAGATTGTTAGAACAAGTTCAATCAACACGTCTTAAATGTTAAAGAATAAATACTTATTTCTTTATAATGAACAATTAAATATCATGCTCCAACATTTATTAGGTTATGCATTGTGTGTACACACATGAGTGTTTAAAATGACAATGGATCATCTAGATGTGAGATGCTTCTCAAGGTTACATTATTCTAGAAGAAAAATTATCTCCTTGACAAATGATACTCTTTATATCAAATCTTAGTTAAAGATTATTTTTTCCATAATTTTCTAATGTTTTTGATTCGGAAATTTTGGTCCATGCCATGATGAAGATAAGGCTTTCCCCAAAATATGTATTTACATGTCTAGAGGATAGTAGCTTAATTATCATTCCATTATTATAATTTATATAATTTTGATGATAGTTTAATTTTACCATGAATATTGCATATCTTAAACACAACCATGCATGAAGTAAAATAATTAATTACACACAAGTGTACTTATGAATTGATCTCATTTAATAATTACCTATATATTTCATTATATTTTAATATTGAGGAAATTTACAAGTATGACTTGTATGAGCATTGACTAAGAATTAGTTCCTTTTAGGAATTAACATGAGGATAATACATATTTCCTTTCAAGAATTAATAATAAACTAATATTTATCTCCTTTTAGGAAACCACACTAGAAAATAAAAATAGAAGACTAAGAGTCAAATCTTAGAATTGTACCTTAAAATTAGTTTCAATAATAATTAGGCTATAAATTTCATAGTATTTTTATATTGAGGAAGGTTTACGAATATGGCTATGTATAATAATTGACTTTGAATTAGCTCCTTTTAAGGATTAACACAACATTAAGATATAATTCTTTCAAGAATTAACAATAAACTAATACTTAGATCATTTTGAGAAATCATTACTAGAAACCAATTTAGTAGAAGACAAAGAGTTGCACCTTAGAAGGCACATCCACACTAGAAGCTAACAATACAATACCAAGCGTCACAACCTAGAGTAATAAAATAGATGTCACTTTGAATATTTGAACTTGGATATTCACAATAAGAATCTAATGATTCAACCACTTGAAGTCAACCCCTTTAACTATAAATTCTTTAATATTTAAAAATCTGGATATAGAGTAATGTTCTTTATGATTTGTATATATCCTTCATTGACATAAAATATACTTATTAAAAACTATAGCAACTAGAAATAGTATTATCTATGTCTATCCCATTTTTGGTGTAAAGAAACACACCTATTGCTGAGGGAAATAAGAAGTTAACTATCACATGAGTGAATCCAATTACAATTAGATCAATCATCTTGGATTAATAAATGGATTTGATCACCACTTTTCTTGAATAACAATATCCTTAATAAAAATTTTTTACTAAATGTTCTTTTTTTTAATTTTTTTTTTATAGAAAGAACCCGATGTTTTTTGAATTATTCTTATAAAAAAGCTAACTTCTTATAAAATAGAGAGGAATCTCAAGGAAAAAATTATACTTTTATTTTCTATGGGTCATCTTAATTTATTCCTACACATAAAAAATATATAACCAAAATTTGGCATAAATTATACCTACAAATAAATCACCAAATCAATAACTCAAACCATAAAGGGCATAAATTTTGTACACTTTAGTGAGGAATCACTCATGGAACTTCAGCCAATGTAGTTAACCATATATGTAGGAAACCGTAACCTCAGTTATATCTAGTAGCTTGATGAGATTCAATCAAGGGCTTGGTATAGCTTAAGATGGTGATATGTCTTGGAGGATAATTGTTTATGCTAGTAAGAATAAAGAGGGATTTGAGCTCCCATTTATGTTAGCATATTTTCATAGAAAAATAATAGTTGTTAATAAATTCATATAAGCAATGTAGAAGAGTCATGATTATTTGTAGAAGGGTATAATTAACTAATAGATAAATACCCAATTCATTCAAAATAGAAAAATTATGCATGAAAATAAAGAATAGTTACACAAAATAACACAATAATTGTGATATTAATGACACATATTTATAATTAAAAATTCCTTAATTATAAGAAAGAGCACTAGTTTGTAGAAGTGTTAAGAGACACCAAACATAAGAATACAATATAGAATAGCCTATTGATACACTAATTATTGAATGATTTAGTTATAAGGTAGGATGACATATTCATTCTATTTATAAATTCTTTATAATTGAGATAATAATAGTTTGGTCCCTAATACAATAATAAATGCAAGTTATATATGCATACCAATTAACATGTGCATGCTCATTAGAAAAATACAAGCTATCATGTAACCCAATATCATACTAGAAGTATATCTAACTCAAATGGACTTGAAAATATAGCTTATCCACTTTAATATTCTTCCTAAAATTCAACTTGGAGATACCAAAAAAAGGTATAATTTAAGCCAGTAATTTCATAAAAGAGAGGCCTTCACATATCAAGCCTAATGATAGCTTCCAATATTTTGGGCATCTCTCATAAATAAGAAAAAATATTATTTTTCCAAAATATTATATATATTCTACTCCTTTGAAATCTCAAAGCATCAATATCCTCAAACATATGCATCCCTTCTTTAAAGATCCTAATTTTTTTTTTGAGAATGTTACTTTCTATAATTAGAATTATCAACCTCATATATATTGATACTTTATGTAAAAATATCCATGTTCTTAGGTTCACCCTCAAATGAATTCACCTTATCATATATAACATATTTTTGAAATCCTAAGCGATTCTTATAATAGGGTATGATCAATTTGAAATAATAAGGGAATTGATTGATTGAAATTATATACAATATCCCAATCAATGCCTCTCTAAAATATTCCTAAAAGGTGGAAATTATAGTTACTCTATGCATTACCAAGTATTTTGATGAAATAAAACTATATGAAAATATCTTCTATTTGAATAAATGTTGGATCCTATTTGTGCATGATTGAAACTTTTTCCATGATAACACACTAGAACCATGAGGTGGTCACCTTATCATTCCTAAAATTAGATTTCATAAAGAACAAACCAAACTTATCATAATGGAAACCTACTAAAGAAACACTTATCTCTAAACACTAAGTTGATCACTCAAAGTGCGATTCAAAATTATTATAAAAAAATGTAATTTGAAGTTAAACACCATAATGCCATCCCTATGATTTTTCATGTAATATATGTTCCCATTTTATAATGCTAAAATAATATAGCAAACAATATGTCATGAAATCATTGGTCTAGGCCTCATATTATCAAAATTATTAAGTCAATAATCCATTAGTTGATTCTTTTCTAGAGAGTGGCAAGCATAAAATTATAAAAACATCATGGAAAATTGAAGTCAACATTCTTTAGCTCAATAACTTTGAACATGCAAATAAATAGTCTCATTATTATTGAATCATTAAAGTAGATTTATCGTCTTTCATAGAGACATGAACCAAAAATTCATACTCATGAAACAATAATTATTTTCACATGATTTGGCTTTGCATATCATATTTACAAGGATCAATCAAAGATGAGAGCCAAATGGATTCCTCCTTGAGCCATCATGTTGGCCTCTATGATAGCTAGATCCATGGTAATCATATTTTCATTGAGAAACTATACTTACTTCACATGTGTTGAGTTGAAGAAAAAAATTCATTTTGTAGACTTTAAATAATCATCAGGTCCCATAATGGCACTCTTGCATGAATAACCCAAATCCACCTAAAGTGCTCACTTTTATCTCTCAAAATTCAAGTATAATTTCTTCATAACATATCCTTCTTGTTTACAATAGTGCTAAATATTAATTATCAATGATTGGGGAATATAATGACTTCATTGTTATTTTAAATGATTTAAACAATATAATTGTAATGATTCCTTATTCAAATAAAAGTATTGAGTAATCTACTTAGGTACACATTCTTGTTATCCATGTGTGATTGCATGCTAGTTTTTATAAGTTCATTGTGTATAGTAAGTATTTATGATTTATAAGAAAATTTTGAGAGGAAATAAATTACAAAGGTTAACAATTTTTTTACACTTAATTTTTTTTATCATATGGGAAAAGTAGGTTTTGAAGGGACTCGAAACCCTTTACATCACATTACATCAAAATGTTGCTATGAAAGATAAAACACATTAAAACATAAGCAACATCCAACAGTTAAAAAATAGCCAAAAAATAATGACCCAATAGCAGGAAAGCAAAAATAGAAGAAACAACACAAAGACACATAAACCACTTCAAATTCTTTAGGGTATTGGCCACCTCAATCTCCTAATTATAGTGCAGGTTAACCATGTCCATCAACTTTTGTTTTTCTTCTTCAAACGTCTTCCTTAGCCCTCCCTTGTTCTAGTGCTTGGGCATTTGGCCTCCTCTTTGATAGACTTCTTCCTCTTCCCCTTGGAGATCTGATCCTTCTCAAGCATGTTTGCAAAGTACATTTGATCCTCACGAAGTTGTTTGATCTTGTTAAAGAGAACCTTGAGAGATTCTGCACTATTCTTTATAGAACTATGACTAACCTATAGAAGCTTCTTGATGTCCTCATTCGTTTCCTTGATCTTTTCTTCCATTACACCAAGGCGGCTTTCACATTGGGCTTTGAAATAAAAAATGAGCATTCCAAATCCACTAACCTCTCAATGAGTAGGTCTGAGGAAGATCCCTTCACTTGGTTAGACATGCTCTCCTTCAAGCCCCTAATTTTAATGTTGACCTTGTTGAATTCCTACAACACCCATTTAGCAAGTTTAAAGGTGCAAGTAGCACCAAACCGAGCCATATCCAATAGCTCATACATGGTAGTCTTATCATCATTAAGATAAGAAAAATGCTCAGACAAAGGATTAACATTTAAAGGCTTCGACTTGCCAAGGTTCAGGTTCACACCTGCATCCTCCCACACAACCCTCTCACCTGAGGCCTCCTCACTACCCAAATCCCCATCACTATCCACATTTGAGGAGGTTTTCCAAATAAGGGAATCCTCAATATCAACAACATTATCAACAACGACCTTACAAACTTAAAAATTTGAACAAATCAAAATGATGAATTTGACTATTACATTTTATTATGTAACATTTGGGATGTGTTTACATGTGAATATTAGAATCTCAAAAAAATGATATGTAACTTTTCCAAATATCCAAAATTTCTACTATAGAGTAGCCTAAAAATCAAAAAAATTATCTCCATTTGAAACATGTCTACTTGTATTATTACAAAGCTCATGCTATGCATGTATAAATGTCAAGGTCTGGGTTCACACCCACATCCTCCCGCACAACCCTCTCACCTGAGGCCTCCTCACTACCCAAATCCCCATCATTGTCCACATTTGGGGAGGTTTGCCGAATAGGGGAATCCTCAATATCAACAACATTATCAACAATGACCTTACAAACTTAAATTTTTGAACAAATCGAAATGATGAATTTGACTATTACATTTTATTATGTAACATTTGGGATGTGATTACATGTGAATATTAGAATCTCAAAAAATTGATATGTAACTTTTCCAAATATCCAAAATTTCTACTATAGAGTAGCCCCAACATCAAAAAAATTATCTCCATTTGAAACATGTCTACTTGTATTATTACAAAGCTCATGCTATGCATGTATAAATGCCAAGTTTTGGAGAATATTGAGAATATTTTGTAGTTGAGGAAGACAATAAATTTCTTAAAGGTTAGCTTTAGTAAAAAATATTTTAAAAAAAGGATATAGAGGATAATTCCTAATGTTATTTTGGAAGAAAATGATTAAAAATAATATTATATAGCATTACATATTTGAAGAAAAAGAGTGAAAAATTTATGCTTAAAATGGATATATTGAATATCATTTATTTCATTCATCCACGGTGCATATTAAATTGTGTCTCTAAACTAGAGACATATATGGTTTGTAATTATAGACACCTAATTTTTTTCACATTCTAACTACTAGTTTGATCACCTTCCAACATTAATTAAATAACCTTCCCAATTATCTTCCAATCATTAATTAAATAAATCCAAATAATTTAATTTGTCCTTTATCCCCTTTTCTTCTATAGTCCACCCTTAATTAAATAAATTTAAAATTTTATATTGAGTCCACCCTTCATATTCTCGTCCTCTAAAAATTAAATAAATAAAAACTATTTATTTAATTGCTCATTTTTCCACCTCAAGCCATTAGTTGACTAAAACCAATTAGTAAACTAATAAATCCACTTATACATTCCTAAGCATGCTTAAGTCATGGTCAAACTTGTACATGTCCAAAAAATTACTTTGCATGCATATATCTAATCTATCCCACTTCTCCAACAATCCCCTCATGAAAACTTATCCATCCATTTCTCTAGGAAGATCTTGATCCTTCAAATGTCTATATAAAAATTATTTTTGGGCTTCTATAAAGGTCTTTTTTTATACTCAACCTTCATCCTTTGTAACAACAATCTTGAATATTCAAATTCATTTAATCTTTCCCCTCTTCAAGTGCATCAATAATAAGGTGAAACTTGAAGGTTTATCCTTCTCCTAATCCTCTTAATCATCCTTAACCATATATCTCTTGGATCAATCTCAACCCTTGATCAATCATCCTCAAAATTTATAAATAAACCCTCTTGGAAACTATTTTTATAAGAAGAGGCTCATAAAGTAAAGTCATGCTATTAATTTGAACAGTAACTACATTCTTTCAAGAAAAAATCCATTAGAGAACCACAAGCTTCTTGTGTGTGCAAAAAGGAATTGTAAGTGAGAGAATTCTTGTAATATTTCATATTTTGTACAATTACTTAAAAAAGGTATCAATTGGGTGTAGAATAATATTTTAATGAATGGTTTTTCATTTTTATTCTCTGCATTCTTATTGTTCATGGTACTCATGTAGGATAACTCCATTGCACTAAATATACAAACATTATGTTACTACAATATCTTTTTTTAATTAAAATATTAGGGACCTATAATGGGACCCTAACCCAAAAATGTATGATAAGACCTATAAAGTAAATACAAACTCCTATGCATATCCCTACACGGGTGATAGGTAATAAAGATAAAACAAAGGTTGAGCCTAGCCAAACCATAATTTTTCCTACATGACCTAAGTACTAGATACAAAATTTATTATACTTTCTTGGATAAAACCTCAATCCATCCAATATCATCTTTCTCTTCAAGTTTTGAGGATTCTAGAGAAGTTGAGAGAGTATGTGATTCAATTTTAATTTTTTTGAAACCCTTTGATTATTGGATATAGATTTATTAATAAGAATATTTTTCAATAATATGAACTGGAGAGAATGTGGTATGCTACCAATATATTACCCTATGTAGTAGCATTTGACAAAGGTAAGAAATTCAATATATATTAATTATGAGTGATATCCAAAACATCCTTCACAACTAATGTAATATCACCATCCTGCAAATTCATAGAAGGCTTGGAAGTTGATACCATAGATTTATGCTCATAATTCTTAGCAATAATAGATTTTTCTTTGAATTTTGATGAAGGAAATTTAAGAGACGAGAAATTTGAATCACTAGAAGAATTGAGAATTTTCTTATTGATTGATAAATGTCAAATACAAGCATCTTTCCACCAATTCACACTATTTGAAAGAGAAGATTTCACAACATTCAACATTGCAATAATTTGACCCACATGAAAGCATTTTTAACAACAAAATAAAATATTTTTATTATAGAAAATTTAGTTTTATAATATAGAATTTATTTCTATATCCTATTTTTCATTACAACCATACCTCATCAAGAAAACCTTCGTAATGTCTATATCTCCCTATATGAGTTTTCATCAAGTGGATGGGACCATCCACCATTGGATGGATATGAATCAATCCAAGTGATTCCTAATACTTGAAAATATGAATAAACATAAAAACTACAATGGAAGATAGGAAAATAGACCCAATCAAGCATAACCAAAAAATCTAAAGTTTAAAATCTAGATACCAAGATTTTATAGGTAACACATGACTATCTTAAAACCACAGACCTTTGGATAAAATAAAATATCCATCATCTATTAACTTACATAATTTAAAACAAAGAAACCTTAGGCACTAGGATGAATCTCAAGCATGCATTTTAGATACATGTTCTAAGTATCACTGATCCAAGCATGTATATTAATTAGACTTAGCCAAAAATAATTAAACTTATAGATAAAACCATGATTAGAGTATCATTATTATTTAAAAAGAACACATTTCTCTAAAGAAATAGTGAAGTGTTGCCCCAAGTAGGGAATAATATCCATCCTATGACAAAGCTTATTACCCATAGTCTTCATAGAATATGAGATAACATTCAATCTTGACACCATTATAATAAGATTGCTTGCATGGAGAATCCTATATAGATGCTTAAAATACATATGATATTTTTGGAATAAAAGGAAAATTTTCTTTCAACTGTTTCCCTAGAAATAACCCACAATCATACAAGTTTTTTCCATTGTACTCCCCACATTTTTACCAAGGGTCTCAAGGAAATAGGTCTAACCACTTCTAAACTTGAGCCACCCACTACCGTAGAACCTAAGACATTATTTTAGGGAATCTTATCCTTTGTCACCTTCCTCTGAATAGATGCAAATACCATAGCATAGATGGGTACATTATAATTCACAACCTACTAAGTGATAAACATCATTTCAAAATTTAATTCTAATCTTCCCTTTCATACCAAATAATATCATTATAATACATGTAAGATAATTCTACATAATACAATATTAACATTCCTAATGTGAAATTGAAAAGTTTACAACATATTCACTTTAAAATTGCAATACATTATCAAATAAAATAATAAAATACAATAATCTAGACAAAGTGTAATATTAACGTTCCATATAATCAAAAAATTCCAACTAAAAAACAAGTAATAGATAAAATAAATTGTTAAAGCATTCTCTGATAGAAAAGATCATAATTATTTATTCTTAGGACATGGATTTCTATTTTAAAGGGTCTCAAAACAATCCAATTAAAATAAAGTAATAGATAAAAGAAACAATTAAAGCATTCTCTGAGTCGCCTTTCACAACATGCGAACTCTTTTCCCCTTTTAAAAATATTTTAAAACACACTAGAAATATAAGGATTATAGGTTTATGTTTACTCAACAAGTTCTCTTATTTTTTTATAAATTGAATCATTATTTATTAATTTTTAATGATAATATTTAATTTTTCTATAATGGAATTTGTATTGAATCTTTAACCTCTTCACATATGTATGCATATACATGTATATATATAAGAATTATAGGTTTATATGTATTAAATAAAATCTCGTCTTTGGATTCATGTATGAAATATCTATTTAAATTTATTCATTTTACTCATCTAAAAATATATCAAATGCTTTTAATAGTTAATAGAATTATATAAATCAAACTTATTAATTAAAACAAGTAAACATGTATATTAAGAAAGATATCAACTAGGGGAGAGGGGTCTATAGTGGAGCACCCTAATTTTGTGTTTCTCAAAATCTTACGTGGAAATTTCAAATCACTCCCAATTCTGTATAACAATTTATTTGGCAACTCATGTGCTTCTATATTTCATTTTAGGGCCACATCATCAAATATGATGCCACATAAACATGTTTTTTGTTGAGGTATCCAAAAAGGCCCCAAAAAAAAGTGAGACAGTGACGAGGGTGTAACTCGAGACACAAAAATTTACACACAAAACCAGAGAGTAACTTTATTATTTAGAAAATTTACTTCTTACATGTAGAGGATCACAAATCTTCAAGCTTTGTAATACATGCAAGCTACAAAAAATTACAGTCACTACTGAGTCGCCTTTCACAACATGCGAACTCTTTTCCCCCAAAAAAGCCTCAAAAATCAGAAAATCCCCCCCATAAATAGCTCCTTTTCCATTTTAGAGCCAAACAACATTTGAATTATCATATTTTGGTGGTTTGGTGCCACAAATTATAATTTGAAATTCAAAATTTAAAACATCATTCGAAAATTAGCACATTTTGAAAGTGTACCAACTTCCGGGAGCCATAACTTTTGATTTAGGACTCTGTTTTTGTAACCGTTTGAACCATCGGAAAGGTCTCAGAGTCAAGAACGTGCTTGAAATCTGCTATGCCTATTTCAACAAGTTTTGGGGCTGTTTAGTGCCTCAAATCTGATCTAGAAGGTTTTCAGGTGCATTTCTGGGAGACTGAAACTGTAATATCTTTCAAACCGGAAATGCTCTCGGCCTGATTCTTTTTCCAATCTTCTAATTTTTTCATTCTAAATCCTCCTATATAGTTTTTGTCCCCAAACACCTTCAAATTCCAGTACTTGCTAAAACTAGCAGTTGACTAGAAAAAATAGAAAAGCAAAACTAAAAGTGAGGATTTACATTATGACGAAAAGGGTATCCAGAAATGCAAAGACATCTACAAAAGGATAACCAAAGGAAACATAAATAGAATGTATATTTTTGGGTGAGGTAAGATTGCCCTTACACTACTGGATGCTTCTGCATCATACACTTAGGGTAATTTGAGAAGTGACCCCATCACATCTCAGATGGTTGAGGAAATCCCAAATAGTCAACCTCTGCCTTAGACAACTAGGATGAGTCTTCCATAGGCCTTCCTCTCCACTTCACCAGATATTCTTCATACTCCTTCCCACACAACTATCCAGGATTGCTTCAATCTCCTCCTTTGAAGTAGATGCTGGAATGCCACATTATTCCATTGTTGGTACTTCCTCTGCGTCACCTTCATAATATTTTGTCAAATTTGAAATGTTGAACACAAGGGAAATGTTGACTCCATCTGGAAACTCTACCTCATATGCATTCCCTAAATCATGCCTCTTCAAAATTTTATAGGGACCAAACTTCTTCATCTTCAATTTGTTATAGGTTCCCACTAAAAACCTTTCTTTCCTTAAGTGGACCATCATTTCATCACCTACCTGAAACTCCTTATTCCTCCTCTTCTGATCTTTCTTAGCCTTATACTACATATTCATCTTATTAATATCTTCTCTTACCTCTTCATGTACATTCTTGATGTGCTCTGCAAAGTCTTCAACTTCGGCACTAGTCTTCTTCTCTTGGTCCATCTTCCTCAATTCTGGAGCAGTTCTAGGACTACCTCCATACACAATTTGGAATGGTGATCTTCCCATACTCCTATTGATAGAATTGTTGTAAGAAAATTATGCCTGGGGTAAGATCAGGTCCCATCCCTTGGGTTTATCTCCTACCAAACATCTCAGTAGGTTACTCAGACTTCTGTTCACAACCTCAATCTGCCCATCAGTCTGTGGATGGTGTGCAAAACTAAACTTCAACTTTGTCTTCAAATTTTTTCACAAGGTCCTCCAAAAGTATCCCACAAACTTGGTATCACGATCTGAGACTATAATCTTTGGTAAACCATGTAGCCTCACCACCTCTCTGAAGAACAAGTCAGTGATGTGGACTACATCATGGGTCTTCTGGCATGGAATGAAATGCACCATCTTTGAAAATTTGTCAACTACCACAAACATTGAATCGTTCCCTCTTTGCGTCCTTGGCAAACCAAGAACAAAGTCCATACTTATATCTTCCCAAGGCCTCTCTGGTACAGGTAAGGGACGATACAACCCTATATTCTAGCTCACTCCCTTAGCCATCTGACACACCTTGCAACTTTGCACAAACTTCTTCACATCCAGTGACAATTGAGGCCAATAATAATGCTCACTGATAATGGCAATAGTCTTATCCCAACCAAAATGTCCTGCCATTCCTCCACTATGCTTCTCCTTTATCAGGTTCCCCCTCATGGAACTCCTCGAGATACACAATTGAATTCCTTTAAACTGTTAGGGTTAGAAAGGAAGATATCTAATAATTAAATGCATATCTAATTAATAAAATAGAGAAACTAAAACACAAAATAAATTATAACATAGAGAATTTAACGTGGTTCACCCAATCTGGGCTACATCCACCAAACCGCAACCATCTAATGATTTTATTATCCAAGGAAAAAACCTATTACAATCTTGCAAATAATCACGTTTTTCATCATACTATAACCCCCATCCGAACCCCTTTTTAACAAGCTTAGAAGCTTCTAGATTAGGGTTCTACAAAATTGGGTTTTTTTTAAATTTTTTCATTGATTTTTCCCTTTTTTGGTGACGATGCGAAAAAGTAGGATTAGTTGCCACATACCAACAATCTCCCACTTGGAGACTTATTAGGCTCCACACCAACACAATCTCCCACTTAGAGACTGATCCTGGACGACACTGCTGCACTTACATCTCCCACTGGAAATAAGTACCTTGGACCCCGTTGCTCTATTATACTTGAATTCAACTTTGAAGGCCAACCGAAGCTGAAGAGGAGCTCAACTTCTCCCTTATCACCGCCTTTGTAAACATATCCTCTGGATTGACATCTGTATGTATCTTGTCCAGCTTGACTTGTCCATCCTCCAACACCGAACGAATGAAATGATATCTCAACTGTATGTGTTTTGTTTCAGAATGCAAGGAAAAATTCATTGCAAGATGTATAGCACTCTGGCTATCTGTAAACAAGTAATTTCTAGCATGTTAGTTTGCCCAACTCATCCATGAAAAGTTGAAGCCATATCATCTCTTTTGTTGCCTCTGTTGCAACAACATACTTTGCCTCTGTGGTGGATAAAACAACCACCTTTTGCAATCGAAAAATCCAACTCACTGCTATCCCACCAACTGTAAATACATAACCTATGGTACTCCGCCTAGTATCTATATCCCCTACCAAATCTAAGTCAACATAGCCTTTTAAATCAGTATTAGAGCCCCCAAAACATAAACATTTATTGGATGTACCTCTCAAGTACCTGATAATCCATTTTACCACATTCCAATGCTCAACTCTGGGATGACCCAAATACCTGTTAACAACTCCTACGACATGTGCAATATCTGGTTTCGTGCATACCATGGCGTACATTAAACTGCCTATAGCTAAAGCATATGTACCTTGGACATTTTTTCTTCCTCTTCTTGTGTCTTTGGACACATATCCTTAGTCAATTTAGTGTGACTAGGAAAAGGTGTGCTGACAACTTTTGCATTCTCCATGGGAAATCTTTGCAACACGTTTTCAACATAATTAGCCTGAGATAAAAAAAAATTCTATTTTTCCTATCTCTACAAATTTTCATACCAAGGATTTGTTTTGCTTCCCCCAAATCCTTCATAGTAAAAAATTTTGCTAACTGTTGTTTTAGCTCACTTATGTGATCCATGTTAGACCATTCTACAAGCATGCCATCAACATATAAACATAAAATAATGTAGCTGTCATTATCCAACCTCTTAAAATAAACATAATGGTCAGAATTACACCTGCTATAGCCTTTTTTAGCCATAAAACTATTAAATTTCAAGTACCATTGCCGAGGTGTTTGCTTCAAGCCATATAAACTTTTCTTCAATCTGCACACTAGTTTCTCCTTACTTTTGACCTCAAATACTTGTAGTTGTTCTATATATATTTCCTCTTCCAAATCACCATGGAGAAAGGTTGTTTTAACATCAAGTTGTTCTAAATGCAAATTTTCAGTAGCCACAATACTTAAAACAATACAAATAGAAGCCATTTTAACAATTGGAGAAAAAATCTCATCAAAATCAATACCCTTTTTCTGTACAAATCCCTTTACAACTAATCTGGCTTTAAATATCTTCTTACCTCCATCCTCTTCTTTCAGCCTATAAACCCATTTGCTTGGTAAAACCTTTTTATCTGCAGGAAACTTACATATTTCCCAAGTCCGATTTTTTAGCAAGGAGTCCATTTCTTCTTCCACTCCATGCTCCCACTAAACCTTGGTATCCACCTGCATAGCTTCATCATAGTATTCTAGTTCACCAATATCAGTTAACAAAATAGTATACAAAGAGGGAAATAATCTTTCTGGAGGTCTACTTATCCTTGAAGATCGTCTAACAGGAATTTGTGGTATTTGTTGTTGTTGTTGTTGCCCAGTATGAGGAACCACTGAAACATCATTGTTTGGAATATCATCCAACACTGCATAATCGTTTTATTTCTTCTCATGCTGCAACAATAGATCTTTGTACAACACTTTCTCATTGAATATGACATCCTTGCTTCTCACAATTTTCTAATTTTCAAAATCTCAAAGTCTATAACCAAACTCATCAATGCCATATCCAACAAATATACATTTCTTTGATTTTGCATCAAGCTTGGTTCTATTTTCAGAATCTACATGTGCAAATGCTTCACAACCAAAGGTTTTGAGAAAAAAATAACTCACCTTCTTACCTTTCCATGCTTCCTCTGGAATACCACAGCCCAAAGGATTAGAGGGACCTCTACTAATTAAATAAATAATGTTTATAGTCTCTGCCCATATTTTTAAAGGCAACCCAACATGCAATCTCATAGTCCGTGTACGCTCCATTATTGTTCTATTCATGTGCTCAACCACTCCATTTTCCTATGGAGTCCTTAGAACCGTTTTCTGCCTACAAATACCATTAGAGGAACAATAATCTTCAAACTATTTGCTGCAATACTCACCACCATTATCAGATCTTAGACATTTTTGTTTTTTACCCATCTCATTCTCAACCAAGCTTCTCCATTTTTTAAAAGTTTCAAATACATCAGATTTATGCCTAAGGAAATAAATCCATACCTTCCTAGTTGCATCATCAATGAATGTAACATAATATAGAGAGCCACCGAGATAAGATACCTGAGTTGGTCCCCATACATCTGTATGCACAAGCTTCAATTTCTCGTCTTTCTTTTGCTTCCTATCCTTGAGAAAACTTACTCTCTTTTGTTTTCCATACACACAATTTTGACAGAAATCCATATTAACACATTTTAGACCTGGTAAAACATTATTTGAATAAAGTACTTTCATACCTTTTGCACTCACATGTCGAAGTCTATTATGCCACAGTGTCGATTCATAGTTCATATCAACTATATGATCTACTTGCTGAACTACAACAACTGTTCCTGAACATTGACTTTTTTTGGTAACAATTAAAGTAGAAGAAACAATGACCTGTACAAAGATATAAGGTGCCTACTTTCACACCTTTTGCTACCACTAAGGCACCCTTTGTGACCTTTCAATTTTTATCACTAAATGTAACAACATAACCTTCATCATTTAGTTGCCCTGCTAAAATTAAATTTCTGTTTAACTTTGGAACATGCCTTACCTCATGTAGTAGCCAATGTTTCCCATTTTGCAACTTAATCTTTATTCTTCCCTTTCCAACAATCTGAAAGGGTTTGTTATCTCCTAAATAAGCTAGCCCAAAATCCCCTTGGATATAATCAAGAAAATAACTTCTATTGGGGGTAGCATGAAATGAAACCCCTGAATCTAACACCCAAGAATCAAAGCATCCTCATTAGATTTATTACTTACCACATTTTTCTCTTTACTTCCTTCCTTTTTGTCTCCTTTATTTTTTCAAGACCAACAATCTTTTTTTAAACGACCTTGCTTACCACAGTACCAACAATCCCTCTTGTCTCTAGATTGGGACATTTTGTCCTTTGATTTTCCTCATGACTTCCCACAATTTCCAGAATTGTTTCCTCTCTCCTTTGTTCTGCCCCTGCTTTTTGCATTCAAAACACTGCCTAATGTGGATGCTCCACCTGAGCTTTTCCTATGAATTTCCTCACTCAAAATAACACCAATAACATCATCAAATTTCAATGTATTCAAACCAAAAACAAAATTGCTAACCATTACCAAGCTATTCCAGCTTTCAGGCAAAGAACGCAGAATCAGAAGAGCCCTAACTTCTTCATCAAAGTTTACTTTTACAGAAGTTAATTGGCTGGTGACTATATTAAACTCATTTAAATGATTAGTAACTGACCCACCTTCTACCATTTTCATATTAAATAAACGCTTCATAAGAAATACCTTATTTGTAGTGGAAGGCTTTTCATATAACTTCGCCAGGGTTTCCATCAACTCTTGAGTTGTCTTTGTTGTTGTAATACTGAATGCCACCAATTGTGCCAGGCATAAATGAATACTGCCAAGAGCCTTTCTATCCAAAATCTCCTCGTCCTCATCAGACATTGCTGTGGGTTTCTTGGTTTTTCCTTCCGATGGCCGCCATAAATCCTTCTGATAGAGATAGTCCTCCATCTGCATCTTCCATAATTGATAGTTCTACCCATTAAACTTCTCAACCTTCTTACCCTCGTCTGCCATTACTCCCACTCAATTGTGAGACCTTCCTACATACGATAATTTAAACACAACCCGCTCTGATACCATTTGTTAGGGTTAAAAAGGTAGATATCTAACAATTAAATGCAGATTTAATTAATAAAACAAAGAAACTAAAACATACAGAATAAATTATAACACAAAGAATTTAACGTGGTTCACCCAATCCAGGCTACATCCACCAAACCGCAGCCATCCAATGATTTTATTATCTAGTGCAAAAACCTATTACAATCTTGTGAATAATCACTGTAACCGCCATCCGAACCCCTTTTTAACAAGCTTAGAAGCTTCCAGATTAGGGTTCTACAAAATCGAGATTTTTTCCTTTTTCGTTGATTTTTTCTCTTTTTCGGTGACGACGAGAAAAAGTAGGATCAGTCACCACATACCAACATAAACAACATGCCATCCTGAATTATGAAATCTAGCCACCTTATCCTATCAATTGTAATAGGCTCCTTGCAATCTTTCCAAGCCTCTGCAAAATCAGGATCTTCAGGGTACAATGTCTTGAGTTCATTGAACCCAACCACTTCAATCTGCATCTCATTCAGCAATGTTTTCCTCCTACTTAAGGCATCTACAACCCTATTCAACCTCCCACTCCTATGTTTTAAAATAAAGGTATAGCTCTATAAAAATTCTACTCGTTTCATATGCCTCTGATTTAATTTTTCCTAACTATTTAGGTACTGTAATGTTTGATATTCAATAAACAAAACAAACTCCTTCAACAACAGATAATGTCTCCATTTCTTTAATGCTTGAACTATTGCATAAGATTCTTGATCATATACAAAGTACTTTCTCTTTGCATCATTTCACTTTTCACTAAAGTAAGCAATGGGCTTACCTTCTTAGCTCAACACTACTCCAATGACACAACAATTGGTGTCATAATCCACCTGAAACACCTTATTGAAATCCATAAGGGCTAAAACTGGTTGCTCTGTCACTTTCTGCTTCAATAGATCAAAACTCTTCGTTTCTCCAGTGCTCAACTTGAACTCTTTTCTATCCCCTCATTGTTTCAGTCAGGAGTGCACAAATACTACTGAAGTTTCTAATGAACTTTCTGTAAAAACTAGCCGAACCATGGAAAGATCTCACCTCAGTAGCAGTTCTTGGGGTAGGCCATTCCAGAATATCCTTCACCTTCTTTGGGTCCATCTTGAGACCTTTTGCCAAGACAACAAACCCCAAGTACACTAACTCCTTCACAAAACTACACTTCTTTAGATTAATCAACAATTTATCTTCTCCCAACTTTTCAAAGACTCTACGAATATGCATCAACAAAACTACACTTCTTTAGATTAATCAACAATTTCTCTTCTCCCAACTTTTTAAAGACTCTACGAATATGCATCAAATGCTCACCTAGGGACTTACTGAATATCAAAATATCATCTAAGTACACAATAACAAAATTCCCTAGAAACTCTTTCAATACCTCGTTCATGGGCCGCATGAATGTGCTTGGTGCATTGGTTAGCCCAAAGGGCATGACTAACCACTCATACAGACCCTCTTTGGTCTTGAAGGTGGTCTTCCATTCATCTCCCTCCCGAATCCGGATCTAGTGATATCCACTCTTCAGGTCAATCTTTGTGAAGTACTGTGCTCCACTCAAACAGTCCATCAAGTCATCCATCCTTGGTAGGGGAAATATGTATTTGATTGTTATCTTGTTTATGGCTCAGGAGTCTGTGCACATTCTCCACTCCCCATCCTTCTTCAATGCTAGTACTAAAGGTACTGCGCATGGACTCAGACTCTCTCGAATCAAACCCTTTTCTCAACAACTCTTGCACTTGTCTGTTCAACTCCTCATTTTCTGCAGGAGTCATTCTATGAGTTACCTTATTTGGCAAACTAGCTCCAGGGATCAAGTCAATTTGATGATTGATCTTCCTCACTGGTAGTAAACCCTCAGGTACATTATCAGAAACAATCTCTTGAAACTCACCCAATAACCTAGAAACTTCTTCTGACACATTCTCACTATCCTCTTTATCCCTTATAAGAATCAATGCATAACACATACGCTCAAGCTTCATGCCTTCTAAAAATTACCTTCCATCAACATAACAAACCCTAGCACTACTGCATACCTTTTCTTCGGCCTCCTTTAGGGGTTTTAGCTTATGGTGGACTCCATCCTTTGTCAGGGAATAAATGTTTGCATGGCCATCATGTATAGCTCGCCTGTCAAACTTCTACAGCCTCCCCAACAACATGTGACATGCATCCATGGGGATGATATCACATAGTACCTCATCACGATAGCTCCCAATTTTGAACTTCACCAGGCACTGCTCATTGACCAGAACTTTGTGATCTTTCAGCAGCCAAGCAATCTGATACTGATGTGGATTCCTTTCCCTCTTCAGCTTTAGTTTTGCAACCATCTCTTTTGACACCAGATTATCAGTGCTCTGACTATCAATAATAACATCACAACATTTTCCTTCACATTTGCACCTTGTGCGAAATAGATTCTTCTTCTGTTTTGGCTCCTTCTCTTCAGTCACTAGGGATCTTCTCACCACTAGGGCTTCTCCCCTTTTAGCATCATCTGAATGCTCAAATTGAGGCTCCTCATCTGCATGTGCAACCCTTCCATGACCTTCTGGCCTTCTGTTTGTCCTTGGTGTTGAGGGCATTCATAGGCTCGATGCCCTTCTTCACCACACTGAAAACAAGTACCTCTGAAACCACCTCTTATGGATCCTTGTCCAGATCTACCTCGTCCTCTACCTCTTTGATCACCACTATTTTGATCACAAGGGCGGTAGAAATTATCACTCCTCTGTCCTCGACTGGTACCCACATCTCCATTTTTCTTCTCATCTTCATTCCAGCTTCTAGAAGATCTTCCACCATCCTTTCTGCTTTGGTCTCCTCATCCTTTTTGCTTGTTATCAAATATTTTTTTCAACTTCTCTTCAACTTTCAAAGCAAACTAGTACGCATCCTCAATGTCATTTTGGCCAAGCTTAACTCCTCTTGAATACTTGATCGTAACCAATTAAGATCACAGACTAGCTTCTCCTTGTTGGCCTCTGCATGGCCTGTTCTGATGATCATCTTGTGAAAATATTCTGTGTATTCTTTCACAGATTTTCTCCCTTGTTTCAACCCTTGCAATTTCTTCAACAAATCTAACTCATAGTCCACTGGTATGAACTGCTTCTTCAGTTTCTCCACCATACGATCCCAACTGCTAATCTTTCATTTTCCTCTTCAATTTCTCTCCAATTGGACCTCTTTCCACCAAATATTTGCATGGCCCTTCAGCTTCGTTTTTGTAAACTTAACTTGATTTGGGTACTCCACTTCTTTATACTCAAAATACTCCTTTAACTCATTGATCCAGTTGATCAACTCTTTTGGGTCTAGACTTCTGGAATAACTGGGGACTTCTATTCTGGATCACTTTCTGATCTTCGAAATGACTCTAATCAACCACATTTGATCTTTATCAATCACTTCTTCTTCCTCTTCTACATCTGAATCTTCCACCTCTTCTTCATCCTCGCTTTCTTCTCTCCTTATCGGGTTTAACCCTCTTCTCATTTGTTCTTGGAACACATCAATTTGTTTTTGGAGGGCTCTAAAACCCTCAGCTATCAATGGATCTCTTCCACCAACATTTCTACCACCTCTACCACCTTTGGCACCATCTCACCTATTGGGCATCACTTTTGGAGGCATCTTGAATATCTCAAACCCATAACCATGGTCTTGGTATGAATTGCCTCATGATCAACAATTTGTCCACATGCTCAAGGAAACTTGGCTCTGATACCACCTGACGAGGGTGCAACCCAAGACACAAAAATTTACACACAAAACTAGAGAATAATTTTATTATTCAAAAAATTTACTTCTTACATGTAGAGGATCACAAATCCTAAAGCTTTGCAATACATGCAAGCTACAAAAAATTACAATCACTACCAAGTCCCCTTTGGCAGCATGCAAACTCTTTTTCCCCAAAAAAAGCTACAAAAATAAGAAAATCCCCCCCCATAAATAGCTCCTTTTCCATTTTGGAGCCAAACAACATTTGAATTATCATATTTTGGCGGTTTGGCACCACAAATTACAATTTGAAATTCAAAATTTGGAACATTAAAAAATTAGCACGTTTTGAAAGTGTACCAACTTCTGGGAGCCATAACTTTTGATTCGTGACTCCATTTTTTGAACCGTTTGAACCATCAGAAAGGTCTCAGAGTCAAGAACGTGCTCGAAATTTTTGACGCTAATTTCAGCAAGTTTTCAATCCATTTCAGGGACGTTTAGTGCCTAAAACCTAATCTGGAAGGTTTTTAGGTGCATTTTTGGGAGACTGAAACTGCAATATCTTTCAAACCGGGAATGCTCTCAGCCTGATTCTTTCTCCGATCTTCTTATTTTTCTGTTTTGAATCCTCCCATATAATTTTTGTCTCCAAACACCTTCAAATTCCAATACCTACTAAAAATAGCAGTTGACTAGAAAAAACAAAAAAACAAAACTGAAAGTGGGGATTTACATTATGAGGAAAAGGGCATCCAGAAATGCAAAGACATCTACAAAAGGCTAACCAAAGGAAACATAAATGGAATGCATATTTTTGGGTGAGCTAAGATTGCCCTTACACCACTGGATGCTCCTACACCAGACTGATAGTGGTGCACTAAGTCATGTTTTATTGGTGCGCTGATGTGGCATCACATGATTTGTTACTTTGTGTACTTTATGGATAAAAAATGTTTTGCAATTGGATATTAAAGTGCTCCACTATGGGGCCCACTGAGGACTACTTCTATCCCCACTATTGGACCCTGCTCCATTATGGGTCCCTCTCCCCTAACTTAAACATAATTTGAAATTATAGTTCAAATTGAATCATTATTTATAGTTTTCTAATGATAATACATGCCTTTTTACATGAATGGGACTTGTATTGAATCTTATACTTTTTATAACTATGAGGATTCTTAGCCATATTGACACAAATTTTATGTCAATGCACCCTAGAGAATTTGAAGCAATAAATGCATAGTTTTATGGTCATGCCTTACACATGTTTTTCCTAAGATGAGACCCACCTATGACTATGTATATATGACATCATGAAAGTTGTATGTTCTCTAATTGAATCTAGGCATTTTCATTCATGGATGATACCAATGAATAAAATCACAAGTAAACAATTCAAAATTTTGAGAGTGAGGTATGATGAACATTAAGTAGTGACAACTGTTAAAATAAGGTGCTCTAATGAATTCTTTTATTGTTGGACTATACTTTCTAGAAATTAGATAATATATTTGCATGTCATTATTAGATTGGCTAATAGTAATTAGAATTTATTTTAATTTCCATCTTTGCATAAATGTTCTCTATATATAAGTAAATTTAAGGTGTGGGAGTAAAAAATAATAATTAGATTGGCTAGTAGTAATTAGAATTTATTTTAGTTTCCATCTTTGCATATATGTTTTCTATATATAAGTGAATTAAAGGTCTGGTATTAAAAACCATCCATCTCAATGTATCTAAAGTTTATTGAGCAATATTAGTATATTCAAATTTTATTAAGTGTTAATGGTAAAGGATAAATTAGGTCATATTTCTTATATATCTCACGATTGAGGTTTTTGAAGAAAAACCCTTTTAATTTATTTTAGCTTAAAATTATTATTTTATTAAATATTTATTTTAGTTTAAAAATAATAAGTAAAATTGATGCTTCAATAAGAAATTTTAGAACTTTTAGATTTTTTTTATGTGAACACACTACATTTACAATGTACTTTGTAAGATTTGTTCTCCAATTGATTGATCCCTACAATTACAAGTGATAAATTTACATCATAGGCATGGTTTATTTATTGGTTTGTCCCACATTGGTATTTTAATATCACTTATATCTCTAAATCATCCAAACATCACTTAAAATATAAATAACAATTTCATTATTTTTTATTATTTAGTTTCATTTAAAATTAGCATGTTATGTCTTGAAAGGTTGTGGTTATTATTGGGAGTTCAGCAAGCGCATTTGATATTTCATTAGATTTGAAGATGGTGGCAAAAGAAGTGCATATATCTACGCGATCAAAAGACACCAAAAATGAACATATGGTCATTGAATTTGATGTGTACAAACTTGGTGTACATGTACATCCTATGGTAAGTTTATTGTTAAATCCCACAACAAAATACTCTAAAGTTTTATAAAGTACATAAATATTCAAATACAAACAATCTAGTTATGACTACTTACCTATGCCACCATGCATAAGTTTTAAGAAGGTCCTTATAATTATTTATAATGCAGATAACATATTTAGATGAAAATGGAATTGTGGTCTTTGAAGATGGTTCCTCAATCATTGCTGATTCAATAATCCACTGTACAGGGTAAAATAATGATACATTCTCCTCTATCCTTATTTTTTGAATTTATCCTTCAAAATTATTCTTCTCTTATTTGCATTCTACATTTCTCATGAAACATTTATTTGCAGGTATTCTTATTCTTTTCCATTTCTTGATACAAAGGGAATGATCATAGTAGATGATAATTGTGTGGGTCCATTATATGAGCATATATTTCCTCCATTATTAGCTCCTTCTCTTTCATTTGTTGGGATACCTAAAAAGGTAATTTTTAGTTATGACTTTTTACTATTGGTATTCATGTTATTTTGTAATATTGTGTGTTTAATAGTTTTGATATAGTAAACTTCACTTGTGATATAGACATGAAATAACCAAGAAATCAATTATATTTCATCTTTGTAAGATAATTTTCATTATGTGTGTTTAAGGAGCCAATTAACCCATTTTATACAATTGGATTCCTGTAATTGATAGTAGATTATACCTTTCCCATTTTTTGAGCTACAATCTAAGTGGATAGCAAGCATATTATCAAGGAAAATGAAGCTTCCATCAAGAAGGGACATTAACACACATGTAAAGGAATTATATGATTGTCAAGAGATGAGTGGAATATCCAAGTGTCTCACCCATGACATTGGAAATTTTCAGGTTAGTTACATTCTCCTAATATTGTTATTATTTTTCTAATTTAGGTTTTTCTTTATCTTATTTTTTAATGAATTATTTAATTATTATTATATTATAAAATAAAAGAAGAAAATATCAATGGAATAAATTATGTCATCTTATTAGTTCATGTTGTTGGTCACCAAAGTAGAATTTTAAGTGAATTTAATAAACTTATACACAAAATAATTTTGGCAATAAATAGAAATATGGGTGTAGATTTGAACAAGGGTTTTGTTGTAACTAAAGTCTTTGTCAAATATTTTAAGAATGATAAGAGTAAAATGTAAATGAAAATAATATTTATTACCACCTAAACAATATCCAAGAGTTAAGACTAAATAAGATATAAAGAATTATAAGTCATCACTACTAGTACGAGTGTGATAAATATCATTTCATAAACTAGTTTAGAATTCATATTTGATTTAATAGGTAAGATCATACACCTATCCAAAGAGCGAGCTTAGCCTTATATTTAATTTTTTGTCTCTACATTGTTTACAAAGAAAATAAATATGCATTATCTATTTCTAGCTCATTTCATATTTATATCATTGTTAGAAATATATTATCTTTCATTTACATTAAATTGACATGTCTAAACTATTAATGCTCATTTATCAAAGCCCTAAAATTGTTCAACATATCCAACTACTCATTTATTGAGGAAATTGAACAAAAAATATAAATAGCTATTCAAAATTCTATAATAAAATTTTTAAGGATATGGGGTAATATTAATTCTAAGATAATAAAAAATATTAGTTCTAAAGTGATGCAGGAGCATCCGGATGCACAAACAATCTTGCACATCCAAAAAAAATTTAAATTTTAATGTTTGTGTTTTGTTTTGATTTTTCTTGTAGAAATAATTTATTAAAATCCTCAACTCCTCCAACATAGTAACAATAAAGTTTTAAGAAATATTATAATTTAAAATAATTTCATCTTTAAATATCTAGAAGTATATTTGTCTTGATTATTTATTAAAAAATAACATAAGTAAATAAAAATATAGTATTATTTACTTAGTAAATATTTTTCATTTATTTTAAATTTTATGTTAAAAATAAAAACAATCATTTCATTGACTAACACACCATTTCACTCATAAAGCTTCCTCTTTATCAATAAACAATTCAACCATATTAAAATAGCCACAAATAAGTAAATTAGAAAGGGGTAGGTTTTCATCCAATCTATCTCCATAATATTATTATCTTCAAATCATCATTAGGTGCATAAACGTTAATAATTCCAAAAAAATGACCATCTTATCGAGTGCAATCCACATTGTATAGTTCTTTTGATCTCCACTTAAAGGAAATGATGGGAGATATTACATGAGGGAAATAAAATATATATATGTTTTTATAATTGTCCCCATGCATTTTGGTGAGCTATGATGCTTGAGACCATATCACCTTCAAATTTGTATGCAACAAAAAATAGAAAATTTAACTTGAAGGAAAATTGCATTAAATGGCATGACCTTCTAAAAAGTGAACCTAAAAATTAATTTACAATAGGCATATATAATATTGTATGTGCTCCAAAAATAAATTTCATGCGGATAAATCCTTGATGAAGAGTTATGGCTAACAAACTTTGTTTGTTAAGACTACACACTTATCACTAGAAAGAGGACGTTATTTTAACAAGAGAAATCCACCTAGCAAAACATAGTGACATTTTCCCATAGTATCTTCCCTCGAGAAGTCATTGTCATTGTGCCACATAGCACAAAACCTCCTAGAGGATAGTCACTTAAGAGAGAAAGTCCTAGCATTAAAAAAAAATGAGATAAAAAAAATTAGTGGTTAAACATGGAATTGATCCATAGGTTGGGAAATTTTCTCAAGAACTTACTAATATACTATTGGGTTTTCATAAAAAGTGTTATGTCACTTGGCTTGATAGGTTTTGGAGTTAAGTGTTTCTTACCCCGAATAGTGGTCCAATATTAGTAGTTAGTATTGGAAAGTGAATGACCACATTAGAGGCTAGTTGTAGCATGAGAAGATGATCTTTGATCTCGTAGATAAGAGTCTAACACTTAAAGAAAGTGTTGGGAAGATTAATTATGTCATCTTATATATAAATTGAAGGAAATTAACAATAATATCTAAAGACCCTTTTAAGATTAGTGGTGAGGTTTACTTTGTTATAGAACCTCTTGCAAGGACAAATAAAATAATTTATCCAAATCATTACAAATAAAATGGCTCAATAGTTTGATAATTATTGGAAAGATTAGATATTAATGGGTAGACATGGGACTTCAACCTTGAGTGAATCTTGATCTAAGAACTTGAAATTGTGAGTACATTAAGACAACACCAAAAGAGTGTTGCACATGAACCAATGATGTAGGAGCATTTGAGTCCACAAGAAATCCTACATCAACCAAAAATATTTTGTTAGTTTTGGTTTTCTTTAGAAGAATGTAATAATCCATCTTTTTTTTGAAATTTGTTATCTCAAATAGAATGAAATTCTTAGCAACTTCCTTTCCACTTTTTGATCACCAAGTTCCAGTGTGGGTGAGGTGCTCGAGAATACAATGTATGGGATTATAAAATTACTTGAAGTAAACAGTTGAAAGTAACATCCACTTATCTTATGGGGTTAGCTAGGAACTTCCACTTTTTAGTGGGAAAGCTATACAATAATGGAATGTAAAGAAAGTTCTTCCACTTTTCAGTAATGAGTGAATACACCAAGTAAATCAAATCTTCCACATTTTAGTGGTGAGTGAGTTCCAAAGAGCCACTTATTCACTGGGGTGAGTAATAATAAATAATAAGAGCATATCAGTGGTGGTAATACCACTCAATGTTACAATGCTAACTCATTCAAATCTTCCCAATTCAAGATATACATATGTTGTTACAAATTAATGATATGAACAAAACTAATTGAAACCATCCCAAATGTTGTTAAATAATAAAGCAAGTTACCCAACTTGAAGCAACAACATAATACCTCATGAAGAGCTAAAGATGGATGTTGAGATATGACTATTATTCACTAGAAACAATGTTGCTATAGACCTATTGTTGCAACCAACAAACCATAGGCAGTGTTGAACATCATCTAGGATTCTTCTTCTAAGACTTTGACTCCACCAAATTGAAGTTATGCAACTCCAATACACTCAACAATCATTAACAATAATAAACAGAGCAAGGAACAAGCAAAGTGCAAGTCTCATGGGAAAAATTAATCATGTCTAGAATTGTACGACCCCTTGGAATCACTCCAAAATGCATTAAAACAATTCCAAACAACTAACCAAGGTCACTAAACATCATTTCACCCATCCTCTAATAATATGATAGCCCACTAAGAACAACGACTAGTGAGAGGAGGCTCATGCCCAACCCCAATGCAATGGTATGACTAGCTAGTAAGTTGTACGGCATACCTTGGGATGTACACTAGCATTCAAACTCTTGCCAAAGACCTCAAAACAAGTCACCCAACACTAGGAAATATCTTACAATAAATATTAGACCTCAAAATATTTAACGCAACCTCTAGTGTTTACCTAATTGGTATGACCAACAAGGTGAAAATTGTACGACCAACAACCAAAAAACTTCAATAAATTCATACTTAACAATCTGCAACTACAAGGAAGTCACAATAAATTATTTTGCAAAAATAGAACACAAAAATAATCCATACTAGAAAGCCAAAACTTAAAGCTTAAGTCAACACCAATGATGACCCTTAGATGGAATCACATCGGTCTAGCTAGGGAATATCTTGCAAATCTAAAACTAGAAATCTATGAGATATTTCATCCTCAAAGATTATGGAGAACCAAATTGAATCTGACAACATAATATTATCATTCTTCAACATGAGCAACAATGAGCCCCAACACCTCCTTATATAGAATTTGGGAGGGAAAATCTTCAATTTAAAATAATTAAATAACTCACTTTTTCACAAAAATGCCTTTTTAAAATTAACAATAACAATTTTCATGTGTAAAGGCTTATCTTTTATCCACTTTTTGGTTTTTTTGAGGCTATTGATGCTCGCTACTTAATCTTGGGCAACCTTCTCTTGATGTAAAGGGTTTCAGGATCCCTTCAAAACTCGCTTTTCCTTATCAAAAACAATTTTCATGTGCAAAGGCCCCTAATTCCTCCTAGGTGTCCAAATAGGGAATTAAAATAAATTTCCAAAAGATATTATGCTTAATTTATCAAAAATAATAATATAATATTATAACTTAAGTGAATAATTAACATATTTCTCCCAAGTTCTAAAAAATCCTGTAACATATCATAATCCAAATTTGACCATGCCAATATGATGTTGAAGCAATAGAAGAATGATAAGAGTGAATTTGGTGACTTACTATAAATGGACATTCTCTCCAAAAAGTTTGAAGAACACCCCAAAAGCCAAAAAACACTCTTGAGAGTGTCATTTAGATCAATATTACCCACAAAGCTCATTTCCATGGATAAAATCCTTGTAGCTTTGAAATTGCATCCTCTAAGAACTTTGGAGTCCCCTTGCCTTACCAATTTGCCCATAGGAACTCAAGAAAAAGGCTAATGGTCATCAAACTGACTAGGCCTAAGAAGGGGACATTAGAGAGAATTTTAGAGGAAATTTGGATCAACTTAATGGCATCACCTTGTAAAAGGGCATAATGGGTATTTGTAAATCTAATTTGGTGAAAATTGGACACAAAATTGTTAAGTTATGGATTTGTAGGATTTTGGTTTGTTATTGGTTTGTGGATTTTAGGGTTGTTGTTGAACCTACCTATGTGGATGGTTGGACTGCTATTGACCTTTGTAGATTTTTGGTGTTGAACCAAACATTTTTAAAAGTTTCCAATGTATTTAACCGATTTCAATGTGTTTTCCTAAAAATTTAGTACCAATGGGTTTGTCCATATTAGCGAAAGCGTCTTCATCAAGTGAACTAGATTAATTTTGTTTAGAACCAAATATTTTAGTAGGTTCAAATTATTTTCCCCACACATTTGGTACCAAGTCAATTTTTTTATTTGCAAGAATGTCGAGGTCATCTAACCTTGTGAAAATTTTCTTTCCATTTTCCTTTGTGGGAACTTCAAGGTCATTTGATCTTGTAGGAAATTCCTACCCATCTGCCTCTATAATAACTTCACTTCTATATGGGTAGGAAGTTCCTACCCATAAAATTTGTGGATAAGAGCAAGTGCACTGGACATTTAACAGTTTCATCAACTAGTTTAGATCAATAGTTTTGATAATGATGTAGGTTGAATTCAATTGGATGATGGCATTACCATGTATGGATTATGGGGTTTTACCATCCAGTTGAACCAAAAGTGGGATTTCCTATTGGAATTAACCATTGTGGATATATTGCTTACTACTGCATCTATGGGTTTTCTACTTGATGTTGGCTTGCATAATTTCAACATACTACTACACTTTCGTTCTTGTAACAAATTCAATTTTAGAAAGGACCAAGATCAACTTCAGTTTGATTTCCTAACCACCAATAGATAAACGGAAGATGAATTCACATATTTTGGGATCTTTTGGAGGTTGTAGAAAGATGGATGAGATCAAGAAACAAACATATTATACTCCTATAATAGAATTCTATTCTAGAAATTAGAGTTTTATTTCATTTGTTATCAAAATATTAATTTTGTGTTGAACTTTTTTTTTTGGCTACATGATTGGGCTATTCGATAGAATTTCTCAACCTTGACTACATCAAATAGTATCAAAGCAAGGTTTATTTTTGGGAGGTGGTGATGAGTTATAGAGAGTGGAAGAAATAGGTCTCTTAAGGCTCTGAAGATTTTTGCAAGTTGTGAGGATTCTTACAATTATAGAGCGCAAAGAGGGAAATGGAAATTATGAGGAGCTTAATTTTAGTGGACACTAATAGAGTTTAGGAACATGACTGTTGAAGATGTCCCCAGGAAGATGAAACCTTGGGATGGAGGATATTTTTGAGTGGTTTTGTACTGAAATGTGAAACAAGTTGAGGACTTTAGTTTCAAATTTGAGGAGAAACCCAACAAATGTAGAAGACCATGCAAGTGGGGAAGAAGTGGTAGGTGACAAACATGCAGGGGAGGATGAACTATTGATAGATGAAGGAAAATAACAGTTCAAATGTGAGTTCTTTCCAAGATTACAAAGAGTTATTTAATGGAAGTATCGACTTTTTCTAGGATATTAAATCTTGAAGAGTTGATAGATTGGAGAGGTGAGTTGGAAGATTAATTTGACCTTGAAAAAATTTGTGACCCACAGAGGGTAAATTTGGCACAAAAAAACTTAACTGACATGTTGCTCTTTGGTGGAGGGAGTTGTAGAGAAAGATTTAAAAAATGTGAGACAAGGATAACTAGATGGACACAAATGTTTACTAAATTAAAGGAAAAGTTTATCCCTAGAGGCTATGAACTAGAGTTGTTTAGAAAGCTTCAAAACTTGAAGCAAAAAGATATGAGTGTCAAAGACTATACTAAATATTTTTATAAAATGGTAAATATGTCTAGACAACATCAGATCGATAGAGAAAATGAAGCTAGATGCATAAATGGGTTAATATTCAATATCCAAGATAAGACATGAGTATGTTGAATATTACTACAATTGAAGAGGCCTATCAATATTCCATAAAGGCCAAAGATAACATATTTAGAAGGAATAAAAATAATTCCAATGGTAGATGAATAGTGTCTATAGAAAGAGGACAATCAAGTGACAATAAAGGAAAATAGGCCAATGAAGAAGAAGAAAACCCTGAATGGAATAAATAATTAGGTCAAGGAACAAGAATAAGGGGGTTATTTTGTAGGAGGATGTGGTAGTAGAAACAAATCGGTTTTTGAGAAAATATTTCTAGTGTGGAGAAGTTGGTCATAGGGCCTTTGAGTATTCATAATTACATCAAGAAAGTAGTAAGAAGAGCACAACTAGAAATCATCTAGCACAAGAAGAAGAGGAAAGTGTGAAATCACCAAAGGAAGAAGAATTAGAATAAGGAGAATCTCTCATGTTTAGGCAAGTGATGGTGAAATCATATGGAGAAGATGGACTATCTCAAAGAAGAAGCGTTTTTTGAATTATATGTAAATCTAGAGGTAAGTGTTGTAAATTTATTATTGATAGTGGTAATAGAGATAGTTTGGTTTTTGTAGAGATGGTAGAAAAAATAGGATCGAAAAAGAGAAAACATCCCAATCCTTGTAAAATTTTATGGTTACAAAAATAACATATAGTGGTGAATGATAAATTTTTACTTAATTTTCAGATTGGGTCATACAAGAATGAAATATTTCTTGATGTTATGTCAATGAATACATGTCATGTTTTCTTGTGAAAGGTCAGATTAAGTATGTTTTAAGTTTATTGAAAGAAAAAGAGAAAGAAGTAAAGGATAATAGTCCTATGGTTTGTTATATATTAGAAATAGAAGTCATGAAGGTGAAAACAAAGGTTGAGAACAAGTTGATCAAGGTTCCCATGAAGAAAACTATAGTTGGGAATACAAGAAATACTGATTATGTGCAATAGTAGCTGGAAGAAAAGGAGACAAGCATGAAGACTAAAAGTAATCATCAAGAAAGTGGGAAATCAAAGAGGAAACCTCATAACTCCAAGTTGGGGAATTTAATATTTAATGAAATCCATGGATCAAATTTATAAATCATGACAAGTGGTGGTAGTCTGCATATTGAAGAGGAGGGAAAGAGAGGACAAGAGGAAGGGGAAAAGCTCGAGCGAATAAAGAGAAATTTTGGATAAAGAACAAGCATGGGATCATCATCCCAATAACTTACAAATTTTCACGAGTTTCAAACTCATGAAACATTTCATTTACCCAACATGTTTGATGTAGGAGTATTTGGATTCATAGGTTCAATCTTACATCAACCAAAAATATTTCCTTTTCCTTTTTGTTTTGTTTTTTATTTTGGTAGTGTTAGTTTTGGTTTTCTTTAAGATAAATTTAAAGGAAATTTGACTCAAATTAAGGGCATCACCTTGTAGAAGGGCCTAATGAGTATCTATAGATACAATTTGGTGAGAATTGGATAAGTTTTTCTAAGTTATGGCTTTGTAGGATTTTGGTCTAATACCGGTTTGTTATTGAACCTACCTATGTAGATGGTTAAATTGCTACTAACCTTTGTATATTTTTGGTGATAAAGTGGTCATTTTCAAAAGGTTCCAATATATTTGATTAGTTTTGATGTGCTTGCTCACACAACTAGCACCTATGTGTTTTCCTATGTTTGTAAAAATATCTTCGTCAAGTGAACCAAATTATTTTTGTTTCAACCCAACTCTTTTAGTATGTTCAAATACTTTTCCTCGCACATTCAAAAACAAGTTTGTTTTTTACTTGATAGAAACGTCAAGGTCATTTGAGCTTGTTGGAATTTCTTTCCCATCCAACCTTGTGGAAATTTCCTTTGCATCTACCTTTGCAAAAACTTTGATGTCATCTTGCAAGAACTTCCTACCCATCTTCCTTTATGGAACTTCAATTCCAACAATTTTTTTTGAAAATATTATGACCATCTAAAATTTGCAAATAAAAGAAAGTGCATTGAATATTTAAATATTTCATCAACTGATTCAAATGAATAGTTTAAAAAATGATGTCAACATGACATAAGATGAATTCAATCAAATGATGAAATCACCATGTATAGACTATGGGGTTTTATGATCCAATTAAACCAAAAATTGAATCTCCTATTGGAACTAGCCATTGTGGACCTATATTGCTTGTTATTCATCTATGGGTTTTCTTCATGTTGTTGGCTTGTAGAATTTTGACCTACTAATATAGTTTTGTTCCAATAATGAATTTAGTTACAAAAATAGCCAAATATTGAATATATTCAATTTCTTAGCCATCAATGGATGAAAGGAATATTAATGCAAGCATTTTGGGATCTTTTCGAGGTTGTAGAAGGCGATTAAGATCAAGATACAAAATGATTGTACTCAAATTATATAATTATGTTTCTAGACATTAGGTTTTCATTAAATTTGTTATCAAAATATTAATTTTCATTGAATATAAATTTTTGGCTATGTGATCGGGCTATTCGATAGAATTCTTTTATCCAAATTGCATCAACTAATAATTAGAGAACTTTGGTTCAAGACCATATTATATTCTTGTTCCTTAAATAAGAACAAAAACCCTTTGGTAAGTTTATCAACCCCCACAAGATTGATTCTATAGGGTTCCCAAGCATTCTTAACCCAAGTATGAATTTCTCAGAGAGGATATGGATAACATAGTAAATAGTTAAATTATAATTTACATACACCATTGACAATAAATATCTATATATATAGCCCCCTATGCGAAGAAGAGTTTCAAACAACTGATCATTTGCTTCTGCAATGTAATTTTGCCAATCAGTGTTGGAATTTTGTTAAAAGCAAGCTAAATCTCTATAATCCCCTTCCAAACACACTTTGGGACCTCTTTCAGAGCTAGCCATTAATATACCAAACATCTTTCTTTGCAAGTATTTGGCATATTACTCCAGTGATTGTGATATGGAACATTTTGTGGGAAAGAAACATGAGAATCTTCAAAAAAACAAAATCTCTAGTTGAATTGTCAATAATGAAAATTGAAAAAGCAATATCTAAAGGGGTCAATGCATGTGTTTAGAAAGAGAAGTTAACAAGTTCACTTTTTACAAATTGGGACAATGGTATTTTGTTGAATTGGAAGGGTATTAAGCTACCATTTAATGGAATTCAACTTATAAATAACGTTACTAGAGTTGATAGAAGCTTACTTAAATGGATTCCACCTCAAGAAGGTTTTGTTAAATTAAACTTTGATAGGGCATCCAAAGGGGAATTAGGTCAATCAGGGGCAGGAATCTGTATTATAGATTCATCAGGAGTTGTTTTGGAAGCCTCTGCATTTCATTTAAAGCAAGGCACGAATAACTCTGCAGAAGCACAAGCATTATTGTTGGGTATGGAATTGGCATTGCAGATGAGGATCTCAAACCGTCATTTAGAAGGTGATTAAATGATAATTATAAATGCATGCAAAGAGAGAGATTGAAAATTGGAATTTAAGATATATTCTACTCAAAGCATGGGCATTGCCAGATTCATTCAATGCATCTATAATCTCTCATACCTACAAAGAAGGCAACAAAGTTGCAGATTTTCTAGCAAACTTGGGTAGTGAAGCTAAGGAGATCCGAGTTTTGCATGACATAGATCAATTGAGGGCTTATCCACAACTGATCGATTTGATAAAGCAAGAGGCTTCTAGAAGTCATTCAACTGTTTGAATTAAACTTTTTCTTATTTTTAAAAAATAGGGGAATGCTAAGGAACAATAATCAAGTAGTTATTTGAATTGAACTCGTCAATACTTTAAAGCAGGGAAATACTAGGGAATGTTAATGATTATGGGTAATTATGTTGCTTTAAATGCACCTTACGCTAAAATATGGGCTTCATATTTTATTTATCCTAAATCATGATTCAAAACATTGATGGAAAATGTGCCTCACACATTTCAAGATGCATAAAGATTTCCTCACATCAAGTTATACCTTTTTTTGGAAAGAATTATCCAATCATGATTGCGGGCTATCTAGTTTATGTGTCCATTCTATTTGGCAGGCATGCTTAAAAGGTAATGATACGTTCATTACAAACTAGTACCGTGCTTGACATCACCTATGTTTAGTTTGCAAACAAAGGAAGCCTCAAGGAATTGCCTCAAGCCCAAAAATGGACACTTGTTCAATTCATTTAATTCCCTAAGGTGAAGTTTATATTCAAGTACATATATTCCTTCATCAAATGGAAAAATTAAATAAATCTATAGTTGAAATTACATTACATGAGCCGAATGGAGGTGGATTTCTCATCAAAATTTGGGCTATGCTTCATATGGAAGTAGTTAATAAAGGCAACCGACTTTTAAATAGTGGCTATTTTGGTCCTTTTTTTACCACACACATTGCAAATTGTTTAGGGAGCTTTTGGAAAGCGAAGAGCCGAGTCATCTATGAGTGAAGAAGATCAAAAATGTTGGCACGACCGTGGAATTTTAGAGTGCCCTGCTTAGTAAAGGAATGGGAGCGATCGTTTGAGGAACATCTTTCACATACAAAGCTATCTTTAATTTTTGATGTATCTTGTCTGAAGGTGGAAGAAGCAGCAAGGTTGATTCTAGGTGTGGAAGTTGCTAGTCCGCGAGCCAGGAGGATATTATACCCGTCACAAGTACTTTTAGTGTTCCTTTCAAACACACTAGATTTCTTTCAACCTCTGGCAGAGCTTGAACAAATAGTGGTAAAGTTTGTTAAGCCCCAATTAATAGATATGAATGCACTATCAAAAGCGGTGCAAGAATACAATTTTTTCACTGGTGACAGGTATGTAGGGGATGTATTTCCAAGGGAATATCTTAGATCTAAACAGGGCTTTGATGAAATCTTTGAAGTGGTTAGATTAGCGTTGCAACTCAAAAATGATAGTGTGTTACTGAAAGCCCTAAGGAAACATTGTAGGCGCTTGTGTCCTACCATTTATTTTGACTTCAAAGAGAAATATTATGTGATTTCCCTTCTGCGTGAGCACAAGCACAATATGCATATTGTTCCCCCTATTAATTTGAAGGTAGAAGAAGAAGAAGTTCAGCCCGGGCCAGTTGCCATTAAGGAGTTCATGCCAATTCAAAATTTTCCCTTCCTTGCTGTACGAGAGCACCAAAGATACAATGCAAGGTTTCTGCCAAGGGAGAATAGTGAAGAGGAGCCGATAATGGGTTTCAATTTCTTCACAAATGATCTGGGTCTTCACGAAGCTCAAGAGCTATAGGATGAAAACTCTATGCAGGGTGGCAAACAAATGGAGGAATAAAGTCTTTTTTAGTTTCTTTTTTTGGTTTTTTGTTAATTCAGGATTATGGGTGTTAAATTTCTTGGTATTGTAATGTTTATGGTTGCTAAGTTTTGATGGGATAATTGCACAAAAAGCTTTGCTTTAATGTCTATGTAATAAGGAATTTGAACTTTATCATGTAAAATCAGGTTTATGAACTTCATCACTGAAATAGACTAATAGGATTTTGACGGATCCCATTAATCAGGACGATTTTGTATCAATTTTGTAATTTACGAGCTATAATAAGAAGTTTTCTTCTTGGTTCTTTCCTGTTGGTATGCTTGCTTGAAATAGGATTTGTAAATTATATTTATATCTATATTAATATATTATAGTGGTCCTCCACTTTTATCAAAAAAAAAATCTATATATATATAGATAAAAAATATAAAAAAAAAATTCATTATCTTATCATATACCTTAAGTTAGACTTCTTTATTCTCTTAGACCCCATGCTTAAACATTTTTCACAACTAAAATTATAAAAATAAAATAAATATACATTATAACCTTAATTTATAATTATAAGAATACACAAAATTGATAGCATAAACTTAAAATTTAAATTTATGGCATAATTATTAAGGTCGTTAGGAGACCAAACAGTAAACTTGAAATCTATAAAAAAAAACTTAAACAATTAAAGTCAAATAAATCAAACCAAAGATCTCCTAATAATAACAAACTAAGGACATGTGCCATATACAATTATGGTAGCATGTGCTATATCATAATTAACATCTACCACATTGTTTTCCTTTAGAGGATGATGATTCCATGGACTCTTGTGAGTTTTGGTAATAGTTATATAATCCAAAACAAGTTTAACTCCTTGATAAGCTATGTGCATGTTTGTTTGTTCCCTTCATACTATAGAATATCATTTTTTTTAATTCTAAAAAGAAAATTAAAAATATTGAATTTTAAATCAATTTAGAAAAATAAAATTCAACATTGAGATTGAGAGCTACTGAGTTGTTATTATTGAAATTGTTAGAAGACATCTAAAGTTAAATTTTTATCATATTTTTTAGATGATTATATTATTTTATTTATGTTATATTAAACTACTTTTGGAATCAATATTTATAATTTTTATGATATATTATTAATATGGAATCATTTCTACAGTATTGTGACCAACTTGCAGCTCAATCTGGTGTAGCCCCTTTTGAGGAATGGAGAAAACAAATTACGATGGCAGGGATTAAGAATGGTATATCTAATCCAACATCATATCGTGACTTGTGGGATGAGCACTACTTGCTTGAATTGTTGGATAAATCCCCGTAGCCATGAAAAATTGATGATATTTTAAGGATGAAGATTTTATTTACTAAGATAACATCATAGCTCTTTTAGGATTCAAAATTTAATGTGAGTCTATTCTTACAATTTTGAGGACAATAGCATTTTCTTGATAATATATTTTTGTATTTTTGTTGGGATATTCCTCTAGTGATTCTTTCTAACTTATGTTATTGTTGATGATTTGAATGAATATATTCAACTCATTATTCTAAACTTTTACAATTTAAAACATAATACTTTATAATAATTCATATAAATTTACAATTAAATGATATTAATATATTAAAGTGTTACTTTTAAAGATAAATTTATATAATTCTTAAATCATATATAAGAAATATACAATTTAAAATTAATAATACATATTATATAATATAATACATTGTTAGATTTTATATTAATTTAGGGTCAAAAATATATTTAACCTCCAACTATGTAGTTATGTTAAATCACTTTATGACATGAGGAAAAAATTATCAAAGGGGTAAACCATGAATGCATTTATGCTAGAGTGTCTTATAGAAACATAAAATTATGTTTCTTTGTAAATTATATATGTATGTATGAGCTGTGAAGGCCAATAAGAAAATAATAAATCTAGCTAACCCATACTAACTTGTGAAGCCCTAAATTTGAATGGTTGGGGGGGAAGCAATATAACATAGGTTGAATCTTCTTAAACAAGCATGAATTTTATAATCTTTACCTTTCAAGTTAATTTTCCCTATAAAATGGTTTAAACCTATTATTTAGATCATTAAGTTTGGTAATTTTATAGAAAACTCTATTGCTTAAAATGATAGAAATGATCATTGTAAATACAAACAATCATTCTCTACATCGAAAGAGATTACAAAAATCCTATTTAGATATTTATGCAATAAATTTTTTATATTGTTTCTACTGACTTTTGAAGGCTTGATCTAAAATTATATAAGTAATATTGGATAAATATTTGTTTTATTTTTAGTCTTGATTCACAAGGAATATTTGAGAGAAGGAATTTAGTAATTGTTGAACTATTTGAGAAAAAGAAACTAAAAATTCTAAAGTGTCTAAATTTAAAAGAGTGAAACTATTGAGCTCATACATATTTGTCCATTTCTCTCTTTTAAGACTAATGTTGTATATCCTCACCACGTTTTGATGCACCATGCTAATCACAAAATGACACCATTAAAGAAATTCTTTTAAATAAATTAAAATTATCAATGAATTGGAGACCAATTTTATTTCAATGAGGTGTTAATATATAAGTGGACATTGAGGAGCCAATGAAAGTTTATGAAGGCTAGTAGTAATAGTAAACCCTAGTGATATTCCTTATTTTGTCATTGATGTCAACAAGCTTGGCAGAGATTGTTGTACGCTTATGTTTGTGTTGTCATTGATGACTAATTGTGTTGATGCTTTGATTAGTTGTATTATTTTGTCATTAGTAAGTTATACTAGTGTCAACCTCTAGTGTTGCTTTGATAAGATTTTGTTTGTGGGTGTTATTGGTTTAGTGATGATGGGGAAGTATTGAATATGATGAGTATGTGTCTCTGGTGCTTGGTTTCCAAGTGATTTTGAGAAAATTTGAATAAAAGAGGAAACAATATGTTGTAGAGATGTTCTAGTGTATAGAGTGGTGTTCTGGTTTGGCTCCACATTTCTTATATTTTGTAGATCTGATTATGTGGTTTAGATATGTTGATCAGAGCTGTTCAAAGGTTCTATATTCAGAATGATGCAAGAGCATCCTAGGCGAATTAGCGATCCACATCAACCAAAAATATTTCAAATTCAATTTTGGTTTTATTTGATTTGTTTGAGCTTCTAATGGTGTTCATGATGGTTTTGCATAGTTGGTTCCATAGAAGTACAGTTTTGAGCTTCGGTGTATATGAGGCAATTTTTCCGAAACAATTGTTTTGGGAAATTGGTAGAGTTTCAAGATAAATCCTCTTACAGGAAGATGGATAACTCCATCCTGGAATTATACATGAATGTTTCGTGAGCCAACTCCTAGTTTTCAAGATTTTAATGTTTTTCAACTTATGTTGGTAGTTTACAGGAAAATTAAAATCTATAGTTCAGTGGCACTTGGGAACAAACGGTTTGGTAGGGACCTTATGATCATCACTGTGCACACACCTACAAGTTTTGGAAAAGTTTCAATTTTGTGGTTAAAAGTTATGGCATTTTTTTATTTTCAGCCTTCACACCCATCACCATTGAATACTTGAAGTTTTTTGAGGAAAGGAGGTGCCTGAGGTAGCATATAGTAATTATTTAAGTGACTTCTTATTGAAGATGAGTCCTTAAATTAGATATCAAATAGCAATCAAAAGAACCTCAACTTAGCATATGAGCATGCACTCAAACGTGGGTTGAAAGGTATTTTGTTGAAGTGTAATTATTATTATTTCAAATCAGAAATTAAAAGAGAGATTTTTTTGAGATACCAAAATTGGAAGGAGATCTAAAAGATCAACTTACAACCAGCATGGAAAGGAAATGACACATCTTAAGGTTATATTTTTGCACATTTAAAACAACATTTAATAGAAATTATTGTAGTGCCCAAATGAGGGCATATTTGCAAATACAAGCATAATTACCAACAACCTGTAGAATGCAGATTTTATAGTCTTTGAAGGAAAAAAATCCTACGTGGACTTTAAATATAGAGGTGTCTCTTTAGAGGCCAAATCTACTGTAAGTGTGTTGTGCAGTTTTTCGCACACACACCTTGCTGGAAGCAGGGAACCTCTTTCGCTTCAGTTTTGGTGTTTTGGCCCTTTCTTTTGGGGTTTTATCTTACTTGGGTATGTGCTTAAATGTTTATTTTGAATGCCTAAGTGTTTCCCATAGGTTATCCATTGAAAATTTTAAGTTGTGGATGAATTTCAGGCTTTTTCCCTGATTTGGGATTTTCCACCCTGGTTGGATTTTCCCGAATCCTGCTTGGATTCCGGATGGATCTTGTAGCTCGAGAATTTTCGGTATCCGCAGATTTCCGCGTGGTCTGAATTTTCCTGGATTCCACCCTATCGTCGGCTTCTTGGGTTTTCATGACTGTCTTATCGATTGTATTAATGGCTTCGTACGTGCTTTGAAGGCTAGATTTTGCTTGATTTCTGAATCTTTTGTGCCATTATATTCACTATTTGCCATTGTCTGAGTCAAGAACTGCGTCTTTAGAGTTTGTTCATTGAATTGTTGGCTTCACTTTGGGCTATTTGGGAAAACTGTGACAATTTCTTGTGCCTTCCTATGTCTGTTCATTGTAGACCCCCTTTGAGCTTTGCGTTTGCTGCTTCTGGGATCAATTCCCACTTTATAATGGTATGTGTCTTATTGCTCTGCTTTGAATTCAATTATGAATGGCACGTTGGTGTTGTGAGGGCTTGTGGGATTTGAATTCCTATGTATTTGTTTATTTCATGCTAGGGTTGTTCAGTATTGCATCCTTAGTCATCTCCTAGGCGAGTTTTGAGTTCATGTGTCCATCTGCATTTTAATGAATCTTGCCTAAGAGTAATTAGTAAACCCTAGTGATGACTCAACAGTGAAACAACTAAATCCTGAGCTTTCCTGTGTGCTAATGGCTGATGAATAGGGTTTGGACCTAGGGCAGTGCCATATCAGGTGATTTCGTCTTAAGATTGACCTAGAATGCGAAGAAAATTCATGAGAGGTCTGTCCCCGACTTTCCCTAAGTTAAAATTTTTGAAATCCATAGTTGGTTCAGTGTCTAGATGAAGTCGGGACTCTCCATCCCTTCCGGATTCCCTTCGCTGTGACCATTCGAGATCGCTGAGATATCATATTGACCACCTTGAGGTTCGCCGAAGTGGTCTTCCTAGGTTCATGTTGGATCACTGTGACACTATCATTTTTACACCGATGAAATATTTCATGCATATCAGTCAGCAACACCTTTTCTTTCACCGAGACCTCACCCCGTGAGGAGATGTCTCATCGACATGCTTGTTCATACTCACTTTCGGCAAGACAAGTCCCTGTCACTAGGAGGTCATGGCAGGATCCAGTAGCTTTACCGATTTTCGTTTGCTTCGCCAAGACATCCATCCTTTAGCGAGACCTCCCATTGAGCACTTTTCACTTTCGCCGAGCTTTACCCTTTTCAGTCGTTGTAACCCTTCGAAGTCGAGGAGATGTCACCATGGTCTTCCTGTGTCTCGCCAAAGCCGTTTGTGAGTTTATATTTAGTCGCCAAGACGTTGTAATTGTCATGCTGAAAGTATTTCTGTCGGCAAGACAAACCTCATCGCCAAGAGCTCATAGCGGGCTCCTTTCATCTTGCCGATCTTCCGTTCAGTCGCTAGGACTTTCACTTTCAGCGAGACCTTTCGCCGAACATATCTTGCTCTTGTCGAGTGACCTTCTGTCGGGGAGACATTCATGCTTTGCTGAGACCTTACAGCGAGATCCCTGCTCTTGCCGAAATCTTTGCTTTCGGCGAGACTCCTAATGGTCGCCAAGACATTGTAGCGAGGCCTTCTTTTCTTAGTGAGCCCAGATATTTTCGCTGAGACCTCCGGCCGAATTCAAACCAAGCCTTAGTCGACAAAACATCGCAACTTCGCTGGGACCTACTATCAAAAACTTGAGTCTAGCCGAAGTGTTTGCTTGGACCCATCAGTCGGTGAGACATGAAGCATTCGCTAAGACCTTACCTCGACTGTCCTTTGATCATATTGATATTGTTTGCTATACCACTGGTCGGCAGGACATCTCAACTTCGCCAAGACTTCTCGGTGAGCTCATTACTCTTGCCGAAACCTTCGTTCTAGGAATCCCCATTGGTTTGGAACTTTTCCTATACCATGGATGTCTGTCAGGTCTAGATTTCTCTAAAATCCTCTGTCTCCCTGATTCTCAGAAAATCCTCTTTGGCCCGTTCTTCGCGGAAATCCGTCCCTCATGGATTTCCCCGAAACTTGGTGAAATGTAAAGGAACATGAAATAATTGGATTCATTTATAATTTGTGATGCATTTGATGATTATTTCATGTCATATTTGGATCCCTCATGTGATTTATTGAATAAAAATGATCAGGTTTGATGGTTAAGTAGGTGTTTCTCAATTTTTTCCATTGGAATCTGATCGGTCTAGAATTTCCCGAAATTCCTCTCTGGCTCAGATTCTGCGGATGGTCTTGAAACCCGAAATTTGTTGTGGTCATTTTATATGAATTTTAATAACACCTTGACTATATGAGATGCATTCTAACAGTGTTTCGATGAATTTTCATGGCTCTTTCCTGGTTTTTACTGTGATGTTCATGTTAAGTGCAGGTTGAGTCAAGCAAGGTAGCAGCTTGTTCCTCATTGTCTGATGCAGAGAGGATCAAGCTGGACATTAAGAGCAAGGTCCCTAAGAGTAAGATCACTTCTATCTGGTCAGAAGTCACTGATACAAACGTTGGCCTTTGGGACTATGAGGAATTTAAAGCAAGAATGGCGGCCGAGGATCCTCCTTTGGTGAATAGAAGAATGATGGAATCAAGCTTGTCCCATGTAGTTGGTTTCCCTTCTACAATGCAATGCTATGAGCAGGTCCTTGAGTGCGCCAGGCACTATGATCAGGATACATAGAGGATTATTGGGCCTCAAGGGAGAGTTCTTGCCAATCTCAACCCGGTCTCCATTGCCCAAACATTTGATATGCCGGACAGGTCTCATGTGGTGGGATTCACCATTGAGGCAGCTCAGGAGTTCTACGATGACTAGACTGTGAAGTCACATCAGTTAATCAATTCCTAGCTGGAGAAACCCAAGTCTCACTACTCCAAATTGCCAAAGCAGTTGTTTAGAGGAAAATTCAAGGAGTACTATGATGCCATCACCTTTCTTAGCAGGGTGGTTGGATTGAAGAGTGTTGGTACATTTGAGAATTGGATGTGCCATGCGATTGTAAGGATGGAACAAGAGAAAATTGACTACCATTGGGCAGGAGTCATCAGCCAAGTAATCCACAAACAATTTTCCAATGTGTTGCAGACAAAGACCTTCACAATGACCTCATATTTGGTCTATGCACTTGCTAGATTCCATCCCTACAGAGGATTGGATACAAAGGGAATTTTTGGAAGGGACATCATTTATGAAGTTTTCCCACAGTTGTATTTAGGAAGCTCGAACTATAGGAGAGCAAATGATGCATTCACCATGCATATCACTAGAATGCTTCAGGAAGCGGTGCATGTCAGAATTTCAAATCAAGCAAAGGAACTCATCAAGAAGTATGGAGCGTGGTTCATTCAATTCCCAACCTTCTCCTAGATTCGAATTGATGGTTGTCAAAGGGCCCCATACAGACTTCCAAGGTATCCCACTGACCACATCATATTGTTGGAAGTAACTAGACAGATTTGTGATTTTTATGCCATTGTCAAGAAGGACAAGCACAAGATAGGATTTGGTGGGGATTTCCTCCTAAGGATTGGCACTGGAGAGGCTTGTCCTTCCATTGGTTCTGCCCAAGCTTCAGAGGAAGAATTGAGTGCTCTTGGTTTGTCTTCCCACTCCAAGAGATCTAGATTTGACATCACAAGGGAGGCTCAAAAGAAGGCCAGTAGAGAGTACAGCCATAAGGTTAATTTAGAGGACTACTGGGCCAATTGTGGTGATGAATATGAGGTCAGAAAGAAGAAATTCTCTTGGCTCCCGGTGGATGCAGTCTAGTTATACAACATAAGGGCAGTTCCTGACCAATTGGAAGATGATGGAAACTTGATCCAAGATCATGCCTACGAAGCCATAAAGGATAGGCCAATCGGTGATGTGGATTGGTTGGAAGAGGAGAAGACAAAATTGAAACAATTGATGGATCCAGTTCTCAAATTCACTAGGATGTGGCTCAAACATAGGGTATGGGAGTTGGAAAATAAGGGAGTACAATGCACCTATGCCCTGATGGGGGACTTAGATTCCCATTCTACTTTTGAAGAATCCCCCGAGCAGGATCCCAAGGGCAAAGGGAAACTGGACTCTCCTATCAAAATTAAATCTAAAGGTGTTCAAGAGGAAGAGGTCCATGAGATAGAGAAATAGAGAAAGCCAAAGGCCAAGAAGAGGACAAGGACTAGGAAGTCCGAGCATAGTCCTGAGGCTGATGCTCTTGTGCCTAAGAGGAAAAGGATTGTCAAATTGACAGAAAAGGCTAGCTCCAAGGTTGGGGAAGAGGTTGCCCCACCAATGATAAATGTTGAAAGCTCAGAGGAGAAAGCCAAAGTGTATGCAAGGAAATCTAGGACTCCTTCTCCCAGGGACAATGTGCCTAAGGCTGACCTACCTTCGGTAGCTTCTCATGAGGAGTAGCATGATGACATCCCTCCTGCTCATGAAACCCAAAGTGAACCAGGTGAGACAAAAGAGGTTGATGAAGATCCAGATACTGAAGGTGAGGAATTCCATGAAGGGGAACTCCATAGTGCAGAGGCAGAAATTGAAAAGATAATGCAGTCCCCTATGGTTGCACATGCAGACTCTCTGGTCAGAACTGAAGCAGTTGAATCTCCTCCAAGGGAGGTGGAGGCAGTGAAGGTTCTCTCACCTACACATGAAGAGGATCATGTTGAGGGGAAGGAAAGTAAAATGGATGAGACTTCTGATGAATAGAATTTGAATGAGGAAATAGCAGGAGATCAACAAGAGGGAATGGGGTAGAGCAGAGTGCAATTGGAGTCCACTGTCCCTAATTGGATGGAGAAAGAAATAAAGAGAAAATAGGTAGTAGTGGAGGATAGTCCACCGAACTGGGATGCACTACTAGCCAGGATTGGAAAAGATAAAGGTAAGAAGGCTAGGGTGATCTCACAGGTTGAGAGAGATGAGGCACATAACAAGGTTGTTCATATTGCTACCCTTGTTCCAGATAAAAACAAAGATGATGTGGCTGGAAATGATTATAATATACAGACTTTTAATCTTGGACCTACATCAGTTGAACTGGTTATTGAGGACTATGAAGTCTCTGGTGCAGTTATTGTGGATTGATTGAGGAAGGAAATGAAGACCAAGTAGGAGCTAAAGAGAGAAAATGAAAATCTCAGGAAGTGCTTGGAGGAATTAATGAAGCCACTGCAATCCATTAATCCTTCTTCCTTTGCTACCAATCCTCTACCTCAGGAGACCATAACTGAGCTAGAAAAGATGAAAGCTTCCACCCTTGCCACTGTGAATTGGTTGAAAGGGGTGCAAGAAAAGGGTGATGAAGCTATTAAGGAAATTTTATCAACAGGGAAGGATGCTATTATGGCAACTGATTGGTTGAAACAGGTGTTGGCACAAGATAAGGAGGATACGAACCTCCTTTTGCAGAAAACCAGAACTCTAATGGAATACACCCGTGATAGGTTGGTAAGTGACGGGATTCTTCCTTCCTCTAGAGCTGCCGAACCTTGGGAGTGGTTCAAGGCACTGCAAATTAGGTAGAAGGTGTTGAAAAAGATTCACAAATGAGGGAAGTAGATTGATGACACCTTAACTAAGGTTTTCAATGGTTCCATTGCCTTCTTTGAAATCATGACGGGAAAAATAAATATCGCGCCCAAGTACTTGAGCCTAGAACAGTTGAGAGAATGGTGGCATGATGTGTATGCACCACTTGATGATGGTTTTGCTTCCGAGCACCAATTGGATGATGCGGCTACCTACCTCACAATTATTGATAAGCATGTGAAATATAAGGTAGATTGGGATAAGTCGGTCAAACACTCAAGGGACGAGATTGCATCCATTGAGAGACAACTTAGGGTTCTGCGAGTACCACCTATAGCCGACTTGGATGGAGTGTTCTTGAAGCTACATGGAGAGTCAGATCGGCGCGGGGATAATAGGGAAGAGAGCTAATGATGGGCTGCGGTGCGATTTGTGCTTCCCTATTATCTTCCCGCGCGTCGTCTGAGTTGCATTGCGGATCTCGGGCCGACCTCAACGGGATGTGCATTTAATGCATGTTTGACCCATTTCAAAGACTCTCTGGGCCGGGTTGTTGTGCTGAGTTATTGCTACGAAACCCTTGCCTAGTTGACGGGTTCTTGGGAATTTCTATATATTGGGCATGTCGCCTCATTTGTAGAGGGTTAGATAGTTAGAAATAGTTAGAAGGTTAGAACTTGTAACCAGAATAGAGCAAAGCTAGTTAGAAGTAGAGTAAGTTAGCAGGTAGTTGCCCTCAAGCAAATATTGTAACAGAAAGCTAAAATTGTTGCTACAGTGAACAATTTGAATACAAAATAGTGACATTGTGATTTGGTGCCATATTTGTGCTCTCTTGTCTTGCATGGTTCTTGCTATTCCATCTTTAAAATTGCTTTGAGTTGGTCAATATTAAGATTATATTCGATTTCATAATGTTTGTGATTTGATATTTGAATGTTGTAGCAATCTCTCAGTCCATACTTTTTGCAACCAACTGATTATTAGTTGCTTTGCAAAGTTAGCTTGGACTTCATATTTTAGTGTGCTTAGTTCAATTGTGAAGATTTGTTCATCATAACTGTAGTAAGGTTGTTGAATGAGTGTTCATAATTTGAAAATCTCAACACCTCAGAAGATTACACTGTTTTCTGTGAGATTGTAGATTTATCTTGGTCAAGTAGAAATCAATTTTGAGGGATTGGTCCATTTCGAGTATTGGTTACTTTCATTGTTAATCTTAGGAGTAGTATTAGATTTAGAAATATCTTTAAAACCTTTATTATTTTTCTATTTCTTTGACTATTGGGTTAAAACTAGGATTGAAACATCATCAGATTGTTAGATATGATAAAATTGATTCAGTAGTTTGCTTGTAGTAAGGTCCCATTGTGATTACCAGCATTTTCACATTTTGTTACTGAGTTGTTTATGCACTGTCAAGACCTGACATTAGAGACCTTTGGGTTATCTCTTGAGGCTTGCCGATAGAGATTTACCTTTCAAGAGAAATAGGATATCATATTCTGTCTGGCTTTTATTGTGCAGAAAACATGATCAACAAAGTGTAAATAGAAACTCTAGCACATAAAGGCATAAAATTTTGAAGTTTTAACATCCCAAAAGTAGTGAAGGCCAATCACCAAGGTTGAGAAAGATTCTACATAGCAAGTAATTTAAAATGGAAGACTCCATGCCAAGGAATATGCAGAAATGAAACACCTTTTAAAGCTATGATTTTATAATCTTATTTTATGCAGATTTTCCTATTTGCTAAATGTTAAAATTAGCAAACATAAAGCACTAAAGTTAAGAAAATTTTCAATGAGAAGACATGTGAGGTAAAGCAACCATTTGATGGTGTGTATATCATAAAAAATGCATATTTTTAAATAACCTTTGGGATCCATATTCAGCAACGAGAAATGCCTCACAAGGAGATGCAAGAAGGAATTGGAAAAAAAAGTTGCAGATTTGAATTCTCTATTTAAACCAAAGAATGACAAGGCGGTGGGTGTTGAATGCTAGAGAAGAGAAGGGGCTCGACCAGAGAAGATGAGTTTTTACAGAGGAAAAGAATATTGTCTATGAGTGTTGGATTTTGGAAGCCCTGTTAGGCTAATGATAGAGTGAATGTATATGTTAGATTTTGATTGTGTAGATGAAGCCATTGAAAGGCTATGGAGAGTTGTGAATTTTGAAATTTGAATAATCTGAGTTTTGTTTGTTTTCATAAAAAGAAAATTGAAAATTGTATTTGTGCATTTTATGTTTGTGAGGTGTGTTGTCTTCTTTTCACCACATAGTTTCTTGGTTTGGATCATTGTGTAGAGTTGTGTTCACCAATGTGTGAATTGTATGTTGTGGTGTCTGGGAGAAATGGTTTTTCTCCACATAGTTTGGTTTCTAGTCTTGTGATTATGGAAGTATGTTGATAATGATCATATCTACCTATAGTTAAATTTGTTTGTGGATTGGTGCTTCGTAAGTTGGTTTCTTGAGTAACAGTCTGTGGTAGGTTGTTTGAGTGTACTGGGTATGTACATTCTTTAGATGAAAGTTGTTGTGAAGGAATTTGTTGGAATTTAGTGTGTTTGTGGAAAATTCTAGATTGTGTTCAAGTGTGGTGTGTGGTCCACAAGTCATCTTTGGATTTGAGGAAGCGTATACTTAAATGTTAATGGTATTAACACAGGTTCAGTTGACCTTGGGTGTTTACACTAATTGCAAATTTTCTTGAGTGATTGTGGAAATGTGACATGGAATGTATGGATGTATTTAGGTCCGAGTTAAGGTGTGATGTGGTCCACTTTCATTCCTTTCCACCATGGAAATGCTTAGTGCCGACCTAATTTAAATTTGCATGGTTGAGGTACATAGTTGACCTTGGAGAATGTTTTCAAGGTTGAAGAAGGTATAAATAAGTGTTGAGTTGATGCAAAATTAAGTGGTGAAGTGTGTGACACAAATTGTAGAAGTGTAAAGTGCAAATTTGAGAAGTGCATTGTGAACTTCAATGAGTTAGACTACTAGAAGTAGTGAGAAAAAAGTGTCTACAATCTTTAGGAAGGATGCAAATGTGTTGGTGATGTTGTGGTGGACTTTTCTGTTGCATTGAGTTGGATTACTCACTGTAACATTCTTCTTTCTTATTTTCTGTAATTTGATAGCGAGCCCTTCTTTCTTTTGGGTAGTGATCCCTCCGATAGTGATTCTTTTGTATTCAGTGTTGCAATTACTTAATATTTTGAGCTAATCCTCATCGTGGTTTTCCCTTCTTGGGTTTTCCATATAAATATGGTGTTCTATTGTGCATGGTGTTGATGTGTTTTAGTTTATGTTATTTTCTTTCATGCTAAATCATTCTAATAGATTAAGGGTTAATTAAGTTGATGTGGATCTGAAGGTTTATGAGGATTTTTTATGTTTTAATAGAAAAATTATTCACCCCCTCCCAGTTGTCTTGTGTGCATTCAACAATTGGTATAAAAGCAAGGTTCCTTGGAAGAAAGCTTAACTGCTTGAGGTAGATCTAGGATGGTGCACAAGAGGGATGCTCATATGTTTGATGTAACAACCTATGGCTTTTGGAATACAAGGATGTAAGGTTTCTTGGTATCTCTTGGATTCAGAGTTTGGAAGTTTGTTGAGATCGGATATACTATGCCTATTGGTGGTTCAAGTATTGATTATGAAATCAAGGTCTATGAAAATAATGGTAAAGCAAGGTATGCTATTTTAAGTGGTATCTCTAATATTGAATGATGCAGGAGCATCCAGGGTGTAAGAGCAATCTTGCATCACCCCAAAAAAAATGTTATTCATTTTCAATAAGGGATAAATTTGGCATGGTTACTATTTTAGTAAGTTTTCATTTATGCACAATTGGACACAAAATCTTACACATACCTCCAGAATGGTAAATTGAAGCTAATGGTGAAGAAAACAATTCAATACCATTTGTCATTTGAGAGATATTAAAATTTTAATTTTTGAAAATCCTAGTAAAACCTTTAGAGTCAATTTTGAGGCACCTAGAGGCTCTAGATGGGCTTGAAAATTGGTGGAAAACAAAATTAGTTGGCCTTTAGGCCCTACTAGTGGATAGAAGATTTCTTGAGAGCTTTCTGAAAAGGTATTATAATAGAAAATTTGACTGTCAAATCAAAATTTATGAATCCACGAAGTTATACTACCAAAATTAATAAAATTTCAAAATATCTTCTTGAGGAAGTTACACTTTCCAGAAGATTTTAGGGTGGTTACACTTTCCAGAAGATTCTAGGGTGGTTACACCTTCCAAATAAAGGATGTGAAGGGAGACTATAGAGGGTAGGCCTAAGTAGGGTAGATGGTGGCTCTGATTTGCAAATTTGTAGATTTATGTAATCAAAAAGCCCATGTGATGGTAAATATAATGTAATTTCATTTTCATTTTAGTGATAATAGAAAATATTTTCTTTTCTTCTTGCATTTTTTTGTGCCATTATCTGTTTTTTTGTGAGTTTTAGATTGTAAGGGGAGTACCCTTCATCATTGAACTTCTGAAAGTTATGCATTTGAAATCTACTAAAGCTACCTAGGAAAAGTTGGAAAGTATATATGAAGGAGATGTTAAGGGCAAGAAAGCTAAGATGCAAAATTAAAGATCACATTTGAGAACTTGAGGATGTCTGAAGATAAAAATATTACAGGTTACATACAAAAGGTGGACGAAGTTGTCAATTCCTTTAGAGGTCTTGGTTGAAATCTTGACGAAGAGGAAGTGGTAAAGAAGGTACTAAGAACTCTGCCTAAATCTTATAGTCAGAAAGTTTATGCTATTGAGGAAGTTCAAGATTTAAGAAAATATTCTAGAAATCAGTTGTATGGTGTTATATCTTCTTTTGAAATGAGAGAATTTGGTACAAGTAGTGCAAAATTTGAGACTTCTTTTAAGGTTGGAAAATCAAAAAAGACTAAAGAATCATATTAGAAGGATCTTGATGATGTTGAAGAAATTTTTTTGAGGAAAATAAAAAAGGTATTGGTAAATACAGAGGTAAGTTTCTTTTCAAATACTTTAGTTGTGGTAAGATTGGTCATTATGCTTCAAGATGTCCAAACATATCTTTTAATGAAAAGAATAAAGAAAACAAAGTTAAAGCAATTAAAAAAAGTTATTATGTTAGAAAAAGATGCCAATATATCTAATGATGAATCTGATTATGTGGATGATGAGTGTGTGAACCCCAATCCAAATACCTAAAAAACAAAGAGAATAAACACATTAAGTTAGATATTGCAAGCATGAACAAGGATTCCCCATGAAATCCATTTACAAACTTCAAATTAGGAAAGAAAACAATGAAGAACACAATAAAACAAGAAAATATAGATTCAATCCTAATTAGAATAGAAAACACACGATCCCATGGGGGAATTGGTGCCAATTTGATGTGAAAATTGGCCCTTTTCCCAATTCTTAAGATGCAAGATTAATATGTTGATGATGATTGATCCACTTTGTTGGTGAAGGATGAGAGATCCAAGCCAAAATCTGCAAAAACCTAGCTAAGAACTCAATGGTGATTGATGAAAATGGCTAAATATTTTAGCATAATAACTTTGCATAATTTGTGGATGATAGAATGAGGATATGAGCTCTTTATTTATAGAATTCCAAGATGGATGAATGTCCAAATTTGAGCAATGTGGGACTAACATTCATCCAATGGCATGATGCCACTTGTCAATCTATGAGTGGATGGAGGATGTGCAAGTTTTGAGGATTGTGCCAATAAATACTTATTTTTGAATTTCAAATTTGTTGAAATGACTTGTAAAAGGGAAGGGAAAATGCAATAAATGCCACTTGGCTCAAGGCAACGGACATGTAAGATGGAGTTATTGCCTTGTTGGATGTACATGTTGACTTGGAATTTTTGAATTCAAATTTGAAGAATATTCCAAAAGATGCCTTGTAAGGAAAATAAGGATTTAATAAATGAATTAAATCTATTTTCATGTGCAACTTGCAAAATCTAGAGGATGGGACATGATTTAGAATTAAATTAATCAAGGGTTAATTAATTTAATGAGATATTAGATGATGTGACCTATTTGACTCAAATTTATGGATTTATTTAAATCAAATAAGAGAGGAATATGATAAGAGATTAATTAAATAATGATTTTAATTTATTTAATTAAAAGAGATGGTGTTAGATTAAATTAAATAAGGTTTCAATTTATTTAATTTAATGGATAGACTTTAGAGATTTAATCAAATAAAATTAATTATTTAATTAAATAGGGATAATTAGATCAGATGGATTGATTTAATTAACAAAAGAGAGACTTAATTAAATAATTGGTTTATTTAATTAAGGGAGGAATATTGATGAATTTAATCAGATAAGGGGATTCTATTAAATGGTTAGACCGAGGGATGATTCAGGATGAAACAATGTTAGTAGTAAGGATCAGATGCACAATGTCAATCAGTATATTTTACGTGTCTATATTTTGCCCCTCTTTGAAGTAATGCACTTGTTGCATTGGTTCAAAGAATAAATGATCTCGACCGAAGCCAAAAATTTTCACTATTTAAAATCTTGCCCCACTGCTACCTGGCGAGAGAAAATATGCCATTATAATGCCCCCTCGAGAGATTGGATGAAAATTTTAATTTTTGGGTGATCTCGCGAAAAAAGAGGACAAGGTGCTCGAAAGGTCCGAAAAAACTCCAGGAGGCCAAAAATGTGTCTAAATGCAATAAAATGATGTAAAACAAGCCTCAACTAGACAAAAATAGGTTCGAGGGTCCAAAACCCTAGCAAGATAGCCAATCAGGGTGAAAAAACCCTAATTTTTAAGCTTAAAAGGGGCTTGAGGGGTCACTTTAAAGTCATTTTCATACACTTCCATTTGCAACCTCGAGATTTGAGCTTTGACCTCTTGATGATATGGCGCAATGACAGCTTCCCCTGCACATTTCTGAACGAGTTCGAATGTACCTGAGGCCACCTGGTATTGGGGCACCGGTAAGTGACCCTTACTTAAGCTTCATTTTTCATTTATTGCTTTCATTTAATGCTTTTAAAGGTCGGTTTGTCTGCAACAGTGCTATATAGCGCCACTCAGAAATCAAACTGCGTCGCTCGATGTTAAATAGTGTCGTAACGGTGCAGTTTGGAGTTTGAAAACTCTGACATTGAGCTTGGGGCTAGTGGGGTGGTTTGGAAAGTGCAACGCGGCGGTCCCAATTCTGCTCAAAGTGCACCGCTGGATGAGAAAGTGCACTGTGGCGGTGTAATTTTTCTCTTTTAAGCCCTAGCATCGACATTTGATTAGAAATCAAACTGTGATGCCTTCACAGGTTGCACCATTGGAAAGGTTTTTTGAACGTTCGGCGAGGAATTTTTCAAAAAAATTAACATGGAGACCTTCCTTGATGCAAGATGCGACGAGGGAGCTCTACTCCCGAGTGCACAGGTCACGAGATTTGTCTAGCTACTTGCGGGACTTGAGCGACAGGGACCAGGATTGGCTCTAGATTGTGGGATTATGGTACATTGCCTATGCAGCACCCATTCCCACTCACCTAGGGATGCTATCAGCGCTGGCCGAGAGATGGCACAGCGAGACCTCCTCATTTGATCTCCCTACTAGCGAGGCCACCGTCACCTTAGAGGACATTGGCATATTTTGAGACTGTTGATTCATGGTCAATGAGTGATTTTTGACATGGACGAGGGGCGCGATGCCAACCATAGAGTCCTCACCATAGAGGACATCGTATTTTGTGAGGGGCAGATAGAGCTCGAGCGGCATAGGATCCTAGCACCTCCCTACCGCTGGGTGATTGCAGCCATCATTTCGGGTCTCGTTGTCCCTGATAGACGAGGATGATATTTCAATCCCAGTTGGGGATATTGCTGGGAGTGGATGGTTCAAGATAGATTGGTTCATTTTGCATGGGGGCCTGTTCTTCTAGCTTCGTTATATAGAGATCTCCATGAGTACGTTTACATGGAGGGCAGAGCACTCGGAGCAGGGGTGACTCTTCTTCACATCTGGGCATGGGAGCACATTGTTGTGCTACGTCCATGCATTGTTTTCATTTCGATGTTTCCAGACGATCCCCTCATGTGGCGTTATAGAGGCGATGTGTCCTTTACACACACCGATGAGCACGGGATCCCCTACTGGAGGAGGGTCTTAGACGAGATGCATGTTTTTACTTGGCGACCGTACCTTGGTTGGCCCGGATGGGCCGATGATGTTGATCAGTTGTTCTATTGCCACCAGGACCATTTTATGTAGGGACAGGAGCACACCATGATTGAGAGGTACTTGCCCGAGTTCGTGCAGTGTCAGTTTAGTGAGCTGCAGGATCGCCTTGATGATGATTGCATAGCCATCTTTTCTCGCACCATGACACAGGTTTTATGGGGGCAGTATATTCCTGCTTCGGAGGTGTTGGACAGCTTCAGGCAGTTGGTGGCTTGATCGTGGGCCTATGATCAAGGACTCACAGATCTAGGCATGACTCAGGCCTACAGGGATTGGTTTTGGCCTCCGCTTCGGTTGACCATTCCAGGAGCAGTCCTAGATCAACGGAGAGTCAGAGGCAGAGGGGGAGGACGAGGCCGGAGGGGGGATGCTTGATAGGGCCAGCCAGTTGTGCCTCCAGTTTAGCCAGGGTATGGTGATGTACCGATGCCAGATCAGTAGCCGGTGCCACCAGGTGTACCACCATAGGGTGAGGATCAGCCTTAGGTGTAGCTGCAAGTAAAACCACAGGTACAACCAGTAGGATAGGTGGATCCTCGGGATGTGCTGATTGCGCAGTTACAGGCTCAGGTCCAGGCCATGACAACCAAGAGAGATCAAGGGAGGGTCGAGAGAGAGTAACTCAGGGCTGAGAGGGATCAAGCCGTTCAGCAGAGAGAAGCTGTAGAGCTATAGGTAGCCACAGAGCTAGGCAGGAGACAATATATAGAGAGCATGGCAGTCTCCTCCTCCCAGGGTATAGTGTCATTGCGGTCTTATAGGAATGTCGTCTGAGAGGCTAGGTACTATCAAAGGCATTATCATGAGGTTGTACCCAGAGCAAGATGGGTTCTAGAGTACTCAAAGAGGACCAGCTACAGACTGGTAGAGGGTCATGGCAACAGGGGTGAGGGCAGCATACATGGGGGACAAAGTCTGATCGAGATGCTACGATACTTCTTTTGCCTTATGGGCCCCTTTTTGATAGCTCGATGGGCCTTTTGTACTGATTGACATACATGTACAGTGATCTAATTATTATTTTGTACTATGATAGTTATTTGATGATATATGAGATGAGTTGATGATGATTTTGATGTGATGTGATGCAATGTGTACCTTTTATTTATGCATGTATGGATGATTCTATTTTTATATGCTGTGCAATGATGTTTATGATGATGTATGTATTATGTAATGATTATGACTAACAGATCTATATTATGTAGATGTATTTATGTGATGTGCAATGATGTTGTCTATATGATGATCTATTTATGCAAATAATGATGTGATATGTGGTATGAAATGTAATATGCAGAATGATATGGGAATGATCTATGGTGTATGCACGAAATGATATGTGAATCCCGTTTATATATGAACGGATTATGGATGGATGTACGCTTTGTATGTGATGGATTGTTTTCTATTTATGCTTATGTGGAATTATTTATGCAATGAATGATTTATGATGCTATTTATGAGATGAAATGGATGATGTAATGTGAATGTGATGGTCATGATATGATGAAAATGAGATGGATTTTTAAGATGCTTAGAATAACAAATATTATTATCCAAAACATATTAAATGATGATGTGATGATGCATTTTAATATATGCCATGATATGATAATGCAGAGTGGTATGATGATGCCTAATATAATATGAACATAATGTGAGAGATGACCTTATGATGTAACTATGTATGTGATGGATTATCTTATAATGCTTATGTGCCTATTATGTATGATTATGCAGTAGGTGGTAATGTGAAATGATTATGAAATGCAAATGAATGTTATGTGATGATTGATATAATGCAATGTGATGCAATGTAATGGATGAAATGCAATGAAATGGATGCACCTATCTATGAAATGCCTATGATAACCTGTTTATATGATGATTGCAATGCATGTGTTTCCTATATGATATGTTGATGCAATATGCTAATGATTTGTGGATGCAGGATTGATGACGATGATGATGATGATGATCAATTGTCATAGTACCATGTTAGCGTGATGAGTAAGAAGAGAAGAAGTCATTTCGACATGACACAAGATCATGAAAATGCAAATGATGATGATGATGATTACTTTCCAAGGAATTGGGATTTTCAAAGGGCCGATTTTCTTATGTTTGATAACACACGTGGTACGATGCATCAAGGTATCAAAAACTAGGATGGCGTAGTACCTAGTGTGATGGACTTTGACTTGACAAGTAGAGAGGAGTATCCTTGTTCACACTAGACATACGAAAACCTTGCTAGGGTGCACTTTAGAAGTTTCACACACCTTGGACCAAAACACAGAAAGGTAAACCTATCAGTGCAATAGTCAACAAGTTATCCTAGACCTCCTCCATATATACCTAACAAAGCAAGTATTCGCCAAGGTTATATTGCAAGAACGTCCAACAAGCATAGCAGACAAAAAGACAATGATCGTTGCCCCATTCCTATTTCTCTAAATCCTCTTGTTTAGATATCATTGAGAAGTCCTTGGAATGAGCGCAATAAGATAAGTCAAAAGATAAAGACAAAGTAAACAAACAAGTTGATGCTCTTCAATACTGCTAACCAAAGGAGGATGGTGTTTTAAAGGATAAAAGCCGAAACTATTGCCAAAATATAATGCCCATTGTAGGAAGGATTCATCCTAGGACATATTAGTGGATGGTGGCACGTCATTTCATTTATCCAAAGCTGATTGATATGGGACCAATTGGATGATGAGTTATCGACACAAAGAGTTGACCAACTTGTTTATGTACTGACTTAGACCTAAGACTTGATGTTTTGAGTTTTCACTTTCGACCTGCTAGACTTGTTTTTTATTGTTTTACCAAAGATTGAGGATGACAATTGTTTATTATGGATGATGTTATTGCGGGTGCAAGTGAGATGAGAATGATGGATTTTTTCAAATATTTGGATGTTTTTCATCTTTTTGAGATGTTTTGAGGCTGTTTTTGGTATTTTTTGGAGTTTTTCGAATGTTTTGATTTTCTAATTTTTTGAATGTTTTGGGAGTTTTCTGATATTTTAACCAAGAGACTAACCTAAAGACCTATCCTAGGGGCTTCGGGGGCTGATAAAAAAATTAGCCTTGCCTATGTTATACACGCAAAGACCATGTAGTTTGACTGACGAGTTGATCGATTTACAGATGATGATATACATGATGGGATGTTAGTTTATTATGACAGACTCCTATAGGACTGACCTAAGTTGCACGAGGGATGATCAAATATCAACCTTGCCTACGTTCAAGCTTAGAGATGATGTAGTTTGACAAGATGACTTTGTTTTTGGCTTTTTGACTGACTTTTTGACCTGTTTTGGGATTTTGATGTTATGATGTTTTTGAATTTTCTGATGTTTTGATGTTTTTGGTTTTTTTGATATGAGGACTTTAAGAACATATGCAAATCCAATCCGATAAGAACATGCCCCCAGCGTGATGCAATAGACTACTCCGATAAAGGTAGGACAAACTACCTTGAGGATGGGCCAAGTAGTACTAGGAGGGATTATGATACAAAAATAGGACCAAGCTATGATGCAGATGCGAGTGGATGAATGGTAGATGAAGATATGGAATGCGGTGGATGAGGAAAGTGTAATGCAGAACAAGTCATAAAGATCCTAACAGATGGAAAGTGCTTATTTACACAAGGTGCCTGTTTGCCAGGTTTTCACCAAGGTACTTGCCCAAAGTGCCACCAAAGTGGTTTTGATTTTTTGTTATCACCAAGACACCTATTTTCCAATTTTTTTCCAAAGTAACCATTTTTTTAGGACATTTTCTGATTTTTTGGATTTTTTGGTTCTATACCTTGAAAGATTTAGGCATAAATTTTTTTGAGATGGGAGCTATTCATGGACTCCTGTAGAGGTTCCCCTTCGGGTGTTGATAACTGATATGCCCCTGACTTATAACTTGTTGTGATAACGAAAGGTCCCAACCAATTAGGTTCAAACATGCCTTTGTTGCTTGGGTTTGGGACATTCTTTTGATTCTCTTTTAATACCAGTTCTCTGACTTGGAAAGTCCTGCTTTTGATTTTCTTATTGTAGCTCCTTTTGAGTCTATTCTGATAGACTTGCAAATGATTCAAAGCATCTATGCATCACTCATCCAGTAGCTCCAACTCATTCAATCTTGACACTCGATACTCTTCATCTGTGATAAGGTTTTGTAGTGATATCCTGAGTGATGGGATCTCAATCTTAATGGGGAGTATTGCTTCTGATCCGTAGACTAGGGAGAAAGGGGTGGCGCTAGTGGGTGTGTGGATACTAGTTCAATAGGCCCAGAGGGCGGGATTGAGCTACAAATGCTAGTCACGACCTGCGTCATTGACTGTTTTCTTGAGGATTTTTAGAATGGTCTTGTTTGTAGTTTCTTCTTGGCCATTTCCTTGGGGATAGTATGGGGTGGAGAAGCAATGTTGGATTTTGAATTTTTTGCATAAGTCACAAACCTCCTAATTCTTGAATGGTGTCCCATTATCTGAGATAATGGCTTGTGGAACACTATAGTGGCAAATGAGATAGTTTAGGATGAACTTTGAAATCTTCTTACCAATTATGTACGTCATGGGTATGGCCTCCACCCACTTAGTAAAGTACTTCATGGCGGTTATGATGAATTTGTGGCCATTAGATGAAGTAGGCGTGATTTTTCCAATGAGATCAAGTCCCCACTGCAAAAAGGGCCATGGTGTGACAATAGGATGAAGCTCTTGAGCTGAAGCATGGATGAGGTCCCCATGCTACTGACATTTTAGACACTTTCTAGAATATGAATGCGCTTCTCTTTCCATTATGGGCCAATAATACCCCATCCTCAGCAATTTCTTAGCTATGGTCATTCCACTCGAGTGCGAACCACAAATACCGTTATGTACTTTAGTTAGAGTGGTTAATGCCTCCTCAGCGTTTAAGCAGTGTAGTAGGGTTCTTTCTATGCTTCTACGATATAGGGTATCTCCTAGGATGACAAAGCGGGATGCCTTTTTGACAATGGTTCATTTTAGGTTTGAGGGTAGGTCGGCGGGTATGACTCCTATACGAAGGTATGTGTAAATTTCATGATACCAAGGATCGCCAGGACCAACAATTTTGCACACATATTCTAATTCTGGTATCTCATATGTAGGCACGAGAAGCTGCTCAATCAGGAATTCATATTTTGAAACATTGTGGGGGATGTCGAGTAAGGATCCAATTGTTGCCATGGCGTCTGCTACTCTATTTTTGGTTTTAGGAATTTGTTCAAATGTTATTTCGATGAAGGATTCTTTGAGAGTCTCCACCAATTTCTTGTATGGAGTGAGCTTGTTGTCCTTGGTTTGATATTCATCATTGACTTGATTTATTATCAATTGAGAGTCACCATATACTTTGAGAGCTATAATGTTCCACTGCACTGCTATTCTGAGACCTATAGTTAAAGCCTCATATTCTGCAATGTTATTGGTGTAGGGAAATTCTAGTTTGTATGACCTTGGTATGCAATCCCCTTGTGGGGTAATGAAGAAGACACCAACTCCTAATCCATGTTGTGTGTATGAGCCATTGAAGTATAGTTTCTAGTGGTTAGCTATGTTGAGATTAAAAATAGATTCATCTGGAAACTCTGAAACGAGAGGGTTCTCTAAATAGATTGGTGCTTCTGCAAGTTGATCTGTGATGACCTGGCCTTTGATTGCTTTCCACTCCACCTATTTGATGTCGTATGTTGACAGTATCATCACCCATTTTTCCATTCTTCCTGTGAGCATTTCCTTTGATAGAAGATACTTGAAAGGGTTGATTTTGGCAATGAGTTTTATTTTGTGTGCCAACATGTAATGTCTAAATTTTTGTGATGCAAACACTACTGCGAGGCATGCTTTCTCGATGAATGAATAGTTTAGCTCATGCCCAACCATTTTTCTACTAATGTAATAGATAGCCCTTTACATTCCATTTTCGTTATGCTGAGCTAGGAGAGCTCCAAGGGTTGCTATTGTTGTTGATACATATAATATCAATGGTTTCTTTGGGATGGGTGGCATTAAGACTAGTGGTGTTAGTAGATATTCTTTGATTTTGTTGAATGCCTCTTCACACTTGTTATCCCATTTGTACGCTACTCCCTTGTGGAGTAGGTGAGAATATGGGTTTTGTTTGTCTGCCAACTATGCTATGAATCTTCGAACGGATTGGAGTCTGCCTTGGAGACCTCTCAATTGCTTTAATGTTTTTGGTGCCTCCATCTCAAGGATTGGTTTTACCTTTGCTGGATCTACCTTGATACCCCTCATTGACACTATATATCCTAGGAGCTTTCCTGATTGTACACTGAAGATGCACTTCTTTGGGTTTAATTTGACCTTGTACTCCTCCAGTCTGTCAAAGATGGCACTAAGGATTGCTATATGATTTTTTCTCTTTCTGGACTTAGCTAGAATTTCATCAACATAGTCTTCGACCATCTTATGGATCATGTCATGGAATATCAATGTCATAGCCCTTTAATATGTTGCTCTTGCATTCTCCAAGCCAAATGGCATCATGTTCCAGTAGTAGGTCCCCCATGGACAAGTGAAAGTTGTTTTATGTTGATCCTCTTTAGCTATCATGATCTAATTGTACCCTGAGAATCCGTCCATTAGTGACAACATTTCATGTCCCCCTGTCATGTCTACTATCATATCAATGTTGGGAAGCGGGAAGTCATCTTTTGGATATGCCTTATTCAAGTCCCTGAAGTCTGTGCAGATTCTGATGTTCCCATCAGGTTTTGAAAAAGGTACCAAATTTGACACCCATTCTGGATAATCTATTGGTCAGATTAATCCTATGTCTAATAGATTTTTTAGCTCCATTTTGACTAATAATGCGATCTGAGGGTGCATTTTTTGAAGCTTTTGTTTGACAAACTTTGCTTCTGGATACACTACTAAGTGGTGAACCACAGTCTCTAGATCAAGTCCTGGCATGTCAGCATAACTCCATGTGAAGTTTATCTATCTTTCTCTTAGGAATGCTGCTAGGAGCTCTTGCTCTTCTGAAAGTAGTGATTCCGCATAGAATGTGATATGCGGGGTCTCCTCTGTTCCTAGGTTGACTAGATTGCATTTTTCTGCCAAGACTGCTGATTTTTCTTGATGAAGAGCTCTTAAAGGAAGATTGAATCCCCCATCCTTGGGTGCCCCAGAGAGGTTTTCACTATTGGATGTGTCCTTTCTTTTTAATTTTTTATGGTCAGAGAGTGCCACACTATGGTTTTCACTCAAGGACTTGGATATTATTCTTAATTTCTCACTTTTGCGACTGAGGGATTCAATTGTTTCCCCATAATAGGCATGTGTGTCTAGCTCCATTATGAACCCTGCTTTGTGATCCCCACACATAATGTTATCCCATAGTCCCATGAATTCTGAGAGCGCCTCATCATTTTCAAATGTATCAAGAACTGGTGGTCCTCGTTGGTCATAGTCGATGAGTTGGGGATATACTAGGCGAATTTCATGATTTTGGTGGTCTGATTCAAATGATAGGGTGCTAATCATGCAAAGAGTGGTATCTTCAAATAGCCTAGGTAAGTTGGATGTGGGGTCCTTGTCATCACTACTACTACAGACACTGGTTATATCAAACGTATAGTTATCTAAAACACGACCTGTGGATACTAGTAATCATAGTTTTGTTGCAGTTGGATGATGAGGATTATTAACCGTTCTAACCGGAGGACTTCGGCCACCTATGGTTATACTTGGAGGGGTACATCCAAGCCCTAGATTTGTTATTGGTCACATCTCGAGAATGATAGGTGTTATAATCCCATTGTCAGTTTGTCCCAGTCTTTGATTTCTATTATAGCCCATTGCGAGCATCATTTGCAGACCCTTGCTTCTATCATTTATTGGTAAGTCTGGTACTCGTCTTTCATCTTGATATAGCATATGAGATGGATCTGTCTCAATAACCTCTTGGCCAAGGTCTCCCCAGCTTGTGAATTCAGGATAAGTCTTCAGGAGACATTTGAGATGTGGAAGCTTCATTTATTTGTGGACGTTGATGTGATCTAGGAGATTGTGGTAACTCTCCTACCACAAAGGAATTATTAGGGAGCTTATAGTTTCCACAACCATTATCTTGGATGATGAGCTTGATGTCAGAGATGGTGGGAATGGTGGGAGTGGCAGGTGTCTCTGTCACAGAAGTGGATGCGAGAGTGGTGGGATCGATGTATGGTGTGGATGGGCCCTCATCATTTTTTGGTACTTGGGGGATTTTGTAATACTTTGCTTCAAGATTTTTGCAGTATGATAAAGGTTTGGGATCTCCATGGATGTCACTTCTTGTCCGTCATGTGTAAATTTCACACATTGGTGGAAAGTTGACGCTATTTCCTTCATTGCATGAATCCATGGACGTCCTAGGAGGATATTATATGGCAAGTCAAGGTCCAAGACCTGACAAGTGGTTTCCATGAGAGTTGGCCCTACTTGAATAGGGAGTTTGATTGTGCCTTGAGACACTCTTTCTTGATCGTCATATGCTCTGATATCTTTAATTGTTTGATGAGGCTAAGAGAACAAATGTTCAAGCCTGCACCTCCATCTACCAAGACCCTTTTGACTTTGCTCTTATGTACTATGGCTTCCAAGTGAAGTGCATGGTTATGAGATGGTTGAGCGGGGAAATCTTGGTCAGAGAATGTAAGAAGATTAGGTGTAATGATATTTCTAACCATAGCTTGGAATTGCTCTGCATCAAGATCTGCGGGGACAATGGATGAGGCCAATGCTTCTTCAAGGATTTTCCTATGGGAAGATGAGATTTTTAGCAACTCAATGATGGAGATTTGTGTTGGAATTCTCTTGAGTTGATCTAGGACATTATAGCCATTAGGAATAGATCTAGCTGCAGGGACTTTGTTTGGCTGGGATGACCCTGCGATGGTTACTTTGCTGCCTCTTGTGGTGACTCCACAATTGGCATTGGCGCCTTTGATGGTGATGACCATGCAGTTTTCATCTAGGGAGGCGATGACTATTTCATACACATGACTTACATTTGAGTGGGTTCCTTTCCCTTTATCATTTTTATTCCCTTTGTTGCCATGATTGGGCATCAAATTCGTGTATATCGTAAGATCCTGATTTCCTATAGGTTGTTCCACTTTTATAATTATTTTATCGATGAGATCTTGAACGATGTTTTTTAATCTCAAGCAACTATTTGTGGTATGGCCTTTGATTTTATGGAACTTGTAGAGTTGATTCTCACTATACCAAGGAGGTTTCACATCCGGTTCTTGGAAATTCTCAAAGGTGGGTGCTTTGATGAGTTTTTCATCTATTAGTTTTTTCATGATGTCTTCAAGTGGTTCCCCCAAAGTGGTGTACTTTTGCTTGGGATAACTCTTGTTCCTTTGGGGTGGTCCCCTTTGGTCATTGAGATTGTTTATTGTTGGATTGTTGTTCGGATTTTTGTATTGCATGATGATTTTTTTGTTGTTGGATTTGGATTTGTGGTGCAGGTGTATTTTGGAGAGGAGCACTAATGACCACCTTGGCATCGACGACACCATCATTAGTAATTTTTTTGTTCCTTTCCGACGTGCGAGGTTTATCATTGTAATTGGATGGTGGGAAGTTGTTTTGTTGTTCGAGGTATGAAGTTGATCCCACGGGTTGAGTCATAAGGGCTCTTTTGATGCTAAGCGCCTTGGGGATCAACTAATCATATGTGGTGATGCCCTGAACCTTGAGATGAAATGCCAAGAGACCTTCAAGGTTGGCTATGATGGTGCAAACTTGTTTTTCTTTTGGCATGGTCCACTTGCTTCAATTGGACTTGGATCACCATCGTTGTAGGAATGAGGCGAATGATTCACCCTTTCCTTGTTTCAGAGCTGAGAGTTCTTCTAGACTAACACCCATTGCAATGTTGCATGCATAATTTTTAATGAATGCATCTATAATTTCTTGGAATGTTCTAATGCTTGAAGGTAAGCGAGAGAACCATTCCAAAGCGTGGTCTGCCAAACTCCTAGGAAATAGTCGCATCAGATAAGTATCGTTGTATGCGACTTCCATGCAATGTACCTGGAATTCCCTAATGTGATCTTCAAGGTTTCCCATCCCTCGATATTTTTCAAATTTGGGGATCTCAAATCCTTTGGGGAATTGTTTTGTTACTAGGCTCCTATCAAATGGATACAGACACAAGTTGCTTGATGTCTTCGTTGTTTTCCTTGATTGAAGATCGATCACTGGTTGCTAGAGCAAACTGATTTGTGTCGTTACATCATTTTGTGGATTAGGGGGTGGGATGCAGGTGTTTTGGGGTGTTTCAATTATGGTTTGGATGGGTGGGTTGGTTGGTGTGTTGTTTGATGGTATCTTTATGTTCTGTCGAGCTAGGTAGGCTTCTACCTGCTACTGTATGAACAACGCCTGTTGTTGATCTTGTTGTTGCTGCGCTAAGATTTGTGCTTGTTGTTCCAACAATGCTTGTTGTTCCAACAATGCTTGTTGTTGGGCTACCAATTTGACTGCTTCTTGCTGCTCTTGATATTGCTTAATTGCTTGCTGATATGCTTGCATTTGTACAACTTTTTTTGTGCAAGAATTTGTGTGTGTGCTTGTGCTTTTTGTGCTTGATATTGGGTGTTTGCCTAAGCTTGAGCTCATGCTTGCACTGCTTGTGCTTGGGCTTGTGCTTGTGCCACTTGTTGTTGTAATAGAATTTGTGCTTGAGTAGCCTTTTGTGCTTGCAATGCGGCTTGGGCTACTTAAGCAGCTTGTGTAGTTTGAGTGGCTTGTTGTTGTTGTTGCAATAAAGCTTGGGCTTGTGTAGCCTGTTGCGCTTGTAATGTGACTTGTGTTGCTTGGGCAGCTTGCGCAACTTGAGTGGCTTGTTGAGCGGCTAGTTGTGCAGATTTTTGTTTTTGCACTTGTTGGAATCCCCTTTGAAAAGTAGCTTGTAATGTCATGTTGTAAAGGCTTGATGTGGTGGAAGTTGGTGGTGGAGGGGGTGGTGGTGGATTTGGAATGGTGATTGATGATGGCGTGTTGGTGTTTTGATTGATGGATGGTGGTGTTGATGTCGTGTTGGTATTTTGAGTGACCATGCATTGTGATGTTAGGGGGGCGTTTGATGATGTTGTGATTCCTTGTGTTGTTTTCATCTATTGTTGTGATATCAATGACAAATTTTGAGAATTTGGCATAATGCTTTGATTGATATTTGGGAAATTGGTTTGGTTGATACTTGGTAGAGCGGGAAGCCCTAAACCAAGGAGTGATGTGGATAATGATGGAAATGGTGGAAGAGGTGGAAATGTGAGGGGTGCGAGTTCTTGTGAAAATGTTGTGGAGTTGAAAATGCCCCCTGGTCCAGACATGTCTCCTTTTTTTTGCGAATTTGTGAGGAGAGAAGTTTGAGGTGTTGCGTGGAAGAATGATGATGATGGATAATTATGGAAAGTGAGAGGAACATTCTTATGTAATAGGTTTTTGTGTATGTTTTGTTCCAAGATGGTATTTGCATCCAAGTTTTGATTATTAACAAGGGGGTGTGTTTGAATAGCATTGAGAAATGCATTTCCCTTATTAACATTGGGTTGGGTTGGAGCAAAAGATGTCATGATTTGTGGAATGTTTTGGGTGATGTTTTAGGATGGGGTGTAGATGAGATGGGGATGGTGGATGAGATGGGAGGAAAAGATGTCTCCACTATAGTACTCACGTCAAAATCTGAAGGTAAATTTTCCCCTTGTTTTGCTAGTTCAAGCATGTATACTGAAGGGTTAAGCCTCATCATGATGTTGATGATTTTATGGTTCTCCGGATTTTGGAGCATTTCAGTTATTTCTTCGTGAGACATCCCAAAGGTAAGATCCTCTCCTTGGGTTTCCTCTTGTGGATTTTATGATGATGAGATGGTCAAAGGATTGCTTGATTCAATGGGATTCATTTCAACTTTTGTTTGGCTAAGATCACTTGAAGCGGGTGTTTCTTTGTTGGCTTCCATGCTCTTCTTGTATTGAGATCTAGTTTGAACCATAAAACAGGGATCAATTTTTAAGAATAGGAGAGATGAATCTCTTTGTTCTTTGGATTGATCTTTACTTTATGTCCAAAGTAGAAAATTTTAGGATATCTTAAGGATCGAGAGGTGATATGATGATGATGCAAGAGATGGATGATGTGGATGTTTTTGATCTTCTAATAAATCTTGAAGGAGATGCTAGGCTTTTGGGACTTTCAGATATGTTTTGGATTTTGATTTTGATTTTCCTTTTGGGGTTGTCCTTGATTGATTTTGATTGATTTTGATTTTGAACAAATAGACCCTAAGATGTTTAGATGATTTACCTAAGGGATAGATTTGATCAAAGGATGATAATCTGAATATGTGTAGGAAGAAGGATGCATCTACCCACACCTATTCAAACAAGATGATAGTTTAACTAAGTATATGAAAAAGGATGCATCTCCATATACCAAGCTAAACAAGATGATTTTGATAACTTTTACTAAGCATATGCAAAAGGATGTGTCTACACATACCTAGCAAAAGATGATTTTGATAAAGTTTTCAAGGATTTAGTCTCAAGGATTTGATGATTTTTTATTTTTCCAAAAAGCCTAGCATTAAGGATGATTTCAAGATTTTCCAAAAGGTGATGGTGAGATGATTTTTGATGTTTTTATGTTTGAAGGATGGGTGAAAAGATCTTAATTTGCTTTTGATCCTAAGATGAACCTAAAGAAGACACTTTGTTTGCCTAGACCTAGGTATTGAAGAGTATACAATGCTTCTATAGACCTTTGTAACCAAAAAGTGATTTCCTTTGAACATGCATTTTTGGATTTTGAATCAATGACTTTTGTTTTGGACTTTTTGAGAATCGTGAGGCTTCAACACACATGAAAGTTCATTTTGTTTAGCTTTGCTTAATGGATTTATTTTACCTCAAACACTTTCTTTGATTAGGTTTTCCAAACTAAGTGTCCAATGTCTTGCTTTCTTCGCATCCCACAAAGTATGTTAGGTGGAATTTTGATGAAGTCAAGCCAAGGGTTTACCTATTGTTTACTTTAGTAGACAAATCAAGATGTAATCCAATGTTTAAAAACCTCTAAGGATGTAAATCCCAAGGGCAAGCAATAACATATGGATTGAGTCAATGGTATTTGTCTCCTAAAGGATTTGAAATTTTTGATGATGATGTTAAGTGTTTGTTTTCAAGATCTTTTCAAACAAGCAAAGCATTTTGTAACCCAAGAATAAGTACAATCCTATGGATGTGTAAGACAATATTTGTTGGATTCCCACTTGGACAAGTCTAGCTACACTTATCCTTAGCAAATGGTTAGATGTTTGACCCCACTGGCTCCCCTCCAGGGCTCATTAATGTCAATCAGGGCAGCTAAGCATCAGCACCCATGAAACTCCCATGGCATGCTTTCCATTTCTACTAAAATACCGTAAAAGTGTGGGGTGGCTTTAGAACGACCGTTCTTGCACCAACAAATATATTAAAGGATTTTGGAAAATCCTAGCACATGGGTTTTAATAAGGAATTTCCGTTCGTGGAGATTGACCCATATGGCAAGATTCCCCTTTCGGATCCATCTTGTCGGAATCAACCGCATGATATTGGAATTTACTCCAATACCCACATTTATATCCCGGTTGGAAATAATCTTGGCTTTAGAGTGTTACCGGTTGAGTCGTTCCCTTGGGTGACTACTTTTTCCCCAAGGAAAGTCCTCTAGGATAAACAAAAGTGAATAAAGACAATATCCGTAACTCAATCAATCTTTGTTGGCAACAAAGAGAGAGAATGTACGCAATAATTCCCCCACTCACACTTGCACAAGATTTTGTTCAATTTTAAAACCCAAAGATAAAATGTGGAGGTGACTGCTTTCTCTCACCCTAAAGTCATGAAAAAGGCCTTTTGATTCTCAAGATCACTATAAAGCACAAGAGAAGCGCATACATCCTTTTTTAATGAATTTAGTTTAAGTAAGCCTTTACGAAAACAAGGTTGCACTTGTTCTTTTTAAATCCAAAAAGCAAAATGTGAGTTATTTTTAAGCACCAAAAGAAAAGTGAGATATTTGTTCAATTCGTTATCCAAAACAAACTCTAATAAGTTGTATCCCTAATGTTCATTTTATCCTTTGCAAGAAAAATATGAAAAGGTTCTTTTTAAACCCAAACGAAATTAGTGTCCTAAGAAATAAGTGATAACAATTTCTTAAAAGTGTTAAGCAAACACTAAAGTGTTTAAAAACACTTTGATCTTGCGAAATATCCTCCTCACGCTTCTCGTTTCTTCATTTTTGATTTCCAACCTACAAGGGAGAAAACCAGTCAGATTCTGGAAAATACAAAGATTAAAAAGTAGAAAACAAAAGACAAATTGATCATTAATCAAAAATCACGTGCTAAAATTTCATTTCCACTTTTTACTCCCTGCTAGCGGCGCAACCCATGACTGCGTCAGAGATTAATTTCTTAGCGTTGCTCTCACAGTGCCGCTTACTAGTCAACATCGCTCTATGTCGGGATAGTGAGCTCAACTGCGTCACAATTTTTCCCAGTGTCGCAGTTTGATGTTTTTGAAAATTCCTGCTAGTCAAATAGTCAAGCGGCGAAGTTTAGAATTCAATTTTTTTTGGGTGGGAAGAGTCCAGCATCACACTTTGAGTTTCCTGCAATGCTATATAGCAACGCTAAAGAGTCAGCGGTGCCGAAACAAAGACGCTGAGCTCTTAGGGTGGGAATTTTCTGTGTATAAGCAAAAACACAAAATTTTTAGGAAAAAGTGATTGAAGATGAGATTAATCCCTCCTTCTAGTGCCAAATGTGTGAACCCCAATCCAAATACCTAAAAAACAAAGAGAATAAACACATTAAGTTAGATATTGCAAGCATGAACAAGGATTCCCCATGAAATCCATTTACAAACTTCAAATTAGGAAAGAAAACAATGAAGAACACAATAAAACAAGAAAATATAGATTCAATCCTAATTAGAATAGAAAACACATGATCCCATGGGGGAATTGGTGCCAATTTGATGTGAAAATTGGCCCTTTCCCAATTCCTAAGATGCAAGATTGATATGTTGATGATGATTGATCCACTTTGTTGGTGAAGGATGAGAGCTCCAAGCCAAAATCTGCAAAAACCTAGCTAAGAACTCAATGGTGATGGATGAAAATGGCTAAATATTTTAGCATAATAACTTTGCATAATTTGTGGATGATAGAATGAGGATATGAGCTCTTTATTTATAGAATTCAAGATGGATGAATGTCAAAATTTGAGCAATGTGGGACTAACATTCATCCAATGGCATGATGCCACTTGTCAATCTATGAGTGGATGGAGGATGTGCAAGTTTTGGGGATTGTGTCAATAAATGCATATTTTTGAATTTCAAATTTGTTGAAATGACTTGTAAGAGGGAAGGGAAAATGCAATAAATTTCACTTGGCTCAAGGCAAAGGACATGTAAGATGAAGTTATTGCCTTGTTGGATGTACATGTTGACTTGGAATTTTTGAATTCAAATTTGAAGAATATTCCAAAAGATGCCTTGTGAGGAAAATAGGGATTTAATAAATGAATTAAATCTATTTTCATGTGCAACTTGCAAAATCTAGAGGATGGGACATGATTTAGAATTAAATTAATCAAGGGTTAATTAATTTAATGAGATATTAGATGATGTGACCTATTTGACTCAAATTTATGGATTTATTTAAATCAAATAAGAGAGGAATATGATAAGAGACTAATTAAATAAGGATTTTGATTTATTTAATTAAAAGAGATGGTGTTAGATTAAATTAAATAAGGCTTTAATTTATTTAATTTAATGGATAGACTTTAGAGATTTAATCAAATAAAATTAATTATTTAATTAAATAGGGATAATTAGATCAAATGGATTGATTTAATTAACAAAAGAGAGAGACTTAATTAAATAACTGGTTTATTTAATTGAGGAATATTGATAAATTTAATCAGATAAGGGGATTCGATTAAATGGTTAGACCGAGGGATGATTCAGGATGAAACGATGTTAGTAGTCAGGATCAAATGCATAATGTCAATCGGTATATTTTATGTGTCTACAATGAGGATAGTGAATGCTTGTTCATGGCTATTAAAGATGTAACTAATTCTTCTAACTCTGAGAAATTTGTGAAGGAAAGTTCTCTAAAAATAGGTAATAACACTAAAGGATCTATGGTGACTATTTTTCATGCTAGAGAGGAGAATAACTATTGGATTATTGATTGTGGATGCTCAAATCATATGACCGGTGACAAAAGTAAGTTTGTTAAACTTGAGAAATATGAAGGAGGTCTAGTTAAGTTTGGTGATGATACATCTACTAAGATATGTGGAAAATTTTCAATTAGTTTTGATGGCGAGCATAATACAAATGTTCTTTATGTTAAGGTTTTTAGACATAACGTTTTGAGTGTTGGAAAAATTTGTACCAAAGGATATAATCTTATGTTTTAGGATGATGGATGTGAGATCAGAAAAGGCTCTAGAACTGTTGCTTCAGCTGGAAGAAGGATAGATGGAAATGTTTATTAGCTTAAAGGTGTTTATTGTCATCGCTTTATGACTCAGATTTATGAAAGTTGGTTATGGCATAGAAGGATGTGTCATATTAATTTTGATAACTTAGTGAGGATCAGTTTAGTTCAAGCTATGAGAGCTTTTCCAAGGATTACAAAGCCCATTAATGTTGTTTGTAAGGAATTCCAAATTGGAAGCAAGCAAGAAGAAGTTTCAAAATTAAAGAACAATATACTACTTGACTATTGGAGTTGGCACATACAAACCTTTGTGGTCCTACCAAAGTAAGAAATTTTCAAGGTGACAGGTATTTCATGTTATCGATTGATGATTATTCTAGAATGAAATGGGTTACTTTTCTCAAAGAAAATCAAAAGCTCTAGATAAGTTTAAGACATTCAAAGTTATGGTTGAGAATGAAATGGATATGAAAATAAAATGTTTGATGTTTGATAGAGGTGGAGAGTTCACCTCTAATGATTTTAACAATTTTTGTGAGAATCATGAGATAAAAAGGAATTTGTCTACCCCTAGGACTCCTCAATAGAATAGAGTGTTTGAAAGAAATAATAGGACTATTCAGGAAGCTACAAGAACAATGATGAAAGAGAAAAATATATAGGGAGCCTACTAGAGAGAAGCAATTCATACTATTATCTACATTCTTAACAAAGTTCAAGCAAGAGTAAATAGTGCAAAGACTCCCTATGAGTTATGGTATGGAAGAATTCCTACTATCAAATACTTCAAAGTGTTTGGAAGTGAGTGCTATATCAGAAGAGATAAAGAGAACTTAGGAAAGTTTGATACAAGATCTGATGAAGGTATCTTCCTCAGATACTCTACAAGAAGCAAAGCTTATAGGTGTTACAACAAGAAGCTGAAAAAGAATATTGAAAGTGCACATGTCAAAGTGGATGAAGACTTACAAAAGAATTATATGGCGATAGATGAATATGAATTAGACGAGTCCTCTTGTAGAGAAAATGATAGAGATGAAGGCAAGGAAAAGAAAGTTCATATTGAAGATGAAGAAGCTCCTAAAAAGATCCCTAAGACTCCTAGGTATGTGTAGAAGAATCATTCTGAAGGTCACATCATTGGTGACAGAAGAAAAGGTGTTTTGAAAAGAAGAAAAGTTGCTATGACTGAAGAATAGGTAAATCTATGTTTACTTTCCAAATTTGAACCCAAAATAGTGATTGAATCATGCAAAGATGAGTATTAGATCAAGGCTATGGAAGAGGAACTAATGCAGATTGAGAAGATCCAAACTTAAGAACTTGTCCCAAGACTAGCAAACAAGAATGTGATTGGAAGTAAGTAGGTATTCAAGAACAAATTGAATGAGAATGGAGAAGTGATAAGAAACAAGGAAAGGATTTTGTGTAAGGGCTACTCACAAGTATAAGGAATTTATTTTGAAGAGACATTTGCTTTGGTGGCAAGAATGAAAGCTATTAGGATGCTTTTGGATTTTTCAACACATAAATATTTCAAGGTTTATTAGATGGATGTGAAGTTTTCTTTCTTGAATGATGATCCTAGAGCTTAGTATGCGAGGTTGGATAAGTACTTGATACAACAAGGATTTAGTAAAGGTATTGCAAATAGTAATCTTTATTTTAGAGTTGAGAAAGATCAAATCTTGATTGTGGTTATGTATGTTGATGATATAATCTTTGGAGGAAATGAAGCTATGTGTAAGAAATTTACATAAGAGATGCAGAAAGAGTTTGAGATGTTTATGTTTCAAGGGGAGATGAATTTCTTCCTTGTGCTACAAATCAATTCGACAGAGAAAGGTATATTCATCTCACAATCAAAGTATGTTAAATAAATGTTGAAGAAGTTTGGAATGGAAGATTCTAAACCAATATGTACACCTATGGTTACTAGTTACAAGCTAAGAATGATGAATCTCCTAAGGCTGATTAGAGAAAGTACAAATCAATGATTAGAGAACTCCTATATCTAACTGCTACTAGACCAATATCTGATATTTAGGAACAAAAGCTAAGTTACCTTTGTTTTGAAATTCAGGTGGGCCTTTCGGTGGAGGCAGGTTTTTGTCAGCATTCTAGTTTGGGGGAACCATATTGTTAGGAGGGGTAGATGTGGTAAACGACCCCTTACTTTGATTTCTCATAAAATGACCCCCTTTGACTTAGAAGCCTGAGCATCATATACATCTTCTTCTAGTTCATCCACCTCTTTCCTAGGGAAAGGAGATCCTTCATCATAGAGTTCATAAGCATGGCTATATTCGTGGATCCACAACTTTTCTTGGGAGCACCCTACAATGGGGCGTCAGCCTATGCAATCTTAACCGTTTTATCCATCTTTGGGCAGTTAACTTCAAAATGTGTTGCAGTGTCATGCAACCTACACCAATTTGTCATGGAATTCATATCTACAACATTTCTAGTATGTGGTTTATCCTCACCAAATTGATAATTATGGGGAAATCCCCCATTGTTTGGTCTAGTGTTCCACTGTCTATTATTATTAGACCTTTGATTGTATCCCCTTTTTTGATTCTGATAGTTTTGGTTGGGAAATTTTTGACTTTGAAAATTCCTTTGATTTTGATTGACATTTTGATTGGAATAATTACCTTGGTTGGAATACCCTCCCTAATTCTGGTAATTTTGGTTTTGATTCTAATTTTGAGGGGGGTTATACTTGAGTTGTTCCATCTCATTGGTCACCTAAGAAAATGTTTTCTTTAGATTTTCTAACTCTATTGTCAAATGATTTGTATGCTCACTTTCTGTAGTAGTTACAACAGACAGATGTGTCATGGGGTTTCATCCTCCAACATGATTGTGATAATTTTGAGTTTGTTGAGGAGAATCTAGAGTCCCACTATTGAAGAATGGTAGTGGAGGTGGAGTTTGTAACTCAACTGAAGGTCCATATGTGGAATGGGACATCCCTAGGACTGTATTGAACAGAGGGGTTGGATTAGGCATCTGATAGCCTAAAGAAGGGAAAATCCCACCCAAACTCCCTACTTGCGAACCTATTTGCTCCTGCAATTTGATGGCCAAATGATACACCTTGGACATGGAATCAATGTCTGGCAGGAGGTAAGTTCTTTGGAGAAATAAGCCAATCAACGGGTCTATGGCCTTTAAGTAAGCTTGGATGGTGATATTCTTAGCCACCAAGTATGGATCTTGTAAGCACCTATACATCCTCTAGAATCATGTATTAAACAGAGGAAATGGTTCATGTCGCTATTTCCTAATTGTAGCAAATTGGTGGTATAAGATAGTAGGGTCAACATAGACCCAAAATTGGTTAATAAAAGTGTCTTCCAAATTTTCCCAACTCAAGATGGACCCAATAGGCAAGTTGAGATACCAATTGTAGGCCATATCCCCCAATGAGTAAGGGAATAGTCTACAAGCAACGTCATGGCGTTTGATTTGAGTCTGAGTACATGCATCTTTAAATGCCTATATATGCTCGTCAGTACTTTGTGACTCTCCATGAGCATACCTAGGGAAAAATTTCTCTAGATTTTTAGGCATTTTGTGTATGCCACCTGGAATGATTCCCAGTGGCAAAGGATTATTGGCAAAAAATGCCATTGGTGGCAATGAGTTTGGTTGTGCCAATTGTGGGATTACTAGAAATCTAAGTGGAGTGTGTGGTGGTGTTAATGGTTGTGAAATCAAGAGCCTATGAGCTCTGGGTCTAATAGGGATTTGGAATTCAATTAATGGTTCAGGATTTGTAGTGGATCTGAGAACAATTTCAAACCTATCAGGTGAAAAGGACCCTATTCAAACCAGTTTGTTCTTTTGGGCCCTCCTTCTAGCGGAAGTTTTTTTGATGGTCAATGTAACACAACAACTTTAAAATAGAATATTGCTACTCTATTTCTCCTAAAAAAGATAAATAATCTAAAACTATCTATCTTCCAAGGTCTCTGTAGTTGGATCTCAACTATGTTGTCATCACTTAGTGGCCTATGCAACTGTAATGTTCAAGGGGCCTACTAGTAAAGAGTACAAAATTAATAATACAAACTAATCTAATGTTTGGGGGTGTAAATAAATGACAAAAGATAGGACAGGGCTTAGGACAAAAACACATGAATACAAATTTCTTTAAATTCAGACACATAAACTTAGCAATGAGCATTCTAAACCAACTAAAACCATGGAATAGCACAATCTACAACATAACTCGTACCATTGCATTCATTCATAGTGCAAATTTTAAAGCATATAACCATTCATCATCACTTTTTTTTTCTTTTACTTTCTTTTCAAATAACAGAATATCACAAGCTCATCAACAAAATTAATAGATCAATAAATATAAAGAGACATCATTTGTAGATAATTCAACAAAAAATAGTTTCAGATTTAGAATCTTCTATTGATTTTAATCAAATAAGGGACACTCTGTACAACAAAACTCACTGGCATACGAATAACCATTTTTCATTAACATTATCACTAAACTGAAAAACTTATAAAAATAACATAAATTGTAGCATTAAAACTGTAAAAGAGTATTTTTTAGTATCTTTGCATGAAAAAGCTATAAAATAGTAAAACTATCTAATCTCTCATTTGGTAGCTAATTTGACTTCAATTAGCCAACCTTTACAATAAGGAGATATTTTTTACATATAGACAAATTTAGCACAAATTCCTCCTATCAAAATTCATGATCCATAATTTGGGGGCCAGATCCACAATTGTAGGGATGCCCAATTAACTTCAAAAATTTGTCTGTTCCGAAACTGCTAAAGTTGAATAAGTGTGCCACCTACTTCTTCAATCCAAAATTTGAACTGCCAGTCCTGACTCAGTTCTCTGCTTGATCACCACATGTTATTCTTGATCTGCCAACCCTGACTTGCAGTCATCTATTTGTTCAAAAACTACCTAAAAGTTTTACTGTAAAAAAGATAACTGAAATGCCTTCTTCACTTTTCACCCTCTTGAGAGGTCCCACGATACTCATCATAATTAGAGAAGACCTGTTTCAGCGCATCATCATCCAGACCATCAACCCAATCAATTTTGAATGTTGCTTCTTCGAATTTCTTCCTTCCTGTAGTAACAATGTCTTTTAGGTGGAAAATGTATGTGACTTCCTACCACATGTCAGTTCTAATACCAAGAAACCTATCCATGAGCATTAGATCAACAATATCTCCTTTTTTCATTATTCCATCAATCCTTTCCTCTCGAGCATCTTTTATATCTCCTAACGACTCAAGTCTCTGCTCAAGAGGTAAAAATTTACCAATTAATTTTGAAATGATCTCCTCAAATATTCCTACCTGTACCCATATTTCGTGAATACTTTTGAGCATAGCAATTATTTATTCAAGGAGATTCTGCATTTTGAAGATAGATATATTAATGGATTTTGAAACAAAATAAGGGCCTTTGTCCCCTAGAATCTGTGATTGGACTAATTCCTAATCAGAAAGTTTAGCAATCACCTTTAACTTCCCCAAGTACTCCCTGAGTTTTTCTTCCTCTTCCCACCATTTCCTTATGGACTCTTCCATTTATTTAACCAACTTAAGACCTACATAATAAAATTTAAAGCCCTCCTCCACATTCTCATTTATATCATACTGAAAAACATTAAACCAATTATCAAACCACGTGGCTTTCTTTTTCATTTCATTAAGGCCATCCACCTCTTTTCTGCTGATCAAAATAGGGGCCTTTGAGGGTGCAGTCTATTCAAGAGTAGATGAAATTAACTCCTTTAGAAAATTCTTCATTTTTCCCACCTTTTCCTTAAGCTCATCCTTGGCCTGATTATCTTTAATCAATCTTGACTTGGTGGTGGTGGCAACAATGTCTATAAAATTTATCTGCTAGCTTCTAGTATGCTTTCCTAGATTAACAATACTTATCTGATTTAATCTTCAGGCTACAACTCTCTACCATCCTTGTCAGCAATTGGGGTAGCAACTTTTGCTATGAAATCACCTTCAATAGTTAACTTGGTGGAGTGCACGACAAGAGGATTCTTCTTTTACTTTACCTTATCTATTTCAGTTCTCATTTTATCTGATGTTACAAGCTCGGCCTGTACTTGTTGCCTCTTCTCCAAATTCTATTTCAACCAAGTGGGTGCAGCTGGTTGAGTGGCTACATGTTGAACACTAGGAGATGTCATGGATGGAGGTGTAGAAGAAATAATTTCAATGGTTTGCTAAGAAGTATCCCTTTGTAGAGCTCCTCTTGCTCCTATAATCTTTCTTGTTCTTTCCTTTCATTCTTAGCTTTTACTTCTACCTTTCTTATTTCTTCCTCCTATTTAGCAGCCTCTTCTTCATCCTTTAGCCTTTTTTGCTCCAACTCCTTAACCTGAAGCTCTTCCTCTGCTGCCTTTTCTTGAGTAGCCTTCAATTCTCGCTCACAAGCTTCTTCCTCCACTTTCTTTAATGCTTCAGCCACTTTCTCTTCTTGAGCTAGCTCCTCAATTTTCCTCTTTTGTTCTTCTTCTTCTTAAGTAGCTTGTTCAACAACCAACTTTTGGGAACCCTCCATTAATTTTTCTTGTTCCTTTTCAGTTAGCACATCATTTAACTCCATCTCTACACTATGCGGACTTCCAACTTCAAACCCCGCTTCCTCTTCTCCTGTTTCTTCTTCAAATTACTTCATATATTCCCCCCATTCAGATCCTCTTCCTGAGATAGAGTTCTTTCATAATATGAATAAATATCTACTATGTCAACTATAGGAGGTCCTTCCTTTTCAATAGTTACAATTTTTTAAGTTGACGGAATGGTAGGAGCACTTCCCACAGTTCGTGGAGGAACAACATGTCCTTCTGCAGAACTCTCCTCACTAGGGTGAACAATGGCTAAGGGTACAACAACAAAACCTTAAGTAACCCCAGTAGCAGTTGCCTCATAAGTAACCTTTGCTTTATGCAAAGCATCATCAATCTATTGTAAATAACATCTTCCTTTGGTTGAGGAGGCTCTTTCATGGTTTCTTCCACTGTTGCAACACCCTTTTTCAATATTTTATATTGTTTAGTTTCTACGGAGGAAGTGGGTTCACTTCCAGAACCTCTTTTCTTTGACATCCCAACTCTTGGTTGTTTCATACAGAGTTCAAATTCATTTTAAGATCCTGTTTACTACTCCCTAGGACACTTTTTTGATTTTAGTCTCTTCCTTTTTTTCCCAATTGATGGGCTCCAAACCTTTTGTAGCCACTTTATCCAAATCATACTGGGGATCAAGAGTGATCCCATCATCTATAGTGCCTTCAGGAATATCAGTTTTAACCTCAAAATCCCTCATCTGAGGAATTGTTAGCCTCTCATAGCTCTTTTTCCTTACCTCAAACTAATCCTAAAGGTTAGCCCAAAAGTCCTCAAGAAGTGGAAGATGCTGAGTGAAGTGAGAGGGCGCATGCATTTTCTTCTTAGGATCAAAATTTTTCCTGCTAGTGTGTTGCTGCAAATTCAAAGCTTGGAACTCCTCTATTGCTGATTTAGCCATTACTAAAGAAGAACAAGAATAAATCCCAATTTCAAGGGAAAATAATGAGCAACAGTCTTATGTTACGAGGAAAATACATTTACTTCTACAACTTGCCTAGAAAATTCTATAAGAATCCACCTGTCACCACAACATCTTGGAAACTTAAATGGATGGCCATCAAAACCAAATAACCTGAAATAAGTAGATTGGGGTATTGAATAAACCAATACCCCTATTCCCGAATAAACTCCATAGTTTCTCGTGACAATTTGAAACCAATGTCACTCATGAGTTGATTTATAACCACATATAGAAAAGCATCATTGACTTGTTTAAAATGCTTCTCCAACTCCTTTAGCTCAGGTTGGTCATAATACTCCCAAACCTTCTTTTGATCTGGGCCATCATCAATTAACCCTCGAGTTTTTAATCTAAGAAACCTTCCAATCCTTGTTGCACAATACATTACATAAGAAGACATATAAAATGTCTTAGTCTATGTTACCTTGAGGAGTTGGTCATGAATATTGCCTCAGATGATTTTCCCCCAATCTAAGCGTTACTTTCCATCTAGAATCAATTGGATAAAAGGAAACATCCAGTGTTCAAAAATATACGAATTTGATTTGCCAAATGCTCTGGCCAGCAGTGTGATAATATCTCCTATGTCTTCAAAGAAGTCTAACCTCTTAGGATTGGGTGGAACCTTCTTTACTGACTTCTTTTCCTTCTTCAACCACCATTTATTGATAAGTTGTTTATTTCCTTCCACATCCCTGTTCCATAGTTCAAGTGTTTGAGCCTCAGTCATCATCTTTAGGTCAGGGTAAGGAGGGAGATCAAAGACATGTTTGATCATGGTTGTGGCTAAATCAATGATAGCATTCCCCTGAGTATCAATATATTGTCTCTGAGTAGGATTATACGCCTGTGCAGTAGTTAGGATGAACTCAGGACACTATACAACAATAAGAAAACTAGCTACATGAGCTAGCCCTGATTCTATAAGTCTCCTTGCTCTTGGGACATCATCCTCTAAAAAATTTATCTTTGTGAAACTGCTCCAGATCCATATGTCCTACCAATGTGTCAGTTATGTTCATGACTTCAGAGTCAAATTTGGATGGAACTGGGTTGCCTTGATACTTATACTTCATTGTGTAAGGCACTTATTCTAGTTTTAATCTTTTAGATCTAGCTCTCTCTAATGTTCCCTCGGATGTTCCCTCAACAAGAACTTCCTCAGTATGCAATTCCTCTTTGAAGTCAGAAATTTGTTAGTTACCTTGAAATTTTCCACTATTAGGTAAAGAAGAAAGATATATGAGGAGTAGCTTAAAACACTAGCATTCATATGACATCCATATTAATTCAAGTTAGAATCCAATTCAATAGTTTAACTCATCATTTTCGAGCCTCAGGCTCAAAAACCTAACTCTCCACCACTCTCATTCTCATTGCAAAACTCTTCAAACTATAATGGACGAAAATTGAGGAGCAGAGAGATTTAAACTTGTTCGTGCATGTGAGCAGTTATGGCATTAATGGTGGGCCAGTCAGGTCTCCGGATTCAAGTGGAGTCATAAATACGAGGTGCAAGGATGAAGGTAAGTGGAAGTCAGGGTCAAGGAATGGACTGAGACTAAACTTCCAAAAGGTGCAAAGTTCAGTCGACGACCCATGGCCCGAAACCCGACAAACAAACAAAACAACATGGGGATCAAAATTGGGTCACGAGATGAACCTAGAACTTTGAAAAGTTCAAAGTGCAAATCATTGTCCAAAGTCTGATCCTGAAAGATAAAAGGAAATGGGAACCAGGATCGGGACTCAAGAAGGAACAAGAACTTTCAAAAAGTGCAAAGTTCAGTCATGGTCCAAAGTCTGATCTCGAAGCGAACAAAGACACGAAAAGGAGTTGAAAGTCAGGATCAGGCCAGGAATAGGAACAAGAACTTTAAAAAGTTCTTGGTTCTAGTTTTGGTCTGAAACTCAACTCCAACAAGAACAAAATGCACAAGTTAAAAGAGGGGATGAAACAGGGTCATGCACAAAAAATTATACTTTGAAAAGCAACAAGTATGAGTGTTGGTACGTGATCTGAACTCGAATGAACAAAGAAACAAACTAGGAAAAAAGATGGGGCTAGGACCGGGACATGAACAGGAACTTCAACCTTGTGAAAAGTAACAAGTGCATATTCCTTCCTAAAACTGGAACCCAAAAAGCAAAAGAAACAAGGACTTAGGAGGAAAAAGAACAACTCCTAAGCCCCAAACAAGAACACCAAGGACAAACAAACATGAGGGGGACCCATTTTGACCAAAAAAAATGGGGTGGTTATGCAAGGTATAATAGTAGTGTTCATGAAGGAATGGAAAAGATGTGTAGAGCCTTTCAATTATATCCGTACTGTGCAATGGCATTGAATCATTTAGCAAACCATTTTTTCTTCATAGGGAAGCATTTTCTTATGGAACAATTGACTAAGATATCTCTTGTTTCAACTAACCACCCTCTCATGAAATCTCATTCATATTATAATATTGCATGATCTTATCATAGTAAAGGTGATTATGACACCACTTATCAAGGAAAGCCAGAGGCCATAGGATTTTGTGGATAGGTTCAATTGAAGTTGGGCGATCTTAAGAGTTTTCTCTCAAATTTTGAAAAGGTTTTGGAGGTCCAAACTGAGAACTATGAGAACTTAAAAGTTGTAGGCCATATATATGCCTAGCAATGGTAGGGAAAGAAGGCTTTAAAAATTTTAAGAAATGCAACTCGCATAGATCCACATGATGCCCATGCATTTATCAAGATGGGTGAGTTATTAATATCGTCAAACCCCAGTGCAACCTTAGATTCTCTTAAGGCACCAAAGTCTCTTTTGAAGAAGAGCGGAGAAGAAGTACCCATTCAATTGTTAAACAACATTGGGGTTCTTCATTTTGAGCGTGATGAACTAGAATTGGTTCAAAAAAAATTTATGGAGGCATGAGGAAATGATGTTCTGCCTCTACATAAATCTCTGTGGTTAGTTTTGTGCATTTTTCTACTTTTAGGATTCTCATAGTTAGTGAAAAAGGTAGTGTTCATGAAGGAATGGAAGAGATGCTAGATCCTTTGAATTATACCCATACTCTGCAATGGCATTGAATCATTTAGCAAACCCTTTTTTCTTCATTGTAGGGAAACATTTTCTTGTGGAACAATTGACTGAGACAACTCTTGTTTCAACTAAACACCCTCTCATGAAATCTCATTCATATTATAATCTTGCATGACCTTATCATAGTAATGGTGATTATGACACCACTTGTCAAGGAAATCCAAAGGCCACATGATTTTTTGGATAGGTTCAATTGAAGCTAGGAGATCTTAAGAGTTTTCTCTCAAAATTTGAAAAGGTTTTGGAGGTCCACCCTGAGAACTATGAGAGCTTAAAAGTTGTAGGCCATATATATGCTCAACAAGGGCTGGTAGAGAAGGCTTTGGAAAATTTAAGAAAGGAAACTCGCATAGATCCACCTGATTCCCATGCATTTATCAAGATGGGCGAGTTATTAATATCTTTAGACCCTAGTGCAGCCTTAGATTCTCTTAAGATGCCAAAGTCTCTTCTAAAGAAGAGCGGAGAAGAAGTACCCATTCAATTGTTAAACAGCATTGGGGTTCTTCATTTTGAGTGTGATGAACTAGAGTTGGCTCAATAAAATTTTATGGAGGCACTAGGAAATGATGTTCTACCTCTACATAAATCTTTGTGGTCAATTTTGTGCATTTTATACTTGTAGGATTCTCACAGCTAGTGAAAAAGGTAGTGTTCATGAAGGAATAGAAAGATGTGTAGAGCCTTTGAATTATACATGTACTATGCAATGGAATGAATCATTTAGCAAACCATTTTTTCTTCACTGCAGGATACTATTTTCTTGTGGAACAGTTGGTTGTGATAGCTCTTGTTTCAACTGACCACCCTCTCATGAAATATCATTCACATTATAATCTTGCATGATCTTATCATAGTAAAGGTGATTATGATACCACTTGTCAAGGAAAGCTAGAGGCCATAGGATTTTGTGGATAGGTTCAATTGAAGCTGGGAGATCTTAAGAGTTCTCTCTCAAATTTTGAAAAGGTTTTGGAGGTCCACCTCGAGAACTATGAGAGCTTAAAAGTTGTAGGCTATATATATGCTCAACAAGGATTGGCAGAGAAGGCATTAGAAATTTTAAGAAAGGAAACTCACATAGATCCACCTAATTCCCATGCATTTATCAAGATGGGTGAGTTATTAATATCATCAGAACCCAGTGCAGCCTTAGATTCTCTTAAGATGCCAAAGTATCTTCTGAAGAAGAGCGGAGAAGAAGTACCCATTCAATTGTTAAACAACATTGGGGTTCTTCATTTTGAGTGTGATGAACTAGAGTTGGCTCAACAAAATTTTATGGAGGCATTCAAAAATGGCATTTGGGTTGAATTTATATATAAAAGCCCCAGTGTTAATTCTATAGTTTTTCCTGTGCTATTTAAGGATACAAAATTCTTCCATCGACTAGAAGAAAGTGGTGTTTCACTTGAGTTACCATGGGATAAAGTCACAACACTATTTAATCTTGTTATGTTGTTTGAACAACTATATGATACTAAAAATAAAATCTTTTATATAGGATAATATTGTTCAAGTTTCTTGATTATGTGGATGCATATCTACATCTTCTAGTCATGGCTTAGGCCTAAAATGAGATCCAAATAAGCCTAGAATTGATTGGGGATGCACTTAAGGTGGATAAAAAATCATCAAATGCTTTATGTATGCTTGGAAAAATGGAACTAAAAATAGATGTCTAGCTTAAAGCAAAGAAACAATTAAAGCTGCACAAAGTGAATTAGATGCAAAGAATTCTTATGTTGACATTTCACTTGGAAATTGGAATTATTTTGCAGCTTTTCACAATGAGAGGAGGGATCCAAAGGTGGAGGTACAACATCTTGAGAAGGCTAGAGAACTGAATTGTAAAGTGTTGGCACAGAGACTAGGAAATGTTTATGCTACAAATGAGGCAACCATTGTTCTAGCTGAAAGGGGTCAATTTGATATTGCAAAGGAAACTTTTACATAGGTACAAGAAGCTACAACAAGAAACATATTTTTTCAGATGCTTGATGTGTGGGTAAATCTAGCACATGTTTACTTTTCACAAGGATAGTTTGCGCTTGCAGTGAAAATGTATCAAAATTGTTTGAGGAAATTCTAATTTGGCACTAACAGCCAAATTATATTTAGCTCGAGCACATTATGAATCAAAATAGTGGCAAGATTGTAACAGAACATGATTAAGAGCAGTAGATTGTAATGAGCGTTTCAAATTTGTGTTTAATGTAATGAGGGTTTCAAATTAGCTCTGAATTTGCTGTAGAGGGTGTCCCCAAATCCGATTTCGCTATAGAGGGCCTTGACGAATTCAAATTCGTTGCAGCAAACTCCAAATTCATTGCCCTTGCCCGCCTTTTCACAAGTCTCTAGGTCCTCTTTGAATCCTTATCGCACATGCAAGTAGTTGCTGATCAAAATGCCTCATGCCAGGCTAACGAATGAAGAGAGTTCTGCAATGAACAATTGAAGTGAGGTCAACCGAGATGAATGAATCTATAATGAACATGAATAATCATGCCACTACATTGTGCACATGAATACATCACACCAATATTTGGCTGAATTGTTTTTTTTTTAAATTGTCTACTTTGGATTTGATGACTAACTATTTTGCCATTTTTATTTCTGTGAGTAAATAATTTTTTAGTCAACAACCAAATTAGTCATTTATTTACTCATTTATAGCTGAGTTGTAAAAAATGAGTAGAATTTAGTCATTTTTAGTTGTTGTGACTAAAAGTTTTAGTCACCTAGTCATTTATTTGCCAAATTCTCCTAGTGTCCCTAAATTTAGATCCTAGGATTTGTTGGCTCACCTTCTAGGTTGCAAGCCCATCTCATATCCTAATCGGTCTTAAATTTAATTATAAGAGGCCCTACCAACTTGTCATTGTGGAAAAGTAAGCCTTTGTGAGATCACAAGGTTGATTCCTAGGGTTTCACTTTTCCACCTTATTAGTGTTGAACCTATACTAGTAGTCTAAAATGATGGTTTTATGGAATAGAAGAAACTGAGTTCATATTAAAAATTTAAGAAAAGAAAGATAAATTGGCTTTCTTTCGTTACAGAGTCACCAAAATTATCATTATATGAATACACCAACTCTTTTTATTTGATAAAGCAATACATGACTCACCCAATGAACAAGGAAAATTTCCACTAGTAGTGTTAGAAAATCACCATAGTGAATGTGATTTCCCCTACATTCAAAGTGAAAAATCCTTTATGCTATATGATTGTATGTATTTATGCATGTATATAATGTATGGAAATATGTATGTGTGTGTGCAAACACAAGGCTCATATGTATGTCTTCAACCTGCATGCTTGTTATTGAACATTCTCAATATCTATTTGTGTTTGAATGCTTCTGGATTTGATTGTGTGTCCACTTTTTTCATCAACGTTTCGGATCACACTCAGTGAACCATCATCTTTTTCAACTCTCTATCCTGTTGATGGTTCACTGAGTGTGATCCGAAACGTTGATGAAAAAAGTGGACACACAATCAAATCCAGAAGCATTCAAACATAAATTCATATGGATTGTGGAAATCTAATTACATTAATATCTATTTGTTTTCTTATACACACACACATACACATACACATAAACATACACATACACATACACATACATCTACATCTATTTATGTATGTATGTATGTATGAATAGCATTAATATCTACTTATGTATGTATGAACACAAGGCTTGGTTTGGAGGTTTGTGAAATACTACAAGTAAAAAAATATGATTTAGTATTTGGGTTGTTACATTGGATTTAAGTAAAACAACAATTAAACAACCCATGAAAATATATTTTGGGTTTCCTAAAATTGTAGATGCATAGATTTATAAGAAAGTAGAGAACAAAAAAATATGTTTATAAATTGCTCAAACAATGATTGTTAAAATTAAATGTAAAATCATGAGGTTTTGAAGATTGTTAAGAGAAAATGACAAAGTAGGTAGTAAATGTACCATCTCAAGATCAATTAATGTGATTTAAAGCCTTAATTGATTAATTATTTCTCTATAACCTACAAAATATTGCACAAGACTACAACATATATTTAAACAATAAATATTACTTTTTATATAGTAAAATTCACCATTAATATGAAAATACATACAAAGTTTAAATAATGAAACTTCATCCAACCTAACTCAATCATCATTTGCATATGTTTACACACCTTGAAACATTTATGATTTCAACTAATACTAAGATTGTTTCTTTCCAATTGAATTTATCAATTTTTCTCTCAGTCCATTTCAATGAAATCATATATACACGTGAAACCTCTAACTTAAAACAAAATTGGAATGCCCAAGCCCAAAACTAAATACGATTGAGGTGATTGGATGCAAATCAATTCTATCAATGAATAACCAATCCATATATCACTTGATCATGGAACATATATTTGACATAAATTATATTAAAAATACATATTTACAATAAAATCTTTAGCACTTATTAATATAAAATTTCAAACGCAATTTGAAAAATTGCACAATGCTTTAAGATTAAAAACAAATTATTAATTTTAAAAATAAAAAAAATATTTAACTATAACTAACCTCTAATTCTCCCAAATTAAAGCCTTTAAAAAAGTCCCTAAATGAGAAGACAAATAAGAAGAAAATTTTCAATACCTAATGAGGGAAGAATTGTTCAATTTCAATAACACTTTCGGAAGCTTCTATGGAATATTTTTCAATGAATTCAGAAAGATGCCATTACCAACAATGGAAATAAATATAAATGGTATGCTTATCCGTAGATTCCTTCGCTGACTCATCAAAAAAAATTTATATATTTTTGAATGTCAACCGTGCTACTAAGAGATCAAATGCATACGGATGCACTGCTTAGCATATTCCTTTGCAATCACCATTGTCGTCTTTTGTCTTGTAATAAGCTTTGACTATTTTTATTATAATGATTTAATCTAATTTCATCATATATTTTAAAAGAAAATTTTGTTAGAGTTTTTGACTGATTTTTTTTAATGAATTATTGTTTTATATATTATTTTGTATAAAAAAGTGTATTAACAAATATGGGTAAAGAGACAAACCACTATGCGGAGGCAGCTGCAGCCTATCATGGCCTCATTTTGGCTAAGAATCAAGGGTTTTCTAAATTTTGGTTGGAGGGGGACTTGCTTAATGTTATAAATTGTCTCTTGAAAAATTGCCATCCATTGTGGTCTATCGCACATTTTATCAATGATTCAATCTGCATCATAAATTCTTTTGAGATTAAAATCTCTCATGTCTTCCGAGAAGCTAATATGTTGGCTGATGGTTTTTCCAATGTGGGAGTGGTGGCGAGATTTGATTGGGATTCTTTTGAATCTTTACCTCTTAATTTGAAGTGTATCTCCAATGATGACTAGATGGCTTGTTTCTAAGGTTGTTGATTTTGGGGAAAGGTTCTTCATTATGTCTTTGAGTTGGGTTATGCATGTTGAACTTTTTCCCTGTCTGTTTCATTATTATATCCTTGGTTTCCGTATCATGATGGCATGGCAGCGTAGGCATGGAAATACCTTGAATGACAAGCCCACACATATTGTGGGTGCTATTTGTGTTGTTTTGTGGAGAACTTGGTTTATTTTGTTTTTTCAAAACTTTCTGGTGTCGTTGGGTTCTGGAACTTTTCATGTAGCCATGGGTGGAGACCACTGTAGAATTGAACCAAGTTCTTGCAAGGAGTTTCAGAATAATCCTGTTGTGTGGGAGCATTTGGAGCTAGGTGGAGTTACGCAGTACATGCAGAGAATTCAAGGCCCAAATCTTGATGCTACTGAGTTTTTGTGAAAGGTTGGAATGGAAGGACTCTATGTTATAAGGGCGTGGAGTTTAAAATTGATGAGGAGTTTATAGCGGAGGTCACCGGTCTTTCGGTCTCTAGGAGGAAATTCTACAAAAATAGGGGTGCTACCAAGAAAGTCTTTGCTAATTTTTTCAAATTTGATGAGAAGAAAAAGCTTTGGGAAATTGGGACTGGTGGCTATGCCTGTAGGTCTCTGAAGCCGTTATGGAGGGATCTTGTGTTGGCCATTATGCACTATTTCACACTTGAACGTAGATTCTATGTTGTGTATAGTTACCATTTCATGCTTTTAAATCACTTTTGTCACAAGGTGTTGGTCTCCTTCCCTTATTACTTTTTACTTTCTATAGAGAAAAGTATTGAAGATCACCAAAAAAACCCTAAGAAGGTGAGTTTGCATGAAGGTCTTTTGAGTTTGTTGTTTGCTCATATTAAGCTCAAGTTTATTTTGGTTTCCCCTAAAACTCATGGTAAGAAGGGGGCTAAATTTTTTGGATATGATACTAGGGACTCTGTCACGGAATGGGAAGGTAGTTCCCAGGAAGAAGAATCAGATTATGAGGAAATGTCAGTGGATGAAGGTGGGTTCGAGGAAGGGGATGTTGATTTGGAAGAGTGGATCAAGGGTTATGAGATAGATGTGGAATTGAGATAAACCATGGCCAAGTCTGTGAGGAAGACTTCTAAGTGGAAATCTAAAGGCCCCAAGAAAGAAATTTCTTCAGCTAAGAGGAAGATTGAGTTAGTTTCTAAGGTGGAGGCTCCTGATTCGAGTGTGAAACCCTCATTGTCCCTTGGCAAAGGTGGTGTGAAGGATAGCTCTTCGGAGACTGATGGTGAGGTTCCTTTGGGTGATGATGGAGTTGAGAATGCCTCTATTGGGGAACTTATTCCTAGGAAGGTTGGTGTGGTGGAGAAATCCCTTGCGACTGGTTTCAAGGTTCTTGAAGATGTGGGTGTGCTTAAGAGTATACCTGTTGGTGATATCAATACTAGTGTAAATGAGTTGTTGAATGGGTCTGGGCCTGTGGAGGTGCATGGAATGGAGTCAGGTAAGAATTCTTAGGAATTTTTTCCTATTGAGAGGGTCGTGAAGATGGAGTTGTTGGAAGTGTCAGTTGATTTGGCTAATTTCCCAGACAAGGAGTGGATTAAGGTGGATGTGGTTGAGGTCGAGGAATCCCCTGTTGAAGAGGATGAAGAGCATAATTTGGAGTGTTCAGATGCCCTTGAGAACCTGGAGCTAAATGATATGCCTCCAGTTAACTAGGATGATGTTAATATGAGTATGTTCTACAAGATGGCCAAGGAAGGTATGAGGAATTTTCTTTCTCTGGTGAAGTGGTTGTTTTTAGAGGTGAAGGAGCTCAATATCTAGGTGAAAAATTGGCAGGATATTTGTGTGGCTATGATCCAAGGAAATCAAAAGGAATGGGCTATGAAAGGTAAAGTTAAATCTATGAATGTCATGCTGGATAAATTAGTTGTTGATGTTGATCACCTAGGGGTGTCTCATGAGAAGAGGATTTCCTCTTTGGAAATGATGGTCAATAAAATTTTAGAAGATAGAGTTGCAAGTATTGAGGATAGAATCGGTAAGATGTCAGAGGATTTAAAAACTATGGTTAATATGAACAACAATTCTTTGAAGACCACTGCTAAGGGTCTTTTCGTTTTAAATGAGAAAGCTTTGAATTGGACTGGTAAACCTCTTGACTTGGGTGAATTGGAGAAAGTTATTGACGAGGTAAATTGCTAAAACTAGGGGGAGAAAGTTGAGGATTCTTCTCCAAAGTTGGAAAAGGATGTGCAGACCAGACTGTGTCTTAGGACGAGGAGTAAGACTAAAAAGAGGGTTGTTGTTTATATTGATGAGCTTAAAGATGTTGTGCATATGCATGAGGAGGTCATTAAGCAAAATATGGCCTTGGTGAATGTATTGGATAAAATGTTGTAGCTGATGGTTTCCTTTTTGCTGGTTCAGCCTGGGTGATGATGTTTTTTGTTGTTGGTTTGTTGATGGGTTGCTAATGTTTTATCTTTTGTTAGCATTTGGTTTTTTGGGATGCTGGTTTTAGTTGCTTTATTTTTCTTGTAGCTTGTCATCTTTATAAAGGGTTTCGAGGCCCCTTCAAAACTTGATTTTCCTTATCAAAAACAAATATGGGTAAAGTAAAATTTATCTATGGCTCTTGGCAAGAGAGGCAAAAATTTGAACTCTGAGGGGTTCATGTCTGAGGATGGTGCTAAGGCTGAGGATGGCAAGGATCTGGATGGTTTTCACGGTCTACATGAGTTTCCTTTTGTGGACCTTTCATGTTGTTCCTTGGTTGATGTTTTTGTGGTGAGCTTTCAACATGAGTCTCGTCCTGTGATTTTTGCTTTGCTAGTTGGCTCATGTTTTTCTTTCCTTGTGGCGGAGGTGGAGTGTGGCTTTCTATGCAACATCCTCCATGCTAATGGGCTCTTCTTTCCTTATTCCTCTTGTGCAGACTGCGTTGAGCACATGTCTCTTTGCTTGATGTTGCTCTTCAAATAGTCGGCTTCTCCTCTACTTTGTCGGGGCTCCTTTTTTAATGGCAGCTTGTGGGCTACGACCCTTGTAGCTTCTTGTCGTGGTTTTCCTTTGGTTGGTACTAGAAGTAGTTTCATTCTAGGCTCCTAATGCTTTCTTTGGACTATTTTTGGCTTGTCTACTCTTGGTGTTGTGGCCCTCTTTGATCGTTGGTGTTTTCTTTTTGTTGCGAGTGGATCTTCAATTGGAGTGTCTGCTCTTTCCCTAGCTCTGGATTGTGTTTTGAGTCTCTCTATGTGAGATGGATTTTCTGTGGATGGGGGGTGTGCAGAGAGTTTTTGAATTTTCTTTCACACTGGTTGGAATGTCGGGTCTATTGGTAGGCTTAATTGTTTTTCCTTCTCTCTTCTCCCCTATTACATGGGCTCTTCGTGCTTGCTGCAATTCTTGGCCTTGGTCGCGGTTTTGGAGCTTTGGGAGGTTTTCGTCCCTCTAGTTGTGGGGTTGCTTGTTGGTGTTGTGGCTTTGGTGTTTTTTTTCCCAGTGGTGCCTTCTTTGGATTCCTGTGTGTGGTCTGTCTTGCTTGTGGATGGGAGGTGTATGGAGAGTCTCTAGCTATCGTGTGACTGTGGTTGGCATGTCGACTCTGATGGTGAGCTTTGTTGTTCTACCGGCTATCTACTTCCTTTCTTTGTTGTGTGTGGGAGATTCTTCTTTGGTGTTGGGGTTTTCTGGCTTGCTTGGATCCTTCATTCCCTCTATGGTCTGTTGGTGGGTATTTTTTGTGGTGCATTTGTTTCTAAGCCTTGAGGGGGTTTTTCTTCTTGGATTTCTTTCTTTGGAGGTTGTTGTTGTTGGGGTTTCTTCCCTCATCGCTCCTATTTGGAATGCTTCCTCAGAGTGGCTTGGTGAGGTCCTCTAGTTTGGGTTATCTCCTTTATTCACTTAGGTGTTGATATTTCCTAAAATTTCTTTGCTCTTTTGGTTCTTCATGCTTCCTTGGATTGAGGGGGAAGTTATTTTTTATGGGTTGTTTGATCACTACAAGAAGCTGTTAATTTGGTTCAAGGCCCAGTTTTTGCTAATGTTGTTGGTTGTGTTTCTTCTTGCTTCTTTTCTTGTCATGCCAAAGGATGTTGTTTTTACCCTTTCTTCTGGATCTTTTGCTTCCTTCTCGATCTTTCAGTTGAGTTCTTCTATGGAGGTGGAGACTGCTCCTATTGAGGAGTTGGTTGTTGTTGTTCTAGTTAGAAATTCTCTTTTCAACTTTGTGCTCCTATTGAGGTGGAGCCTGGGTGAGCAGGAAGGTGAGGTCTTTGGTGGTAAGGGTTTTTATTACATCGTCTCCAATAGAGGGGAGCTCTCTCATATTGAGGTTGAGATAGATTTGGAATAAATCAGAATGTCGTCGAGAAACACAAGGACAAATCTATTCAAATATGTTCAAAACACCCCATTCATTAAGCTCATGAAGACTGAAAGTGCATTTGTTAGCCTGAACGACATCACAGTGAACCCGTAATGTCTGTATCGAGTGAAAAATGATGTTTTATGAATATCTGGTTTTGCAATCCACAATTGATGATACCCTAATTTGAGATCAATCTTAGAAAATATCTTTGCTCCTGTTATCTGATCAAAAAGATCATCAATTCTAGGCAAGGGATATCCGTTCTTCACCATTACTTTGTTCAACTACCTGTAATCAATACATAGACTGAGAGAACCATCCTTCTTCTTTATGAAAATTACGGGTTCTCCCTAATGGGAAACACTTGGGTGAATAAAACCCTTAGCCAACAACTCCTCCAATTATGGATGGAGTTCTTGAAGCTCATGTGTTGTCATATGGTATAGAGCCCAAGATATAGGCTCAACTCCAGGTACCAGATCAATCCTGAAATCTATATCCCACTTTGGTAGCATACCTAGTATCTCACTCAGAAAAACAACAATAAACCCCTTAAGGAGTGGGTAATCATCAAATGACACCCCTTGACTATCCTTTGACTCAAGATCACCCACTGATATTGCAAAAAGCTAACAATCCTACTAGAAAAACCTTTTTAGTTGCATGGTAGAGATCATTCACAATGAAATGGGCCTTTGAATACCCACGATCTCCACCTCCTTTCTAGAATCATCGACACACCGCACTGCTTTATGGTGATAATGTATCATGGCAAGGTGTGAACTCAACCTATCCATTCCCAAGATGACATCATCTGAGCCAAGTGGTAGGATCTAGAGGTCCACCTTAGTTGTCAATGCCCCTATATGTAGACTACAACCCTAAACAAGCTTCTCTACTACAACCTTTGACCTTGAGGCCAATTCAACCTATGATTTTATGCCTTGCCTAGATGCCACCAATCTACATCGCTCTACTACTGAAGGAGATATAAAAGAGTTAGATGCACCAGAATCAAAGAGTATTGAAATACTAGTGTTATGCAACACACCTGATGTCTCGATCATAGTGCCCTGATATTTTGCTTGACGATTGTCCACTATAGCAAATACCCAATGTGCTCTACCCGCATCACCCACTGTCGACTTAGAAGCAACTAGTCTCCAACCAAGATTTCCCCAAGATCAAGGAATATCCCCCAACTTCATTTTAGGTTACAAAACCATAAAGTCGGTTGGATAATCCCAAGAGTCAACTGGAATAATATCTTCAACAATACCTTCATGTTTTAGTAAGGATCTATCAACCATTTGAAGCACTATAGGTGTAAGTCTTAATTATTGAAGAAATAACTTTTCTTTAGTCTCACTGGTCATAATATTTATTGAAACACTAGGTCAATAAGTGTGTTTGGAATAACATGACCAATACATACTTGAATCATTGGACTGCCTAGCTCAGAATATTTAGGAATTGTAATATTCCCGAGCATTAGATCTGCAAGTTGTCCAATAACTTGAATGATTTTCAAATCTTGTTTCGTCTTTTGATTTTGGGCACATAAATCTTGAACTATCTTAGTGTAGATAGGAATATCCTTGATTGCCTATAGAAGAGGAATTTTAATAGTGACATTTCACAACTAATTAATAAGATCAAATTCGGGTTAGGGAATTTATTTTTGAATTGATTTGGAATGGAATCGATCAAGATATGGAGGTTGTGGTTTTGTTTTGATTTCCTCAAGCTCTTCTTGTGAATCCTCAAGTTTTATGATTATAGGATGTTTTGGTCCTTAAAGAGCCTTTACTGAATTGAGATGTACTCCATTAACATCTAGTGCATTAACAAGATAAGTTTTATATCTTGACACCTTTTTATTGTAAACATGTGTCACCTTATTGTTTGGATTTGGTGTTGGTTGAGTGGGAATTAGTGTTTCCTTAAGCAGTTGTGATGGATTGGATGGTTGATTAGTATATGTTGGTGGTATTGGCGGTAGAAATTTTTGTTGTGATTGTTGGTCTGGATTAATAATAGGTGGTACTAGATATGATGGGTAGTGTGGGAATTGTGGTCTGATGTCCTCCATGCTTGTTGACATGATTGTGGAGCATGTTGGTATTGATTTGGCCACTGTGAATAAGATGGAGGTTGTTTTCAACCTTCATACCACCCATGTTCAATAGGGAAAGAGCTAGATTGACTACTAGAACCCATGTAAAGTGTATGAAAATAATTGATCATACTTGGTGGCATAGCTCGAGGTGGCCAAGGCCTTTGTTGAGCCATATGATAAATATGTTCTTTTGTATATTCCACTTCTACCATATCTACTATTAGAGGTTGTAAGGTGGTGTTTCTACTAGCATCCTCTAGGGAAGAAATATTTGTTTTATTTTAAGAGAATTATTTAGTAGAATGTTTCTTATGATTGATAGGACAAAAAATGGTAAGGTGGTGTTTCTACTAGCATCCTCTAGGGAAGAAATAATTGTTTTATTATAAGGGAATTCTTTAGTAGAATGTTTCTTATGATAGATAGGAAAAAAAATGGTAAGTGATTTTTCATCTTCCTCTTGTTTCTTATGAGTATATAAAGTATCAATTTATTTCCCCGTGTGACTTAAAAATAGTTTTCAAGCCATCAAGTAATGTACCTAGATCTTGCTTGGTAATACATGTTGTGCCTCCTTGAGATGTATGTTTTCTAGAATAATTTTGTATAGATCGGTGGGATCTAGAGTGGTTCCTACAAATATCACAAATTTCATGAAATCTCAATTTAGAAATATCTCCACCACCTATAAGATTTAAAGAATTCATACTTTCAGCACTAATTCCTTGAAGAATTTTTTTTTTAACAACCTCATTAGATAGCCTTGGTTGTCTTGTTCTTTGAAGACTAAATGAGAATCATTCAAGGAAGTCTTCTAATTTTTCCTCATTGTGTTGTTTCATTTAAAATATTTCATCTCAAACTTCCTTTGTTTTACAATAGTCCTAGTATTTTTTCAAGAACCTCTCCTCATAGTATCCCATGTAAAGATGTAATGTCATCCAAGCCCCATGAACCACCATAATGCAACATCCTTCAATGTAGTTAGGAAAAGCTTAAGCTTTTTAACATCACTTTGGTAATCATAGTTGCAACATAAGACATCAAATTCAAATAAGAACATATCAGGATCCTCAACAAAAATACCTCAAAAGATTGGGAGAGTTGAATGGGGTATGTGTTTTCATGCCCATTCTTTCTCTTTTGGATTAACAATAGGAAACTCAAATGTAATAGGATCATTATTGGCCAAGGCTCAATCATTGTTATTGTTATCTCTGTTTGCATCATCCATTGTTTCAAATGCCCAAGATGTCCAATTAGACTTAAATGACTGCTTTTTCAAAGTTTTACCACTTTGTAATTTGTATGATTCTACAAATTGCTTAGAAAAAATAATTTTTCAAGGACTATTTTGAAGACTTGGGTATTTCAGGTTGCACTAAGGGAGCATTAGGTGGTGATTCAAGGTCAAGTTCAATGGTGGCTGACACAATAACACACTTTTCAAGATTCAGTTCAACTAGCTTATTCTCCAATGTTTCATTCTCAAATTGTGGCCTTTTTTCTTGTTTTTTATTTTCTTATTTTGTTTTAAGATATTTCCTACATTTTTTTTGAAAAATATACCCTTTTCATCTCTAACATGACTCATGCATATATGACTTAATAAGTGCAAATCAAGGATAATGTCCTAGGCAAGGTCAATAATTACATGGAATTTCTCGCACAAGTCCTAACTCCACTTACTAGACTAGCATGCCTTTTAACATCTTTCCTTGGTAACGATGCCAAATTTTTGGGACAAAATTGAAGATAATAGTTTCAATTCTATAATTTGGTGTGTATTCACAATTTAGTTCAACCCTATGTCAATATGGGACGTAAACTTGTAAAAGATGTAGTGGTTGTCTGTACAAGGGTTGGAGGAATTAAATTGAGTATCAATTAATACAATTTTAGCTTACTAGAACCTAAAATTTGATCCAATATTTTTACTTTAAATATGCTACAAGAAGAGTGACAAGAACAGTTGACTATAGCTATAGGAACTATTCTACTACATGAATAAAGTTCTTTTGTTATTAGAACATAAATCCCTTTGCTGTAGAAACTAATCCTTTGCTTAAATCAAATAATATATAATTTCTCACACGAATCAAGTAAACAAAAATACAATGTTCTTATTAGTTCCTGCCGCCAGGCAGGAATACTTATGCATTCGCCGGAATGCTTTTAACCGGCAGCATCGGCCAATCACATTTCACCATTTGACATATTACTTATTTTTTTGTATAGTTTGAATTTGGAGAGCTATTTTATATATTGGAAAATTAGCATTTATCTATTTTTCTATTCGTCCGAGTAGCTTTATAAATCATTTTCATTTTAAAAATTTAGGAAAATGTGAACGCATAAATTGATTAAATAAATTTAAGCAAAGGCGTAGTTTAAAAGTTGGCGGCTAGAGGTACGTAATCCATGAATGTAGATTAAATGCATTAAAATATCAGGAAAATGCAAGCGCATAAATTGATTAAGTAAATTTAAGCAAAGGCATAGTTTATAAAACTGGCGGGTAGACGTACGTAATGCATGAATACAAATTAAATGCATTAAATGGCATCTGGCTCGAGGTGAAGGCGCTGGAATGGCTTGGTGGCCACGCATGGCCAGGGTACTTTGTTCATTTAATATAGAGTTAAGCCACTTGCTATGCATCTCTATTACTTTGTGTGTGTTGTTTTTGTGTTCTATAAGCGCATGTTCTGAGGAAGAGTTTGTAGCAACTAAGCAAGAGATGTTATAGTTGCAGAGTCCAAACCTAGAAACGAGTTACTTGAGGTGATAATTTGTTAATTTTCAAAGTTTTGTTACATTAAAGTGCATAATGAAGTTGTATTTCATAGTGCTCTATTGTGTAGCTGAGCAGGGGATTTTGTAGTTGCAGAGTTGCACACTGGATAGTGAGAGACAAATTGCTTGAGGTCAGAAGAGGTAACTTTTCGTTGTTTTCTTCTATTTGATACGAGAAATGCAAGTAGGGTTTCATAGTGCTTTAAGGCATTCTTATACTTTGATTATAAATTCATATTTTAAACTACTTTTAGTATTATCTATTCAAATTTCTTGTTGAAATGCGAAGGTTTCATCTGCGTTTGATAGGAATTCTGTAGAAACCCTCTTGTCCATTTTACTTCATGCATGTGAGCCCTATAAAGTTTGTATATTTTTTATTACTGCAAAGCGGTCCCATAAAGAGGGCTTTGGAACCAAAATTATTTCAACGTGTGCGATAATGAGAGCTTTCAAACAATGAGTCAACAGTGTGTTGCTTTGAGCTTTTCCGTTGTCATCAAAGCATAAAGGATAGAGGGATTTTGTTAAAAGTCATGGTTATTGTCCTCGTAGGCATAAATGCAAACAATGGGAGCATATAGAAAACAGGTCAACTGTTTGACAAAACTCGTGAAAGTAAAACTATTATATATGATTAGTTGTTTATATATTCATGCATTTGTAGAAGAAAAAATATCTGCGTTTGATAGGAATTATGTAGACTTACTACATGCATGTGAGCCCTGTAAAGTTTGTATATTTTTTATTACTGCAAAGCGGTCCCATAAAGAGGGCTTTGGAACCAAAATTATGTCAACGTGTGCGATAATGAGAGCTTTCGAACAATGAGTCGATAGTGTATTGCTTTGAGCTTTTCCGTTGTCATCAAAGCATAAAGGATAGAGGGATTTTGTTAAAAGTCATGGTTATTGTCCTCGTAGGCATAAATGCAAACAATGGGAGCATACAAAAATAGGTGAACTATTTGACAAAACTCGTGAAAGAAAAACTATTATATATGATTAGTTGTTTATATATTCATGCACTTGTAGAAGAAAAAATGGGAAACTAATACAACAGTAGGTAGTTATAACGCCCAAAAAGAATCAAACCTGGAACAAGAGCAACATCCAAAAAATTGCGCTTTAAAGTACCTAATGCACTAGAGAATTTACCATAGCAAAATACAAATTTTTATTTGCACAGAGAGACAAAAGAATGCAGTAGAAACCTATTTTCTGCCAGCAAGCATTTAAATTTTGTCAGATGTCATGGTTACTGTTCTCATAGGTAGACATGTAAAATACGAAAGCATTTATAAGGCAAGTGAACTGTTTTACAAAACTCCTCAGGAAAATGGGCTTCCGGGGAATGCAATGAGTATTAAATTTGGACACCTTGATATTCACATGTTAACTTTGGCATTTTTATGGAGTTGGTAGCTCTCATTTACTCTTCTTTCATCTTATATATAATTAATTAGGTGGTTGTTAATTATTCTTTAAATACATAATAATAAAAAGAAAGAAATAATTATAAATATCCTTGTGGACATTTTAATTATGGGTTGTGATTTGTACTTGCATGTAGATGGATTAAGCACTCAAAAGTCACAGTATATGTAGCGTGTCAGCTAATAGGTCCATGTGACATTTCAATCATGTTAAAGTAGTCAATTCCATATTTGTCATTTATCCTTGTATCATTAGATAACAAATTAATTAGGTAGCTGTTAATTAGTCTTTAAATACATAGTAATTAAGAGAGAAAAAATTACAATTATCCTTGTGTACATTTTACCTGGTGATCAAATTCAAGGAACAAACATACGAAGCAAGCAACAAGTTGATATTTTGTAATTGGAAAACTTAGACTGAATGCTTAGGAAGTTAGAAAATTGTATCTTGGGGTTATAAAAAACTATGTCAAATATGTTTTAGAATTCAAATTGCAATGTTTCCATAGAGCAGTCAAGTAATATTGCTTGATAAAATAATTTTAGACTTCGTGCAAAAGAGCAGTTAAATTCATTGCTAGAAGATTTGTGGTACAAGAACCTATGGCAACTAGTTTGTGTAGTTAATCTGATTTACATTTATACTTGTGTCTCTTGAATCTAAAAAATGCTTGCTAGTGTTTTAATGGTTTTGGCTACTAGTATCCATCGCAGTAGGAGTATTATATATTGCAATTGTAATTTTGGGAGTTGTTTGCATTTTGGTCATTTCCTTGAGCTTTATTGTTATTCTTTTAGAAAAACAAACAAATGGTCTTCATTTTCTAACCAAAGCTTATTACATGGTGCAATGCTTTTGATTGGAAGAAGAGAGGTGGTGTAGCGGTCCAACTGTAGCAAATTCTTCAAGAAAAGAGTACAGGGTGAGTTTCTAGAATGAACCTTCTCCTTTGTTTACAATTGCATAGAGTAGAAAAAGAAAAAAGGTTAATTCAAGATTCTCACTATATTGATTGTACTTGTCGTCATATCGTTGCTTTTTGTTACAAGGACAATCTTTACAAATGGGTATTGTGAGTGGCATATGCTATATGGTTCATAAAAATTAAGCAATTGGGGTTCAAAAGTAGATCTTTGTTGCAATAACATGACATCAGAAATGCAATTATTATCCAATCAATTTCTTTGGTGGCTAATTGCACTTTATAATTTAAACATAGTCTTTTTTATTTTGAGAGTTTGATTCTGAATCCATATGCATACTTTGATTAAAAATAGTGGTTGAAGGTACATAATTCATTGATGCAAAATCAATGCATTGAATGGCATCTGACTAAAGGGGAGGCTATTTGGATTGCTAATTAGTCTTTGAATATATAACAATTAAAAGAGAGAAGTAAGTAATAATTATCCTTGGGCACATTTCACATTTTGACCTTTCAATCAAAGTCAATTAACAAAGTAGCAGTTAGACCTAAAGAAGGTTCAAGGACTATGTTGATAGAAAACCATATTTTGGACAATGGCTAGACAATCTATTGAAATTGCTTTACAAACTTTGAAGCAAATGCATTTTTCCTTCTGTTTACTTTCATTGTACATCTTTAATGGAAGTTGGGTTTCGCATTGCTACAATGCATTTGGATACTTTGATTATAAAATCATAGTTTAGATCATTTTAAGTGTTATCCATTCAAATCTTTCCTTGAAATACCAAGGATTCATCTGAGTCTTGGAGGCAATGCACAGATGTCCTATAAAAAGAGCTTTGGAACCAATGAGCTATCATAAAGGATAGAGGAATATTGTCAAATATTGTGGTTATTGTCCTCATAGGCACACATGCAAAATATGGAAGCATATAGAAATCAAGTGAACTCTTTAATAATCCCATGAAACATAGACTTTCTATGCATCCATGCATACAGGTATGCATGTATATATGTGTGCATGTAATTATGTATATATGTATGCATGTATCTATGTTACCATGTATGTATGTGTGTATATAACAGATTACTATTGCATTTGCTTTAAATGCTTTTTTGTGGATGGTGCCAGCTAGTCATATTGTGGTTATTGTACATATTGCTTTTTATATATATGATCTCAGTTTCGTAAGTTATTTTTTATATCGGTAAATTGGCATTTATCTATTTTTGCAACCCATGGGAGTGGCTTTTTGAATCATGTTTGTTTTAAAATGCTCATGAAAATGCAAATGCATAGATTCATTGATGGCTATGTGTCTTCATGCATATATGCATATTTATAGGATTTATTGCTATCATATAAAGGCCACATAAATATGCATTCCCCAAGTCTATGGGGTCATTTGAATATGTGCATATTTTAAGGGATCTATTAATACATGGATATATGCATCCATGGATGCATGAATGCATATATATATGTATGCATGTAATCATGTATGTATGTATACGTGTATATATGTGTACATCCATGCATGTATGTATGCATCTGTGCATTGAAGCATGTGTGCAGCTATGTGTCTATGTATACATTTTATCCAGCAATCAATGTCAATTAATAAACTAGCGCTTGTACCTAAAGAATGTTCAAGGATTGTGCCAATAGAAAACCATATGCATATCAATATGTTAGAGAGCATGTATCTATGCATAGGTGTGTATGGATGCTAATTGTTCTGAATTCCGGTTGCATGTGATTGCATTAAACAATTAAGAATAAGTGCTAGATAATTAAAGTAAAATGACCCCATTCAGTTGGCAGATCAATATTTTTCAGCCCTTTACATGTTAACTGAGAGTTTTGAAGCTTTTGTTGTTCATTGGCAGCTATTTTGGCATTGAACAACAGGTAGAACTTGTTATGAAATGTGGTTTCATAGGAATTATGTAGAGACCCTTTTGTCCATTATGCAGAGCTCCCATAATGAGAGATTTGGAGCCAATGTGCTTTGAACTCGTCCCATAGTAAGAGCTTCAGAGGAATGTAAGGACAATGTGTTTAAAATGCTTTGGAAAATATTAAGCAAAACCAATTTTGAGAAGCGAACCCAAACTCTAAAATTGCTTTGAGATTTTTGGCTGTCAGCAAAGCATGAAGGATACAGGAATTTTACTGTTATTAGATGTCATGGTTATTTTCCTCCTAGGTACACATGCAAAATATGGAGGCATAGACAGGGCAAGTGAACTATTTGACAAAATTTCTCGGTGAAATGTGGTCCCTTGGAATGCACTAAGTATCTAGTATGCGCACCTTGATATTCACATGTTAACTTTGTCATTTTTATCTAGTGTCTAGTTCTCATTTACTCTTCTATCATCTTATATCTAATTAATTAGATAACAGCTAATTAGTGTTTAAATCCATAACATTTAAAAGGAAGAAATAATTATAATTATCCTTGTGCACATTACACCTATAACTCAAAGCCAATTAACAAAGTAGCAATAGAAAACTATGTCCATCTTAATATGGTAGACAATATGTATTTGTGCATAATTTTATAAGGATACCATACATTGTGATTTCTTCTTGAATGAAGTTTGATTAAACAATTAATAGTTAGTGCTAGACAACCAAATGAAATTAACTTAGGTAAATGGAAATAGAATGACCCCATCCAATTGTAAAATGAATATTTATGTGGCTTTTACATGATAGCAATCTTGCAACCATGAGACTTCTTTTAAGCTTAAATGTCACAGTATATGTAGCATATTACCCAATAGCTCTATCTCACATTTCATTCATGTCGATTTAGGCAAGTTCATATTTCTCATTTACCCTTGTATCGTCTCATATCTAAATAATTAGGCAACTGCTAATTAACCTTTGAGTACATAGCAATTAAAAGAAAGAAATAATTACAATTATCCTTGTGTACATTTGTACTATTAATCAAAGGCAATTAACAAACTAGCACTAGAAAACCATGTGCGTGTTAATGTGTTGGATAACATGTATTTGTGCATAGGTGTATATGGATGCTATGAGTTGTGATTTCTACCATTATGTAGCGCTTACTATTACTTGTACAGCCAAGCCACATGCAAGTAGAATTCATAATTCATGGCATCCAGATACACTTAAGGACAAATACAAATCAAGGTTGTTGGCATCCTGATAAGAAAGATGATGAGATACATCCAATTAATGTATGTCACAACATCTTATTGAAGGAAGATGATTTGGATAGGGAGGTTACAAATGAGAATCCTTATTGGTGTGTGACTAATGCTCTTTTTGAAGACTTGTCAAGAAAATTGCATGCCAATACTATTAGAAAACAGGTGGAATCAGATTTATTGATTGACTATGATTGATGGGTCAAATGTATACAAGGATAGTTAAATAATTAGGCAGCTGCTAATTAGTCTTTAAGTACATAATAATTAAAACAAAGAAATAATTACAATTATCCTTGTGTACATTTGAACTGTTGATCAAAGGCAATTAACAAACTAGCACTAGAAAACCATGTGTGTGTTAATATGTTGGATAACATGTACTTGTGCATAGGTGTATATGGATGCTATGAATTGTGATTTCTGTTTGCATGTAGCTGGCTTAAACATTTAATAATTAGTGTTGGATAATGGAATGAAATGAATTTGGGCAAATGGAAATAGAATGACCCAATGGAATTGGAACATCAATGTTTACGTGGCTTTAACATGATAGCAGATTTGCGTCCATGAGACTTATTTGAATCTCAAATGTCATACTGTATGTGGCGTATTAGCTAATTGGCTTAACATGATAGCTTTCAAACAAGTTAATTCAGCGATCAATCAAGCTAATTGGTTGATGAATTAATTGTGTTGAGTGGTTAGTCATAGTTAATTATTAGTCATCTTTATCCTCCAAATCAGTTAAATCAATCTTGCCTATTCACATTCACAGATACACAATCTTTCTGACCATTTTGCCTACTTTTAATAAAATAGGAGCTTTAGAACAGGATATGTACATTCATCTAAGCATGATAAGATGTGGATTTCTGACAGATATTATGGTTTGAAATGCTGTCATGAATATGCATACAAAATATGGAAGCACAAGAAAAACATGTAAATTGTTTGACAGAATTCCTCGAAGAAATGTTGGCTCTTGGTGTGTAATGATTGCAAGTTATGTAGAGAATTATTTGTCGAAAAAGCTTTTTGCAAACTTTCAAGCAAATTAACTAAACAGCTAATCAAGTTACTTGACCAATCAATGAAACTAGTTCATTGATAGATCAATTTTCTTGAATAGTTAATTATAGTTAATTATAAATCATCTTTATTCACCAAATCAATTAAACCAATCATGGCCATTCATATGCAAAAAAAGAATTTCTTGAAAAGGCTTTATAGACAAGGAAGCAAATGCAATTGCTAGGTGTAAACCGAAATTGCAAGACCTTCACCAACATCTTCCTTTGTATTTCTTGTGCTACAAATATTCAACAAGCTATAGTTGTCCATATTAATTGTAATCCTTTGTATATGTTCAAGCCATCTGTTTATTCTATTGCTTTCGCTATTATTTCATGAAAGCTCAAATGTCATAGTATATGTGGCGTATCAACTAATAAGTCCATCTCGCATTTCGCTCATGACAATTTAGTTTGTCTCATCTCTCTCCGATACATTAATCAAAGTTAATTAACAAATAAGTCAATCTTACACTTGACTCATGCAAATTAAGTCAATTCTATCTTTTACTCATTAATGAAATTAACTAATCAGCTTAACAAGATAGCTTTCAAACAAGTTAGGTCAGTGATCAATCAAGTTGTTTGACTGATGAGCCAATTGAGTTCAATAGTTAATCATAGTAATAGCAAAAAAATCCTTGTTAGATGATGTCATAGTTGAATTTGCTTTTGTGTGCCTGTCTGCACTTTTGCTATAGCTTGAAGCAATGATGCTTTATGGTTCAAGTATTAAGTGTAATTGGAAACCTTTCTTGATTTAAATTGATTGATTTAAATCTATTTGGAAACCATACTTACAGTGGTTCTTTAGGCTCGATGCAAAACAACAATATAGTTAAAATGCATAGCGAAAGCCTGTAGAGAACCATGCTCGCACTTGTACATTTGGAATTCAAGAACCTATGATAAATAGTCTGCCAGGTTAATCTGTTTTCAATTAATACTTGCTTCTATTGAATCTAAAAAAATACTTGCTGGTGTTTTTCGGTGTTTTGACTATTAGTATCCATTACACTATCACTGTCATCCATTGCAATTATAATTTTGGGAGTTGTTTGCACAAATGTGTTTTGATGCATTGTGAAACCCAAGTTGCATTTCTGGGATAAAATGAAGCAAAATAAATAAAAGTAGCAATTTGTTACCTTGAGTAACTCGTCTCTTGGTGTTCATTCAATGAGCACAGGAGCTTTTGCTCTGTCACTGTAAACGTCCCCTTTGTATTGATAAAAGCTGTCAGTTTTCAAATCTATGCCTTTGCTTAAATTTATTTGTATATGGAGTAACATTGTTTTCAAATGCATGACTGATAATAACACGTATATTAGAAAACTTTGAATCAAAATACACAAATCATTAAAAAAATAATATTTCTCTCTTTGTCTTATATTGCTACAGATAGAGCTTCTTTTCAATCATCATATGTATACCCCACATATTCCTAGCCTAACTGTATTAACTTAGAGAGTCTTGACAAATTGCCAGAAGAGCTGACTATTTTCATCTTTGCATAAGCCTCCACTGTATTCCACACTATATTATTGTTGTCTACCTTTTTACCATCAAAACTTGTCTACATATGGAAAATGACTAAAATTACACATCCTTTTGTTGGATTACTTTCCATGTTCTGCCACCTTAATAAGATCAGGAACAACCGTAATGTATTAAAAATGAATTTATAACTGCGCAATGCAGTCAAGCCCCTGTTTTTCAAGTTATAGCCAAACAAACTATATGATTATACCACAAATGGAGATTCTTACTCCAAACAAGAGGGAATAAAAACATAAGATGCAATTGTTAGCCAGGTCCTTCATTGCTCCCTTGCTACTGGTAGATATCACAAAAAAGTAAAAACCTATTTCTAAGATGACAATGAATTTAAGGCACTTGAAATAAGTTTGTCTCTATAATATTGCCCACACTTATTTATCCCCAGCAGCTATGTATTGGCTTATAGGTAGATATAACAGTTGAAAATGCTATCGTAGACATATATTCACAATGTGGAAATATAGACAAGGTCCAGGAATTGGAAACAAGGAATGCATAGGAAACATAAGCTATGAAATACAATGACATGTAGCATAAACAAGTAACAGTTTAAACTCTAATAATCTGTGAAAAAGCTCTTATGAACATTGATTTTTTATCATATTACTTTTGCAAAATACACGTACAGTAATGCAAAAAGGGTTTATGGTAATTTTGCTATCAATTCATATTACCCAAGAACTGCTTCCAACAGAGACACACTTCCTCCTCCATCTATTTTAGTTTAGCAAAATCTGGTCAAGAACTTTATTTTGTTAAATGAAACAATCAGGAATTTGGAAAACAGAAAAAAAACAATGGATTGTTGAGCTTTCTAATTCATCATGATTTTTCAATTTTTTTACCCCACTTTTACAGCATACTGAATAACAAGCAACTAAAAACAACATTGAGAACTCTACAATGCTCTTGTAGAATGAGAACACAAACAAGTATTCAAGGGTACCTATGATGTTTACTTCTGCTCCAAACTCTAAAAGAAGGCTCGCACAGTCTTTGTATCTATTTGTTGTTGCAATGTGCTAAACACAGGATATCAAAAAGATTTGTCATATTGTTCCGAACTCTCAATAAAAAAAGAATCTCCATATCCAACCATAAAAAAAAATGCATTAAAGTCAAAGGAGTTTGAAATTGAAGATAACAAACCTAATAGCACTCACTTGGATAAACTGTTTTGTATAGTCTGAATTTTATTGGTTCCTAGTGTCAAGGCAAGAATACTCATGCATTCGGTTGGAATGCTTTTAACTGGCAGCATTGGGCAATCACATTTCGGCATTTAACATATTACTTATTTTTTTGTATAGTTTGAATTTGGAGAGCTATTTTTTATATTGGAAAATTAGCATTTATCTATTTTCCTATTCGTCTGAGTAGCTTTATAAATCATTTTTGTTTTGAAAATTTGGGAAAATGCGAACACATAGATTGATTAAATAAATTTAAGCAAAGACATAGTTTTAAAACTGGTGGCTAGAGGTACGTAATCCATGAATGCAGATTAAATGCATTAAAATATCAGGAAAATGTGAGCGCATAAGTTGATTAAATAAATTTAAGCAAAGGCATGGTTTATAAAACTGGCGAGTAGATGTTTGTACTGTATGAATACAAATTAAATGCATTAAATGGCATTTGGCTTGAGGTGAAGGCGTTGGAATGGCTTGGTGGCCATGCATGGCTAGGGTACTTTGGTCATTTAATATAGATTTAAGCCACTTGCTATGCATCTCTATTACATTGCGTGTGTTGTTTTTGTGTTTTTTAAGCACGTGTTCTGAGGAAGAGTTTGTAGCGACTAAGCAGGAGATGTTATAGTTGCATAGTCCATACCCAGAAATGAGTTACTTGAGGCGATAATTTGTTATTTTCCACAGTTTCTTTCCATTAAAGTGCATAATGAAGCTATGTTTCATAGTGCTTTAGTTGGACTATCACTATCACTTTGTGCCTGATGTGTCGGTGCATGTATGTATGTATGCATGTCTCTATGTACATATGCATTTATCTATGTGCATATCTATGTAAACATTTGTAGATGCATATATGCATGTATGCATATGTCTCTCGATATATCTATGCATATATGTATTTATGCATATATGTATGTGTGTATAGATGCATCTATGTGTATATGCATGCAAGCATATATGTTTACGTCCATACATGCATTTATGTGTGTCTACATGTATGTATCTGTACATATATATACATATGTATATATATGTGTGTGTATCTGTATGTCTTTTCTAGGAAAGAGTTTACAGTGACAGGGAAAAGGTTGTCATGGTTCCAAAAAGGACACTCGTAGACAAGTTACTTCAGGCAATAAATAGTTATCTTCATTAGTTTTCTTTTATTTTACAGTCCATAGGTAGATTGGGTTTCACAGTGCTCAGCCTACGCTAATCTTCATAGACTAGTTCCTTGGATGAACAATTGTCTTTTGTCCAATGTACAATATGGGAGCTTAACAATAACTTGGTGCTTATGAGTCCTCTAAAGATTACATATCTTCAATTACTGCAGAATTGTTCCATAGTGCAAGCTTTAGAGCCACTGTGCTGTTAGCATGTGCCATAATGGGACCTTTCGAACAATATGTCGACAATGTGTTGAGAAGGCTTTACAAACTGTCAGGCAAATGCAATTTACATATATAAGCCTAAACTCCACAATTGCTTTCAGCATTCTCGTTGTCATTAAAGCATAAAGGAAAGAGGATTTTTTCCAAACTTCTAATTTATGTACTTTTACATGATAATTCACCTTATTAATTAATGAATAAAATTATCTTAATTAATTAATCTTCTTTTCCCTTCTATCATTTCATATCTAATTAATTAGGTAACTGCTAAATAGTATTTACATACATAATAATTAAAACAAAGAAATAATTATAACTATCCTTGTGCACATTTCACCCATCAATCAAAGTCAATTAATAAATCTGATTCCACCTGTTCACTGATAGTATTGGCATGCAATTTCCTTGAGAAGTCTTGAAAAAGAGGATTACTCACACACCAATAAGGATTCTCATTTGTAACGTCCCTATCCAAATCATCTTCATTGAATAAGATGTTGTGGCATACATTAATTGGATGTATCTCATCATCTTTCTTATCAGGATACCAACAACCTTGGTTTGTATTTCTCCTAGAGTGTATCTAAATGCCATGAGTTATGAATTCTACTTGCATGTGGCTTGATTGCACAAGTAATAGTAAGTGCTACATAATGGTACAAAATAAACTTATGCAAATGGAAATGAAATGACCCCATTTAGTTAGAAAATCAATATTTATCTGGCTTTCACTATTAAGTGATAGCTGGACTAGCATTAAACAGTAGCTAGAAATTGTTTTTATCAGAACTTAACAGTGCTAGCACAGGTCTGTGTTGTTTTTTGGCTTAGTATTGATAGGTTGTCATGGCCTATTTACACTTCTTCAGATGCTTAAGCAAATATGGCATCTATTCCATTGATTGCTCTTAAAGAGCTTATGCCACCATTGCAATAACAGAATTACACTAATGCATGCATATGCAAAATATGTTTGATATTATAGGGTACACAAATAACAATAAGTATTTTAAAATTATAAAATGCAATTTTCATTATAAGAAACAAAAGTTCTTACTTAGGTTCTTTCTCGTCGAAATGAATCTACATAAGAATTTTGTTTTGTTTTTATGAATAACATAGTATATGTCACTCACTGTACTCATTTGTCTAAATTGTCCTTGTAACAAGGATCAGTGCTTTCAACTGTATTTAAACAATCACGCACAAACTGCAACGTGAGATTAGCATATTAACCTTCTCCTTTTTAAAAAAAATAAAAAACAATGCAGAGTTTTCCAAATATGCACTTCTAGGAAGATTTCCCATGGTTGTAGATGAAATAGTATATGTTTTTACAGTTTGCTCACTTCTCAATTTTGTCATTGTACTAGGAAAAATTACTTGTGCCTATAATAACAGCCAGAATTTGTACATTGCTGCAAGTATACTTGATCATTCAATAGCAGATTGCAAGGTTAGCTTTCCAAATTGTCTTTCTACTTTTCTTGAAATGCAATTGAAATTCTTCAATATAATGACTGCATAAAGTTCTTTTTCATGTTTTCATTTTGTCATCTTGTATTCCTCATTTCTTTGAACACAAATGATTTAAAAGGATGCTTGCACATATAGAAATAGGAAAATGCATTTTCCACAATTGCAATAGTAATTTGTCTTCAAAAAATAGAAAAAGTTTTGCTTATGTGTTAACTAGTTATAGTTCCTCTATACAATATCCATAGAATAGAATGAACTACTAGAATGCAATTTTTAAACCCTGTTTGTAGTTTCAAATAGCCTATAAAGTCATAAGTCTTTGTTTTATGTCAACTGATTTTTACCTATATGCATTTAAGGCAATTTTGTTCATAAGACTACTTATATCTGTGGCAAGTTGCTATGCACTGTGCAAGTGAACATATGTTTAATCTTCCTGTATTGCAACAAAAGACCACAAAGTTAATTTCAAAAGCTGACATGGCACATGAGTACAATGAATGATGTACTACGTTACTCATAGACATGACGTAATATTTTTCCATGGTCTTGTTTACATGCAAAATGACATTAACCACATTTTTTTCTTGCTCACATTTCCAATTTCACTGTGTGCTTTAAACCTCTAAAGTAAGAGAAAACTGAGGAAAGAAACTATTTATTGCCTCAAGTAACTCGTTTTTGGTTTTGGACACTGTAACTATAACAAAGTCTGCTCAATCACTATAAACTCTCCTAGAACAAAGACTTGTAGAATAGAAAAACAATTTGCGCAAAGTAATGCCATGCTTAACAAGTGACTTAAGTCTATAGCAAATGAATAAAGCAGCCTGGCTATACATGTCCACCAAGCCATTCCAACAGTTTCTCATCCACCCACATGCTATTTAATGCATTTACTTTGTATTTATGCACTGTGTGCCTGCACCTCTGAGTTTTAATCTTTTATTATTATTTAATCGATCTATGCCTTTGCATTTTCCTCAAATTTTTAAAACTCAAATGATTTTTAAAGCTATTCCCACAAATAAGAAAAGCCATAGATCTTCTTTGATCAATCAATGCCTTTGCATTTCCCTGATTTTTTTAAAACATAAATGATATATGAAACTATTCTCTACATGCCACTTAATTCATGTTTATGTGAATAGCTTTTAAAATCATTTTCTCTTTGAGAAAATCAGTCACTTAGAAGTACATAGAAACAAAGGAATCCAATTACACAAAACATTTAAAGACCATAGAGTGAGATTGACAATGTGAGCAAAAAAGATTCTTATCCACCATTTCTTGCATGTAAACAAAGCTACCTGAAAATATTGTTTTGTGTTTGTGGCATTGAAAGTATACATCATGCATTGTACTCATTTATCCAATTTTTCAATGTAACAGGAATAAGTACATACAATCCTGGTGGGGGACAGTGGATGACAAGGTCAGGTTGAAGAATTAATACTATTTTTCCCTTGTGCTTCTAAAAAATTGTTTGATGTATAATATGTCAAGTAGGCTTTTGCTACTATTCAAGATCCATTTTCCAACATATATAGAGATTATTATCTTCCAAGATGCTCGACAACATGATTAATACTATAGAATGCTTTTGAGTAAAAGCACATAGGCGACATAGGAAAAAACTATAGATTTTGTAATCTAGATGATAGTGTTTGATACTATTCATACATAACATCTGCTATTCTCAAACACATTAGTATACAAAAGAAACAAAGAAAATGATAGACGTTGACACCTATGAATTGACAAAGCGCCCCCAAATATCAAACATTGACTACGCACTTAAGAGCGAGGGGCTTTGCAGATTAAGTACTTTTGCATACAATGTTGGCGATTGTTTGTTTGACTCATTACAACTACTACTTAACAATCGCTACACATCAATTCAACTACGAAACGGAGCTATAGATTACTTCTTGAGTTGCCTTCAAAACAAGGAAAAAGAAGCAATAAACTCATACAACTATGAACTAGACCTTGATACTCTATATACATTGTACAAAGTACATGATCCGCAAACATATTTTTGTAGAATGCGATTATCTACAAAGCCACAGGAAGATTGCACTGAAAGTGGATTGTGGGGTGACTTATTCTGCATTCACTAGATATCCAAATGGTTGAATATACAAATATGCCTTTGGTCAAGAACAACAGCAAGAAGGTACTTACAGTTCAATAGTTTTGATGACATAGAATCAGTCTCTATACTATTTCATGACATGAATTCTTTAAGTGGACATTTGAACCATTGTTAAAAATTGAAACACAAAACGTAACTTCAAAACAGCTCGTAGGTTCACATGAAATTAAAAAATTATGCACAAAATATCCTCGAATATCAAACATTGACAATGTCCTTAGAGCTGAAGGCCTTTGGTAGATTAAGCACATTTGCATACAATGTTGGCGATTGTTTGTTTGACTTGCTTCAAGTACTACTTAACAATCAGTACACCTCAACTCAATTACCAAATGGAGCTATAGATCATTTCCTAACTTTCTTTCAAAATAAGGACAAAGAAGCAATTAAATCATATAACAATGAACTAAATCCTAATACTTTATATACATTGCACAAAGTACATGACCAAGAAACATACTTCCGCAAAATGCGATTGTCTGCAAGACCATGCACAGACCATAGTGAATGTGGATTGTGGGGTGACTTGTTCTGCATTCACTGGATATCCAAATGGTTGAAAATACAAATAAGCCTCTGGTCATTGACAACATCAAGAAAGTACTTAGATTTCAATGATTCTGGATATACAGAATCAGTCTCTATACTGTTCCATGATACAAACCCTCTGGCTGGACATTTTGAGCCGCTTCTAAGAATCAAAGCCCAAAATCTAACTCGCCAATGCTCAACAAGCTTACTCCAACTTAAAAAGTTGATCAAAGTGGTCCACAATACAAAATTACTTACTTGAACAAGACACATGCTTTGCCAAAAAACAAGAAGAATTTGATACCATTTGTCACAGCAAACAATTTTAAACATAAATCAACAATAAGACTTAATCACCTGAAGAACTTGATTAGAAAAGAAAAACAAAAAGAAAGTATACCTACCAGTCCAAAGAAAAAAAAACATTGTCACCAATAGAAATTTATAAAACAGCAATACAAGATACACCAAAATACCCATGTGCAATTTTCCAAGTGCTCTGTTTGAACAAGGACATCAGGACATTCAAAGAAAAACAAAAAGAACTATATTGTAAGCTACTACAATCAGATTCCTTACCATTCACAGATTTCATATGCCATGTATGCTACTTTGCATTGAAACAGTCCACTATTCCAAAGTATGCTACCCCACAGAAAATAAGAACTAATAGACCATTGTGCTATGTGCAAAATTTAACTCAGCTAGAAGAACGACTTGTCTCACTTAGAATTGCATTTGCACAGATTTGGGAACTAGGGTTCAAAAGGTCTCAAATAGGCCTAACAAGTTCTATTATAAATGTTCCTGTTGACATGAACATTGTACAAAGAGCATTACCACAATCAATTAACAACACATGAACAATTGTTGTTTCGTTGAAAAGGCGCTTACAATACAAAAACACATTTCAAAAAGGCATGGTGCGCCCAAATATCATCATGCAAGCTTTGACTCAATTAACAAGGAGACCATTATACAAAATGCACAAAGTCCACATAAACCAAGATTGGCAAGAAGTTCTCCAATGCACTCAAGAAAACGAAGACAATAGTCCACAAAATACAAGTGAAACAGAATCAAATAGTGAAATGGAAAATGAAAACCCATCAAAAACATTGATACATGGATTTATTGAGTCTAGAAGTATCCATAACATGGAAGACAAGATTATTGAAATTGCACCTATAGAGGACAAGTATCCAATTGGAATATTTAAGGACATGTATGTTGAAGAAATGAATTTCCCAACTTTATTCTTTGGAAAACCACGTGATAATGACATTGTAAAAAACTTTACATATCAGAAAATAGTACGCTGGGAGCTCTTACAGTCACAAAGACAATTTGCATATCATACAACAAACATTTTTTTCAAAGCTATTAAGGTACTAATACAACAAGTATTGTCTACAATGACAATAAGAATCCAACAAGGTTAGTTAAAAGAGCAAAAGCTATTTGCAAAAGACGTTAAACACAAACCAAATCTAGAAAAAATTCTTAAATCAGATATTGGATATGTTGATTTCAAAAGAATAAGAATCTCTCTAGACTATTCACAACAACTTAAGAAAAATGTATTTGCTATGATTCGACAACTAGGACCACCGACATTTTTCATCACTTTCACTAGTGCTGAGCAAAATTGGGATCCACTAATTCAAACATTACAAGAGCTGCACAATCTACACCAATCAGCAGAAAACCATCAAGAATCTAATGACCCAACACACATTGACAAATTTGAACTAATCAAGAAAGATCCTATCACTTTTGCACGTTACTATAAACATAGAATAAATGCAATAAAAAAATTGATACTTACATATGACTCTTTCTTTGGAAATTTCATTGATTACTTCTCAATCACTGAGTTCCAAAATCGAGGAAATGAACATGATCATTTCCTCATATGGGTTAAAAATGCACCAATCTACACAGAAAATAACAACACAGACATCATAGCTTTTGTTGATAAGTATATTACTTGCGACACCAAAAATTTGGAACCTACTTTGGCAATCCTACACAAACATCATCATACAAAGAAATGCAAGAGATCAAGAAAATGACTTTGTAGATACAATTTTCCTTTCCCACCAATGCAAAAGTCAACTATACTTTTACCAATACTCCAAAAGACTGAAGCGATAACTGCAAATGCCACTTACATCTTTTCAAAACTCCAAAAAGCAAACTATGACAAAACATTCACTTTTCAAATGTTCTTAAAAGAAATAAACTTAACTGACAATGAATACATTGAAGCTTTGAGCTCAACATTAAACAGTCCTACGCTTTTTTTACAAAGAAAACCATCACAAATATGGAACAATAGATTTTCAAGGAAAATTCCAGATCTTTGGAAGGCTAATACAAATGCATAGTTTGTCCTCAATGCATATGTTTCTGCAATGTATTGTAGCTCATATATTGCAAAAGTAAACAAGTCAATGACATATGCATTCAAAATAATACGTGCAGACCACAAGCAAGACAATATTGATGCAATACGAATGGTAAGTAAACTTGGAAATGCCATGCTTAACTTGCAACAAATGTCATCACAACAAGCTACACATATTGTTTTGCCATTGCCATTAAATTACAGTTCAAGAAAATGTATATTCATTGATACATGATCTAACAATGATCTCACATTTATACTAAAATCTGCTAAACAATTGAGCAATGAGCCAAACGAATCAAAAAACGTTCTTGTGAAATCTATTATAGACTACTATTTAAAATGTTCTGAAACAATGGTGGAAATATGTCTTGCATAATTTGTTTCAAGATACAACAAATATGGTGCTACAATTGAACCAAAGGCCAAACCAAATGTGGTACGGTTTATCAATTTCAACAAACACTTTGATATAGAGAATCATTGTAGAGAGCAACCGGTTCTCTATGTTCCATTTACCATTAATGAGCATACACTCAAACAAAACTTTGACTCTTGGGAACATGCATACATGTACCATGGACAACCCATTCAAACAAATAGTGCAAAGTTCATCCACAGCACAAACTCCGCATGGGGTGACATTGACAAAGCTATAAATGATCTTCAGTCTCTTGAAGATGAAAAGCTCATTGACCTACCAATGCAAGCAAAGCTTCACCAGAAAGAACTATATGACATACAAATAGGCCTTCCAAACATAGGTCGTTCTAACCCAAATACCATGCATTCCAATGGATTTGAAATTACAAAGCACCCACAGATTATAGATAACAATGAATACTACAAGTTAAGACGAATGTTAAATAAAGAACAACAATCAATTGTTAAAGATGTTCTCATAAAAAAGATGAAAAATCCACAAAATCCATTACACTTGTTTTTGACTGGGGGAGCTGGAACAGGAAAGACTTTTACAGCAAAGGCCATCTACCAAGCTCTCATTCGCATCTATAGCAATTCTGTTGGCAATAATCCAGACAAACCCAAGGGCTTATTAACTGCATATACAAGTAAAGCAACATATAACATAGGGGGATTCACATTACATTCAGCATTTCACATACCTTTTAATACATCAGAATTCCTGCCACTAAACAATGAAGTGCTTGACACTATGTCAAAGCACTATGATCAATTGTGCATACTTCTTATAGACGAGATATCATTAGTTGGCTCAACATTCCTACGATATATTGATAGAAGACTACGAGACATAATGCAAATGCCTACAGCATACTTTGGAAACCTTGATACAATATTTTGTGGTGACCTTTACCAGGCACAACCTGTCCTTGACTGTGTGGTTTTTGAAAATAGGCCTACTCCAATTGAATTAATGCCTTATAGTTTCTAGAAAGACCACATAAAATGCTATTCATTGGTGACTACCATGAGACAAAAAGATGAAATATTTATTTCAATCCTTAATAGACTATGAGTAGGCATTCAAACAACTCATGACATAGACTATCTCAACAAAATTTGCTTTCATCCTATACCATTTGATCCATTGCTTCCGCACCTTTTCTATAGGAGAATTGATGTTCAAGCACATAACAACAAAATGCTATCAATCATTCCAACCCAAATGATAGTGCTAGATGCAATAGATGAACTTGAGGAGGACCTTAATGCAATATGAGTATACAGTCACACAACAACATTTCCATCACAAATATGCTTGAAACCAAACATTCTTGTTGAACTTTATGCAGGAAATTACAATGTTCAAGATGGCCTCGTCAATGGTTCAGATGGAATTTTTAAAGCATATACAGCACAAAACAAACTTGATATTGTCTGGATTAAATTTAATGACCCATCAATCGGACATCATCAACGCACAAAACTAGCACAATGCTATTCTACTATCATTGACAAAGACTGGGTGCCTATACAACGCATTGCTAGGCCAATCCAGAAAATAACAACAAACAAGAAAATTACAATTAGAAAACAATTCCCAATACAAGTAGCATGTGCACGAACCATACATCGATCCCAAGGATTAACAATGGAGGCCTTGGCTTTTGATCCCATAGGCATTAGACAGCATGGGCTAACCTATACAGCTCTATCACGAACAAAATCAGTAGAATCATTATTTTTGTTACAACCTTTAACTACAAAAAACTTCAAAGTTAAAGACAAAATACAACTAGAAATGTCTCATCTCCAGACATGTGCACAATGGCAATTTGATAACCAAAGCACATGTTCAGAAAACAAATCACATATGCTCCTATGTACATTGAACACTCGTAGCTTGAAAGCACATGCAGAAGACATTGTCAATGACTATGGCATAATGCAATATGATATCTTGTGTCTCCAAGAAACACATATGCATCCCTTTGAGCTAAATATCTTGCTGCAGTATTTTGATAGCTTCTCTGTACATAACATACATGGCATAACAACTTTAACCAGGAAACATTTATTCCTGTCAAAAACAAAACATGAAACATCAAATATTGAAGCCATCACATCAACAATAATGCTATCTAACAATGAACTCAATGTTTGTAATATTTATGCAAGACCTGCAACTGCCATAGACGAAGTAATCGCAATCTTGCAAATAATTATTGCATCCACAAATTCAGAAAACATGTTGTACATTTTAGGCGATTTTAATGTGGACATGTTTTCAGAAAGCAGAAGCAAAAAAATACTTCACAGTTTTATGCAACAGAACAATATACAATTTATGTTGAACCAACAACACAGCATGGGAAAGTCAGTCATTGACCACATTTGGTCCAACATGACTACAAATATATGCTCTATCTATAAATCAGAAGCATATTGGACTGATCACAATCTAATTTTCCTAAAATTGCATGTTGCCCAATAGACAAATTCAACTTTATAGAACTTATAGCCTTATATCACTTTTATGCTTTGTAATGCCTTTTTCAATGCTATATCCATTATTTGCAGGAGATCTATGGATGAAACTAAAAGACAGTCAAAGAAAATACAAACCACACAAGAAGAATCAGCACAACGGTAAAGCACTCATAGTATTATTCCTTCATACTCATTCACCCAAATCACAAATATTCAAATAACATTGTTCCAATTCTTTGCAGGACACCAAAAGATGTATCAAAAAGACAGGAAAAACAAGTGCACATTGCACAGGAAGAGTCAGCACAATGGTAAAGTGCTTGATTCTTCATTGTACCACCATTTGCCCAGCTTGCTAATATTAAATTAGCATTCAATTGACATTATCCTTGTTCCTTGTAGGACAAGAGTCAAGAAACCTAATATTGTTTCAATCGAACAGCTAAATGCAAAAAGAGCTAGAGACACCTTCCAAGGTGATGTGCTTGTTGTCTACAAAGCAACATTGGATAAGGCCAACAAAACATGGGAAATGTTGCATGCTGATTTAACAGATCAGAAAGTAGAAATGACAATCACGTTAAATGTTAGTGGAAACCTTGTGTATAAACATGAGCCTAAAATAGTCCCGGGGTCAGCTATCTCAATCTCAGATTTTCAAGTTGCACCTAGGACAGATTATGACAGAGGTGACTGTGATTGCATTTTGATTTTAACAAACATAAGCACCACTAAAAACATCCCACGCCTCTGTCAAGAGTACAAATTCATTCCAAGTACAACTATCAGCCAACTGCTAACAACTATAAATGAATACCCAGCTGGCACAATAACTGCGCTAGTAGTTGGTGCCAAGAAAATGGTACCCAATTTGCAGTTGACATCAAAGATGGCCACACTGACATAGACAGAGCATAGGTATTTCGGTCTACAAAACTTTTTCCTATTCTTTCAGTTTCAACCTTTTCTCGTTCTACAGTGGTCTCTATAACAATTTCCATAACAAAATCTAATTCTCTCATTGAATCGCAGGTGCTATTACGGTCAACATATGAGCAACAATACTTTGCAATTGAAGACCAGTTGCATACAAATAAAACACCTGCAATGCTTTTCAAGAATGTTGTAAGAAAAATAGATCAAAAGAACACGTTTCACACATGTTGGTCAACATTCATCTGTAACTTGAATGACAAAAGAAGCTTGGAAAAACTCAACAGCCTACTACATTCAACTTTTAAGGTAATGACATTCATTTTTTTTTAAACTATCGCATCCAAACCTGTATTTTTTGTCTCCTCTAACAATTTTGAACCATATTCTATAGGTTTCTGGTACTCTAAAAGCAGCAAATGCATTTTCCAATCCATTTCATGCATGCTGTCCAAAATGCAAATGCAAATTCACTGCTTATGGCACACTCCAAGAAAAAACTGCTCACTGCAAACAGTGCAACCAACAAGTCAATTATACATTCTGTTTGCAACTTAAAACTATCATTACAACTTATGACAATCAAACAATTCAGTCTTCAATTGACCAGGTCACCATGCACCATCTATTGCCCACACTGCAAAACCTCAGCTATGAAGACTATATCAAGGACAAGTCAGCAGTGATATTCATCCTACGGGACTTCAGCGCTGAAGGAAATTTTAGCCTTGACCAAAACAATGTCATTTTTGAAGCCGTTTGCATTCACAAATAGATAGGAAACATCACCAGAAGGTAAAAAAGTCATTCATATGTAAACTTTTTCTCTTGTGAACCAACACCTCAAATCACCATCCATACAAACTATGTTTCTAATACGTAGCATTTTCTTGGCTTTACAAGAAACTAGGAATACAGGAGTATAGATTTACATTGTTCAGACTTTAACTTTTTTTCCTTTCCATGCTCCAAGACATTTCACTGGTTTTGACATGTTAAAGACATCTTTGGTTTTAAAATACTCTATTGCTATTATACATTTAGACACTTTTATAGGTTACTATGTTAAAGTCTTCTCGAATATGGACATCTAAAAATCTAATTTTGTTTTTGCACCTACGAAGACAGTGGTTCTCTATGTACATCCGACATATATGTTCAATAATTATTACCCCTCTATGCATAATGCCATTCAAACTATATAGTTTAAATGTTTCCTTTTGCATTCTGTCGTTTCTAGCTTTTCCAATATTTTCTCTATGTTTGTTATGTTTTCGAGAGTTTATGGTGACTGAGTAGAAGTTGTTATGGTTGCACACTCCAGACCCATAAACAAGTTACTTGAGGTAATAAATAGTTATTTTCCTATGGCTTTTTTCATTTTATGTTGTTAATGCAACCAAGTCTCGACACTGCTTTTATGCATTATACTTTATAGTCACTTTTCCATCACGCATTCTAATGTATAAATTACATTCCTGTATAGAGAATCCATTTGTTGCTTTTGCTACATATATGCATATTTACATGTATATATGCCTTTATGTCCATATGCACATATGCACATATTCATGTATGCATGTATTCATCTAAGCTTCTACATATCCCTGTATGCAATTGCGTATACATGCGTCCATGCATTTATGGATGTGCCACTCTAGCCTTGTAGCAATTTATTTTGTTCTATGGATATCGCATATAGGAACACTAATTAGCTCTTTCACTGTAGATAACAGTTGTTTTCATAAATTCCAAATCGAGCTTATATATATCAAGATACATATATACTCAGACTTAAAACTACTGATTTATGATCTCTATTGTTCCATTTTCGTAGACATGTTACTATTGCAATCAAATGTGTAAAGCATTCATGTCCAAAGAAATTAGAAACAGGAGTGGCAATATGTTACACAACCTTGTGTTATGCCTTTATAGCAATTTTTTCATTGCATTTCAAGAAAAGCAGAAACTAAAATTTTATTCATATTATTTCATCTATGGCATTTACAGCTTTTGCAATAATTATTACAGGCATAGAGTTCAGTGTTGAATAGTTCTATTGTTCATGTCATGGCTTCAACATTGTTCATGTCAAATTGCATTATCTGACAAAGTTAACATGCGAAAACCAAAGTGTCCATTATGAACACTTATTGCATTCCATGGCACCACATTTCTTTGAGGAGTTTTTTCGAACAATTTGCTTCCCTTGTGTATGCTTCCATATTTTGCATATGTTCCTATGAGCACATTAACTATAATAGTTCACAAAATTCCTTTATCCTTTATGCTTTCATCATAGCGAAAAAGCTCAAAGCAATTGCAGAGTTTAGGTTTAGAGAACATAGGCTCACAGAACACAAAAATGACACACACAAAGTAATAGAGATGCATAGCAAGTGGCTTAACTCTATATTAAATGACCAAAGTACCCTGTCCATGTGTGTCCACCAAGCCATTCCAGCGCGTTCACCTCCAGCCAGATGCCATTTAATGCATTTAATTTGCATTCATGCATTGCGCTCGCATTTTCCTGATATTTTAATGCATTTAATCTGCATTCATGGATTACGTACCTCTAGCCGCCAACTTTTACACTATGCCTTTGCTTAAATTTATTTAATCAATTTATGTGTTTTCATTTTCCCGAATTTTTAAAACAAAAATGATTTATAAAGCTACTTGGACGAATAGAAAAATAGAAAAATGCTAACTTTCCAATATTAAAAATAGCTCTCCAAATTCAAACTATACAAAAAAATAAGTAATATGTTATATGCTGAAATGTGATTGGCCGATGCTACCGGTTAAAAGCATTCCGGGAAAATGCATAGGAAAATTAAAAATGGGTTCACAGGAAAGAGCTTTTGATTCTAAATCCATATGCATACTTTGATTAAAACTAGTGGTTGAAGGTACATAATTCATTGATACAAACTCAATGCATTGAATGGCATCTGACTAAAGGGGACATTGTTTGGATTGCTAATTAGTCTTTGAATATATAACAAGGTTTAAGGAAAAAACTCTCATTATCGCACACGTTGACATAATTTTGGTTCCAAAGCTCTCTTTATGGGACTACTTTGCAGTAATAAAAAATATACAAACTTTACAGGGCTCACATGCATGAAGTAAAATGGACAAGAGGGTTTCTACATAATTCCTATCAAACGCAGATGAAACCTTCTCATTTCAACAAGAAATTTGAATAGATAATACTAAAAGTAGTTTAAAATATGAATTTATAAACAAACTATAAGAATTCCTTAAAGCACTGTGAAACCCTACTTGCATTTCACAATTGTAAACAAAGAAAAAGGTTCATTCTAGAAACTCACCCTATACTCTTTTCTTGAAAAAATTGCTACAATTGCAGAATTTAGGTATACATTGTTCCAAACTTCTCATTACAACACAGGTTAACAACACATTGGTTCTAAAGCTATCTCTATGGCACAGCTCTACAGCAATTGAAGATATATAGTCTTTACAGGGCTCACATGCAGTCAACAGAATAGACAAAAGGGTTTTTACATAATCCCTTTCAAACCACATTTCATGGATCCACATTTATTCCATGACTTTTGTCAAACAGTTCACTTGCCTTTTGTATGCTTCCATTTTTTGCATATATGCCTATGAGGACAATAGCTATGACATTTGACAAAATTCTTCTATTTACATGCATCCATGCATCCTGCCCAGAGATACACATATACATGCATCCATGTGTACTGCAATACATGCATCTATGTATACATGCACCTATGGATATATGTATCTATGCAACTTCATATGCAATCCATGGATATTTCCATACATGCATATTTAAGCATTTATGTATCCAACTATGCATCTATCTATCTATCCATGCAACTATGTTTCTATGCATTCTTCTACCTATAGATGCATCCACGCATATATGTATATGTGCTTCTATGTACATATGTATACAGGCATCTATCCATATATGTGTTGATGTATCTATGGATACATCTATTCATAGATACATGTATCTACGCATCTATGGATACCATGATAGATGTACACATCCATGTATCTATGGATACATGTATCAAGTAGCTCATTTCTGGGTCTTGACTCTGTAGCAACATCTCCTGTGACCACAAATCTGCAGAATAACAAAAAATGAAACGCTCAAAGTAATCACAATGCATCTCTAGTCACTTAAATCTATATTACATGATAAATCCACATTCCATTTAATGCATTCACTTTGAAACACAAAAAAGAAAATAGCTAAATACCACTTTCCAAATAAAAAAAATAACTTTTGAAACATCAACTTCCATAATTAAATACCAATATGCACAAAGTGATCATATTACCCTAACTAGATGACTATGAAGCACATGTTACCTATGCAATCTAAAATCTAAAGATACATACCATCCTTATGCACATATGCACAAATACATATTGTCTAACATATTAACATGTACATGGTTTTCCACTGTTGCTTTGTTAATTGGCTTTGATTAATAAGTGAAATCTGCAAAAGGATAGTTATAATTATTTCTTTCAGTTCCCAACCCGATGGGGTCATTCTATACTTACTATTAATTATTTAATACAACTACATGCAAGTAGAAATCACAACTCATGGCATCCTTATACACTTATGCACAAATACATGCTCTCTAACATATTAACATGCACATGCTTTTCCATTGCTACTTTGTTAATTGGCTTTGATTAATAGCTGAAATGTGCACAACGATAGTTATCATTATTTCTTTCTTTTAATTGTTATGTATTTAAAGACTAATTAGCAACTACCTAATTAATTACATATGCATTATTACAAGGGTAAATGAACACTAGAAACTCGATAAAAATGACACAGTTAACATGCCACTATCAAGGCGTTCAGTCTAAATACTCATTGATTACAATATGCTAAGAATATTTCAATTTTATATGCTTCCGTATATGCATATATAAATGTGTCTTTTTCTTCATTTCATTATGTATCTATGTATCCATAGATGCAATCATGCATATATCGATTTATGCATATATCTCGCCATCTCTCCATGCATCTGTCTATATATGTATGGATGTATCTATGGCTACATGTATACATCCATTTATGCATATATGCACCTATGAATTGCATGCACACATCCATGTATATATGCATCTATCGATATCTTGCATGGATACATGTATATATGCATGTATGGACTCATGCACCCATGTATTTATCTTTGTCTTTGCCCATCTGCATATGCATATATGCATATTTCCACACATCCATGTATCTGCACACCTCTTTCTGTAACATATCTATCTATGTCTGCATACATGTGTCTATGCATCCATCTATGCATGTGTGCATGTACTACATGCACACATGCATTTGTGCATGCATATACAATACTCTTCCTTAGAACACAAGCATGTACAATAGAATACAGCGTCCACAAAGCAGCTGCGATGCATTGCAACTGGCTTAAATCTATATTAAATGGCCAAAGTATGCTGGCCACCCATGGCCATCAAGCCATTCCAGTGCCTTCCCCACCAGCTAGATGCCATTTAATGCATTTTCTTCAATTATTTTGACCTCTCTATGTGTTCGCATTTTCCTGATATTTCAATGCATTTAATTTGCACTCATGGATTACGTACCTCTACTCGCCCGTTTTATAAACTATGCCTTTGCTTAAATTTATTTAATCAATCTATGCGATCGCATTTCACTAATTTTCTATAACAATAATGATTTATAAAGCTATTCTAATAAATAGAAATAGATAAATGCTAATTTTCCAATATAACAAAATTAAAAGTTATATGTTGACATACATTCATGCATATTGTCCATACATGCATATATGCATATATGCCTTCATCCATACTTGCATGTGTATATGAATACATCCTTCCATGTAACATATGCATTTGTATCTATATGCAAATATGCATGCATCCATGTATACATTTATTCATTTCTCCATCTGTCCATGTAGTTCTATTTTCTGTGTATACATGTGTCTGTTGATGCATCCATGCATATATCTATGAATAAATCTATGTATTTCTCTCTCCATGTATTTATTGTTCTCTAACGCATCAGCGTTTGCATTTTGTTAGTTTCATGATCTTCCATATTTATTGTTTTCATAGCATATGCATAACAACTTCCACTTTGTCTTCTGTTTTGACTCTTCTATCCTTAAATATCATTATATTTTTATATCTATTCTTCTCTTGTCGCATTTCGAGGAAGCTCAAGGATCTCAGCACCTTGTTCAGTATGAAGGAGAGTGAGAAATGGGACATGATTCTTTTTTCTGTGTTTATATTGACACACTCAACCCTATGATGATTTTAAAAAGCATAACCAATAACAAACTAGACATTCTTCCACCTTTTGTTGGAAGAAATAATCACTTCATACCCTATCGATTCCATTCATTTCCATTTCCACCCTTGCACGTCCTTTCTTCTCAAATCAAATACATTTCAAAATCCATTTATATGCTTGCCTTGCATCATACCAATGTGTTGCATTCCTTTTTTCATTCAATCCAGCTCACTCATTCAAATTTTTATTTCTTGCATTTAATTTTAAGCATATAACTAAAAAATGATAAATTCATACCATTTACATTCCATTCATTCTCATATCCACTCTCGCATATCCTTGCCTCCCATATCAAATACTTTTCATAACTTATTCATACACCTTACTTGCATCTCATCATTCTCTCAATTGCCTCTCTTTGTTGCACTCGCATAACTCATTCTTCTTTTTTACCCTCACATATCTTTATCTATCTATACCTCAAATATACCTTCATCCATCACAACAAAATTCACACCATACCAAACAAAGAAAAAGATGAAGAAAATATCAAGGTTATGCAATTAAACACTGAGGGCTTCGAAAATAACAATCATAACATAGAGTTGTATTCAAGAGTTCTTTTCAAAACGTCTTTTCTAAATCTTGTTTATTACAGATCCCTAAAAGCACGTATGACAGTTTCTTAAAGCCTAAAATGTGTAATCAGATTTAACAAATATTTACATGTATCCATGCATTCAAATGCATCATTAGATATCCTTTATACACTTGTTCAAAAAACAATAATGTATATGTTTCAAATGCAAATTGTTTCTGACATTTCTAACTTTATGCACACAGGCATTTATAGATTCTTGTTTATGTACCAAATTACATGGACACATGTATACATCCATGCATGCATAAATGTTTACATGGATCCATATATTTATGCATTCCTTCGATATATGCATTGGTGATAAATAGTTCATTTTTCCTGTTTTCTTTCGTTTACTACTGCAAATGCAAGTTGAGTCTCATTGTGCTTTGACAAATTTGTATTTCTAATCGATTTTAGTGTTTTCCATTCAAATTTCTCGTTCAAATGTCAAGGATGCTTTTCACTCTTCTATGCATTGTGTGCACATGGATACATGTATACATGCATGCATGTATACATAGATGGCTCAAGCATTGTTACAAATGTTTAAGATTATTTGCATTTAATAATTCAAACAAAATAATAATACATTTTTGCTTCCTGAATAAGATCATAAAGGACGTTTGTTACTACAAATGTATACATACACCCATGTAAAAATACAAGTATTCATTGGTATATCTATCAAAAAGTCCATGTATTTATTCTTTTCATAGTATATGCATAACAACTTTTTCTTTGTTTTCTCTTTTGACTCTTGTATCCTTAAATATCATTATATTTTTATATCTATTCTTCTCTTGTCACATTTCGAGGAAGCTCAAGGATCTTGGCACTTTGTTTAGTACGAAGGAGAGTGAGAAATGGGACATCATTCTTTCTTCTGTGTTTGTATTGAGACACTCAGCCCTATGATGATTTTAAAAACCATAACCAATAACAAAATAGACATTCTTCCACCCTTTCTTGGAAGAAATGATCACTTCATACCCTATCGAATCCACTCATTTCCATTTCCACCCTTGCACATCATTTCTTGTCAAATCAAATACATTTCAAAATCCATTTATATGCTTGCCTTGCATCACACCAATGTGTTGCATTCCTTTTTGCTTTCAATCCAACTCACTCATTCAAATTTTTATATCTTGCATTTAATTTTAAGCATACAACTCAAAAATGATAAATTCATACCATTTACATTCCATTCATTCTCATATCCAGTCTCACATATCCTTGCCTCCCATATCAAATACTTTTCATAAGGCATTCATATACCTTACTTGCATCTCATCATTCTCTCAATTCCTTCTCTTTGTTGCACTTACATAGCTCATTCTTCTTTACTACCCTTACATATCTTTATCTATCTATAGCTCAAATATACCTTCATCCATCACAACAAAATTCACACCATACCAAAGAAAAAAATGAAGAAAATATCAAGGTTATGCAATTAAACACTGAGGGCTTTGAAAATAACTATCATAACATAGAGTTGTATTCAAGACTTCTTTTCAAAACATTTTTTCTAAATCTTGTTTATTACAGATAACTAAGAGCACATATCACAGTTTCTTGGAGGCTAAAATGTATGGTCAGATTTAACAAATATTTACATGTATCCATGCATTCAAATGCATTGTTAGATATCCTTTATACACTTGTTCAAAAAACAATAATGTATTATTCTTTTGTTTCGATCATAAATGTTTTTTGTATATCTTTCAAATGCAAATTGTTTCTGACATTTCTAACTTTATGTACACAGGCATATATAGATTCTTATTTACATACCAAATTGCATGGGCACATGCGCACATTGATGCATGCATAAATGTTTCCATTGATCCATATATTTATGCATTCCTTCAATATATGCATTGCTGATAAATAGTTAATTTTTCCTGTTTTCTTTCATTTAATACTGCAAATGCAAGTTGAGCCTCATTGTTAACATGTATCCATGCATTCAAATGCATCATTAGATATCATTTATACACTTGTTCAAAAAACAATAATGTATTATTCTTTTGTTTCAATCATAAATGTTTTTTGTGTATCTTTCAAATGCAAATTGTTTCTGGCATTTCTAACTTTATGCACACAGGCATATATAGGTCCTTGTTTACATACCAAATTACATGGGCACATGTACACATCGATGCATGCATAAATGTTTACATTGATCCATATATTTATGCATTCCTTCGATATATGCATTGCTAATAAATAGTTAATTTTCCCTGTTTTCTTTCTTTTAATACTGCAAATGCCAATTGAGTCTCATTGTTAACATAGAGTTGTATTCAAGAGTTCTTTTCAAAACGTCTTTTCTAAATCTTGTTTATTACAAATCCCTAAAAGCATGTATGACAATTCCCCGAAGGCTAAAATGTATAATCAGATTTCACAAATATTTACATGTATCCATGCATTCAAATGCATCATTAGATATACTTTATACACTTCTTCAAAAAACACTAATGTATTATTGTTTTGTTTCAATCATAAATGTTTTTTTTAATATGTTTAAAATGCAAATTGTTTCTGACATTTCTAACTTTATGCATGCAGGCATATATAGATTCTTGTTTACATACCAAATTACATGGAAACATGTACACATCCATGCATGCATAAATGTTTACATGGATCCATATTTTTATGCTTTCCTTCGATATATGCATTCGTAATAACTAGTTTATTTCTCCTGTTTTCTTTCATTTAATACTACAAATGCAAGTTGAGTCTCATCATGCTTTCAGACTCGTTTAGATGCCAAGGATGCTTTTCACTCTTCTATACATTATGTGCATGTCAATACATGTATACATGCATACATGTATACATAGATGCCTCAATCATTGTTACAAATGTTTCTCTCTCAATAATTTGCATGCAAAGTGCTATAAACATGTGAATTATTTTACTGTAGCTACATTTTATCTTACGTAATAAGGTTCTTTATATCTTTCCAAATTATTTTTTGTTTAAAATATATACACAAAAATATTTATTTGTATTACATAAACAAGATTAAAATCTTATTTATAATAAAATCAATACCTTTGTACTGTTTCATCTAAGCATTTATTGTAATATTTATTTCACTTATTACATTTTAATAAGTCAAATTATTACATTTTATTTTGAATGCAAAGTGCTATAAACATGTGAATTATTTTAGTCTAGCTACATTCTATCTTAGGTAATAAGGTTCTTTATTATATCTTTGCAAATTACTTTTTGTTTAATATATATACACAAATATTTATTCGTATTACATAAACAAGATTAAAATCTTATTTATAATAAAATCAATAGCTTTCTAGTGATTAATCTAAGAATTTATTGTAATATAATTACATTGTTCTATACACAAAAATATGTTTTTGTATTACATAAACAAGATTAAAATCTTATTTATAATAAAATCAATAGCTTTATATAGAAGTAACCTTCATACTACATTAAAAAAAAGATTGATTAATCTTAGAAAAGTTTACACTCAAATGAGTTACCCCTATCAATGTTCCACCTAACACTAGTGTTTCTACTAGCACTTGCATATTGTGATATGATAAACTAAAATAGCTCAGTTGTATTAATTAACATAACATGTGTTTTAGAACATTACACTAAACATAATTTTATTTACAAATAGACATAAAAGCAAAAAAAGAGATATGGTAAACTTTGTTTCGCCATGCATATAAATATGGGTCATGTAAAGAATGCATTTTTTTTAGTGCCTGCGCACATGTTTTTGTAAATTGTTGCAAATGATATTTGATGCTTTAGAAATATTCCTACATCAAAACTTTGTTCGAATTGAAATGACTAATGAATTTATGGAGCAAAAGGTTTATTAAAAAAAAAAAAACTGTGCATTGGTCATAAGTAGTTTATTTCTCTTGTTTTCTTTCATTTAATACTACAAATGCAAGTTGAGTCTCATCGTGCTTTGAGACTCGTTCAGATGCCGAGGATGCTTTTCACTCTTCTATGAATTAAGTGCACGTGGATACATGTATACATGCATATATGTATACATAGATGTCTCAAGCATTGTTACAAATGTTTCAAATTATTTGCATTTAATAATTTAAACAAAATAATAATACATTTTTGCTTCCTGATTAAGATCATAAAGAATGTTTCTTGTCGCAAATGTATACATACACACATAAAAATACAAGTATTCATTGGTATATCTATAAAAAGTTCCACGTATACATGGTACCCATAAATGCAATTTTGCATGCATCCATCAACACATGTTAACTGTTCACATGTCTCTATGGACCACGTTGCCCATGGACCCTAAACATTCCATGCATTAATGCACCATTGCAAATTACTTTAAACTTTCCTAGCTATATTTAATACATTTATATTCCTATCTCCTATCTAATTACTTTTTCTAACTGATAGCTAGATGCTTTTTACCTCTCGGCAGGAACTCGACGCTTGCGTCACTTGTTTAAATTGCAATGGATATATTTATTTTTAGTTTTATGAATTGCAACTATAAAATAATTATCACGTGATAACAAAAAGATGCAACTGTTTATAGAATGATCAAAACATACAACAAAAGACTACCAAATAACAATAGTTAACACAATTGAAACATGAAAAGATCACTAGGCATCCTTTGAGTGGGCCCTCCTCGTAGTCCGCCAGGTGATGAAAATGAGCTACGACAACTCTTCTTTAGATAAAAATAGTATAATGATATTGCTTAGATATAAGTAAATTTTTCGTTACATTCATTACTTTATGTTGCCCTTTTATATATTATGTTACTTATAATATAAAAATCTATAATGCATTTTTTTGGCCTTTGGCCCATAAAACTAGGGTATGAAAGTCTATTTAGGCCAATGGTCCAAATGTTGTTTTAATAGTAGAACCAACTAATACAAGTATTTGGCTTATAGCCACAAAATACAAATATGTAATTTATCAAAAATAGAAGAGTAATCTAAAATAAGGATCTAAACCAATGACCTCTTCAATATAGTCCATGTAATGTCTTCAACTTGTAGGAATTTTTTTACTATATTTCATCCATTCAAGTGAATAGATTAGTACTCATACAAAACGATATCTAAAAAAATATTATTTTAAAAAACATATCAAATGACTCTATATACCAACTATAATGGAAATACGGGGAATTAAGGCGAGGATAGAAATGAGTAAACATAGGCATAGAAGGGCTCAAGGTTAACAAATATAGGCAAGTTTTAACCCCATCAAGAGGGAGGGAGAGGTAGAGAGGGATAGAGAGAGATGAGATAGAAAGAAGTAGAGAGGGAAGGGGGGAGATAGAGAGGTCTAGAGCGTAAGGGATATACAGATTGAGATAGATAGATAGAGAGAGAGAGAGAGAGAGCTTGCTTATTAATAAAATTTGGCTTGTTGATTACTAAATTTTGACTGTCTAAAAAGTAATAAGATCTTCCAAAACTTAGAATAACTCATAGATATCCAAAACCATTCTCAAACATCTTGAAACTATATACATGAAATATAACTTAAAGTATAGGAATGTAAATGTCCATATATAAATGTCACTTATTTCATGTATATAGTTTCATCGAAAGAGAAAGAGAAAGAGAAAGAGAAAGAGAAAGAGAAAGAGAAAGAGAAAGAGAAAGAGAAAGAGAAAGAGAAAGAGAAAGAGAAAGAGAAAGAGAAAGAGAAAGAGAAAGAGAAAGACTTCATGAACATAGTTGGTATATAGGCTCAGTCACTACCAACCCATAACATGAGCACATTTGATTATAATGTTGTCACATTTTCTTCCCCCATCTTGGTGCACATGCCCTCTTATAAAGTGAAACTTGAGAAACAAAATATTTTGAGCTTCTGAGGTTATAGAGAAACATATAATTTAATTTATTCTGGTTTCGTATGTTCTATATGAAATTATCATTTTGTCTTTTCTTATGTTAGATGTAGTGGCAATAATTTATCGTCTTATGTTAAATGTTGTTGTCTCCATGGAATATTCATGTTAATTTTCAGATTTTTTGTGAGTTTTTTCATCTCTCAATTTCAAAAATATTATTGTGTATACGTTAAACTAACTTTTTTTTTCATTTGCCAAATTTGCACATTCTCAAAACACTACCTCTACACATTTACCAAACTATACCTCCTATTTGCAAACTGTTGTGCAATATATTCTCTAATATTTTTTTTTAGTTAAGTTTTATAGAATCCCAAAAAATCCTTGTAAAGTGTATAGTTGCATGTGCTTTTACAATTTTTGTGTTCAATAAAGGTAGCTTCTCCATCTTAAGAAGGGGTGTTTACCCCAATAACTATTGGATTTGAGAGAAAAAAACTATTTACCAATGGACATGAACTAGATAAATATTTTGGTTGATGAAATTGCAACTTTTGTCTCATGATTTGATTTTCAAATTTGGTTACAGCTTATTGCACTTTTGGGATTGGAGTTTTGGTATATTCCATTATACCCAACAATATGAATAGATGACAAAATTTTGAGTATGATGCTTAAACATATAATTTACTCAATCATATCAAAAAGTTTGAAAGTCAAAAAACAAATTCAAAATCATTTATGAAAAATAGATGAGAAAGAAATTTAACAAGAATTGAGATAATTTAATTCAAAACCAATACTTACTTTTTAATAAATCTTTAATAATATAGATAAATCAAAAGAGATATGACTAATTATAATAAAAGTATTGAAAAATAACTTTTAATAAATTTAAAATTAAATTATTAAAAATAAATAAAAATATAAAATATACACGTTTACCATATAATATCTAAATCTAAAGTGAAATGCAAACCATATATTTAGAGTTTGGGTGAAATCTCTTGATTCAATATTTAATACCTATAAAATATGCGCTAGACTTTCCATAAAATTATGGACCATTGCCAAGTGCTCACTTAAAAAATGGCTTTGAAACAATAAGTGAGAGAAGAGTGGGATTCTTTAATTTCTTATCCAAAACAGCTAATCTATATATAGGAATGATAAAAGTCTATGGTTCCATTGTATATGTTCATAAAATCTATATTTTAACTTCTCTATAAAACAAACTTGCTATCTCAATAAGTAGATGCATCTAGACACCATTGTTAGTCAGATTCATTGATTTGTTCTTATCTGTTAATTATTTTTGTGCTTTTCTTTCGTACCTTTCACTTTCAAAAGTGTCATTATAGCTTACAAAGTGGAAAAAATGAATTTCACCAACAAACATACACCTAAATTATGATATAAAATTTTAAATTTTTAATCGATAATAATTTTATATCTTACTTCTATTCAAATGTGATGAATAATTATCGAAAAAAACTGATTCAAAGGTTGGCCTATGGTGGACCCTTGAGGAGAAATCTAGCACCCATGGGATCATATGTTGTTTTGACAGTTTTAAAAATCAAACAGTTTGGAGATTAATTTTACTTAGTAGCCAGTTAAGGAAAAATGAAGACAAATAGGTACAAGATTTGTGTGATGATCATGATCCTGTTGATCTCAAACCAATTGCAATTAGCTCGCCATAGTCACAGCTAAAATGTCTAATAAGGAGGTTTTCAATGGAATTAAGAAGGTGGGTGTGGTTGGAGCTGGAGCAGCAGGGCTTGTGGCTGCCAGGGAGCTGAAGAGAGAAGGATTTGAGGTGGTGGTGTATGAGCAAAATGGAGATGTGGGTGGCATTTGGTTGTATAATCCAAATGTTGGGGATGATCCACTTGGTTTGGAGTTAACAGGGGCCAACCAGGGGACTATCTATCAGTCTCTCAGAACAAATGTAGCCAGAGAGCTCATGGGTTTCAGGGATTACCCCCTCCCTGTCAAGGAGGGAAGGGACCCAAGAAGGTTTCCTGGTCACAATGAAGTTTTTCTGTACCTCAAGGATTTTGCTAGGGACTTCAATTTGGTTGAATTTATTAGATTCAATACAAAGGTTGAGTATGTAGGAATGGTTGGTGAAGGCCAGGAATGTGCTATAATTGGTGAAGATGGCCGGGATATGGATGGGGATCCCATGGATGAGAGAATACAATGGATTGTGAGAGCAAGGAGTTCAGGAATTGTGGAAGAGGAAGTTTTTGATGCAGTGGTTGTGTGCAATGGTCATTATAGACAGCCTATTATTGCTGAAATTCCAGGTAATTGCATTAAATTTGACAGGCTAGATTGTGAAATCTGGATTCTATTTTGTGCTCATAATGGAACTTAGATTGGATTCAGTAGTTGGGTGTATTCTTTAATGTTCTCTTTATGTTGTTCTGATTTGATTTCAATGAGCTGACCCACAAACATTTTAGATAGGAACTTGAGATTACTTCCAGTTATAGGTTATTTTTCTAGGTAAGGTGAAATGGTATGAATCGAACTTTGTGATCACCATTTTTATTAGAACAAACAATGTTTCCTGAATATACTAGAAATTTTGAGCAGAAATTATGTCCAACTCAATGATTTTATAAAAATTACAGTGATTTTAAAATTAAATCTCTATTATAATTATATTTGTTTGGCTCTTTTTAAACAACGCCTGTCAGTTCAAGGATTGAAGTTATCAACTCTGAGGAGATCTATAGAAGTAAATGTGCAAATAGCTAGGCAATGTAAGGGTGTGGCTGTATATTGTTAGTTTGGTTGTATTGGGTATATAACCACAGGAAATAGATGGGGAATGTGGATGTGCGTATATACAGCTGTTTTGGTTTTGTTGGGCTTATGAAGAAGATTTTTATGGTTTAGTTTTGGTGGGTGTAGAAGAAGTTATGAGAGGATTATGGGCATGCATGCATGTAGCTGGTTTGGTTGTATGAAGAAAGTTTTCAAGGGAAGGAGGCAGGGAATAATTGAGATGGGGAGTGGAGTATAGGGAGTAGGAGTTTATCAAAGCAATGGAAGAAACTGCAGGTTTTGTTGAAATGGGGATGAAAGGAGTTTGCTAGCAGAGTATAGAATTTATAAAAAGAACATAAGTTATATATTTTAATTCTATTTTTAATTATTTTTCATTCAAATATATTAAATTAAAATAAATTTATTGCCTTCTTTTTTAGATTGTTTTTTAAAGAGATGAATCTCATGAATCCGAAGGAAAGAGTTACTTTCCTCATTATAATTTTGAGGCAAAGGAAACTGCAGTTCGTATAATGTCCTTAGTAAGACATATCTAATATTTTCCTTGGTGGAACTTTAAGTATTGGTGGCTTGGCATTTGGTTGGGAGAATCAATTCTCATGTACTCTTTGATGACATTTCTCATCTGCCTTCTAGCATCATCTAATGGAAGGATGTCATTAAAAGTTTTCAAGATTGCTACTCAACAATCTTTCTTACCATTCAATTGATATGGATTCAACCCATTAATTCTGTTTTAGGATATTGCATAGCAGCCTAGACATAAAAACTTTATATGTAGAGCTTGTGAACTTCTTTCTTTTTATATTTTTCAACATTGTGGTAAGGTGTAAGGTTGCAAATAGAGTGGTTTAGGGAGAGTCCCTTTGGGCAAAGATAAGGTACTAGTGTCATTTTTAATATGGGTTGGATGGGGTGTGTCTTTTTTGAATGAGGTAGTCATGACAAATATTGGTGGGGATTGAGAATGTGCAAAAGGTGAGAAAGTCTAAATGGGAGACACACGAGAAAACGAGATGTCAAGGATTATCATTCAAATAAATTTGGAGTGGGAGTTATTGAAGGGAAAATCTTTGAAGAGGACAATAGAATTGATTTGTGCAGCAGATTGAGCTCTAGGATATGTAGGAGGAAGAGATCTATGACTCTGGGCTCTATGATTTGTGTAAGAAATTATGTTATAGTGAAGGTGATTATAAGGTCTAGATTCATTGCAAAAAGCTTTAAGTTCATGTACACCATCTAGTACTATGGCCATTCAAACTTCTTTATGGAATTTTATTTATAAATGTGTTTCTATGTTTATTTTTATTTTTGTGGAGGATTGTTTCTTTCATTTATCTTATTTCTTCAAGATTGAGTAGGAAGAATTTTATAAAAGATTTATATATATGACAAAATTTATGAGACATTGAAAAATATGATCACTTAGTGTGGTGTCAATGATGGATCGTGAACCAAATTACTACAAATGCTTAGAAAAGTAATTTTAAGAAAAAAAACTTTAGAGCTGACATAAAAAATACATATTCTAACATAATTTTTTATATGTTTAAGATTGATTAGATGTAGATTTATGATAATTTATCTAGTGTCAACATAATAGTCATTGATAAGTAATTGTAATAAATAAAATATATAATAAGTAATGGAGATAATAAAATAATAAACATGAAGTGAAATTGTGGAGATTCGAGCTTGAAATTTTATTTTTGCAAATCATATTTATAAGAAATATGTATCTTGCAATTTTTGAATTTCCTTTTATACAAAAGTATCTATTATTTATAGGTTGATTTTGTATGAACATTTATATTTATTTGATGTATTTTTTTTAGGATGGGCGAGGGCTACAATAATCCCTTTACTAAGTAATCTTTAAAAAAAAAAAAAAATTAACTTTTACATTCCAAAGTAAAATTATCATTTTGTGAAATAAATATTTGAACGAGCAGATATAAATTATAAGGTTTATGATAATTTTTTAATGAAGTTATAATTACATTGCATAATAACCTTGAGCACATATTGTCATAGACACAAATATAATGTAACATTTACAAAACCAATATAGTAATGTGTGTATGACCAATCACTATGAAATTTGTATGCTTATGAGAGAGTCGTCTAATCATCTAAACTATTTATAATCTTAATGGATTCAACAATTGTCAACTATGATTATCTTTGTAGTACCCAAAATAGTTATGTAGAAAACCTTGTGTTTGTTGCAATACAAATTTGTGATTCTATTCATTTTGTAGATTCTAATGATTACTCAAAGTTTCTTATTTCCTTGTTCACATGTATCAATGATATTGTCCTAAAGCACATTGTTCCATCAACAAGAAAAATGATGCAAACTCTTAGACATGACCAAAACAATCAGATAAGTGATGTCTCAAACTATAAAAGAATAAATTTATGGAGATTGGTAAAGAGCCCAAAAGCTAACATGATATGTACTAGTTTATAATGTCTTCAACCTCTTCAAATTTTATCACAATATTCCATTCCTACCATTAATATTTTAGTTCTAATCTAAATGTGTCTTCAAATTTTTTATTAAGTATAAATATATGGGGCTAACCATAATGATTATCATTTGTAAATACTATTATCTACAAAATAAAGTAGTGGAAATAAAAAAAACTTGATGATTTTCATTTTATTATTCTTTTCCATGTGGATAATTATTTTATCTAATAATAGATTACATGTTCCTTTTATTAATAATATAATTTTATTTATATTGTAGGTGCACAAAAATGGCCAGGAAAGCAACTCCATAGCTTTAACTATCGAATTCTTGAACCATTTTCTAACCAGGTATTAAAGATACTATGTCAAAACTTACTCTTCTCTTTTATTTGAGATTTAACAATGGATAATGAATAAAAAATATTTTTAGGTTATTCTAGTCTAATGTAAGATAATCATGTTGGAGGATGCACTTCTAGTACTTATAAAAAATTTCAAAACATATAAGATTATTTTTTAAAATTTCATATTAATTTAAACTCAAGGAAGGGATACATTAGCAATGGAATGAGTTTAATTCACACATGTCTTAAATTTTTAATTAAACTTAATATCGTACGTTGTCATTTATCATTTAGTGCAACATAGATATATAATCTAATGTTTAGTTAGATATTCCTACATTTAGAAAAATATTCATGTATGTTGTACATTACATCTATTAGGAAAGCTATGCATATCCATTTTTCTTTTATTTAAAAGTAAATTCCTTTGTTATATAAAATTATATTTGTGAAATATTCTCATTTGATAGTAAGCCTATAAAATTCATGATATTTAAGAATGTAGATGTAGACAAATAATTAATTTTGGTAGATATTTCATTGGCTTGAAAAATATGGAACTCTATACTGATAGGAATGATTTTATCTATCTTTCCAATTCTTATGGAAAGGAAACACACCCTTTTCAATGAAGGTGGGGAGATAATTCCTTACAACATTATTACTTCATGAATTTGAATGATGAATTGTTACCAACTCAATGTTCTTGAATTTCTCTATGGTTATGCTTACCATTTTTAATTAATATCTACTTTTTTGAAAAGTAAGATGCTTATAGAAAATTATGGTAGATGCAATTAGCTTTTGGATTCAACTTTGTGTATTTTTGAGTCGACGTTTTAGATCACACTCAGTAATCCATCATCAGGAAGAGGAAAAAATGAGATAGGAGTGCAGATCAAGACTTATAAAGGGTGAGAAAGAGAGGAGGAAAAAGGGGAAATAGCAAAACAAAAAAAAATATATTTTAAAATATACAAATTTTTTAACCAACTAAAGAACACAAGGTGAATAATGATAAGATTAACCAACTTACTAAGGAGGCAACTACAAAGAATTAAAACCAAGTAAAAAAAAAAATAAAATAGAAACCTTATGATTAAGTAGCAACTTAATAATAAGTAAAAAATTAAGAAATTAAAGAACAAAATAATAAAGTTAAAAAGAAAAGAAACCAAAAGATTACAAGAACAAACAAAATGCTATTAACATTATAAAGTTGTAAAAAAAATCAAAAGAATAAAAATTATAAAGAAAGAAATAAAGAAGATGATGAAAACAAAAGAGAAAATAACTTCAAAAAACCACTAGCAATTAATAATGCATCATAATAACCAAAAAAACCAATAAAAAGAAGAAATAATAACTACCTACTTAGTTATAGATAAGAAGGTTTTAAAACAAAAAGAGAGATATTACACATAATTATTGTTAAGGGACAATAAGTTAAAAGAGGAAATACTAAAAAAAAAATTAAAAACAATAAGCAAAAGATTCAAAAATAAGCAATAACTAAGACAATAATAAGGAAAAGTCAAAAACTTATTATAAGTAACAACAAAATAAAAATATAATGAAAGATATTAAGATTAAATAGTTTTTAGCAATTATTTACAAATTGCTATAAGCTATTTAAGATTAAATAGTTTATAACAGTTATATAATGTTTATATTTTCCATGCTATGAGAGAAGGAAATAGGTTGGCAGATTTTTTTGCCAACTATGGTGTTTGTGATAGTAAGGAATGGGAGTTAAATGACCCAATTCCATTTGAGGCCTCGACCATTGTTAATAATGAATGCTAATCTTTTGGGGTTCGTTTGTCGAATGAAAGGTTGTTTGTCCTTGGTCATGTGAGCTTGATCTTCATGACTAAGGATGTTAAAGATTTGATTAGAAGTGGCAGTTTTCACAAGGCTTGTTGTTCATTATTGCATCTCTGTCTAGAAGCTGGATTCACACGGATTTTGGGCATCTTTTGCCTTTGTTTCGAGAGTCTTCAGTTAATTTATGCTAGTTTGGTTGGCTCTGGATTTTGTCGCAAGTGCTTTTGGCTGAGTGCTTGGTCTCTATGTGTCAAGATTTCTGCCATGGGTGGGGATAGAAATCGTGCTGAGTCGAGGTCTTGTGATACTATGAAGCAGAAGAAAGAGGTTTTGGAAGTCCTTGAGAAGGGTGGCCTTACTCTGTACATGGAAAAATTGCATGGTAATAACCCCCAAGTCGTGGATGTAGTTGTTCAAGGATGGAAGGAGAGGTTTTTGAACCTGGGAGGGAGGGATATTGTGGTGAATGAAGAATTTATTGCCCAAATTACTGGCCTCGTTGTGTGGGGTATGAAGGTTTTTAGGGATAAGAAAGAAGCACAAACAACGATGGTCATTTTCTTCAAAAAGGATGAAACGGCTGACTTGAAGCCTACTAAAAGCGGCGGGTACTTGCGTAGCTCTTTGAAAGCGCTTTGGCGTGATGTAGCTGAGGAAATAATGAGGTATGCAACTCTGGAAGTAAGGTACACTGTGATCAACACTTATCATTTTCTTCTTCTTAACCATTTCCAGCACAAGAAATGGGTTTCCTTCCCTTATTATCTGCTTATGTCGTTGGATTTGGGGATTAAGGAGCATTTGAAAAACCCCAAGAACCTCATTTTGCATGTGGGGTTGATTCTTCTTATTTATGAGCATGTCAAAGCCCATGAGGTGCATAAAACCCCTGCTGCCCTGCAGGATATTACTGCTAAGCCCTGAGAAGGCTATGAGACGGATTTAGGGGATGAAAGGGGTGGTAAGAAGTCTAAGAGGAGGAAGCTTATTTTAAATGAGGATTCAGAGTCAGATAGAGATGTTGATGTTGATTATGTTTTGGATTCTTACGCATCTCTGGACAAGGGCCCCAGCTCCCCTATTGTGGGTAAAAGTGGTAAAAAAAAGCTGGGGGACAAAGTGGGCTACATGACATGTAGTGATGAGGTGGAGAAGATTCCTATTAGGAGGGGAAAGGAAAAATGTGACCTTTATGGGGAAGCTTCTTCTCCTCCCCCAGCATCCAAAACTGTGTAGGTTGTAGAGGATGGTAGCCAAAAATGAAAAGTGGCAAGTGTGGACCCTCTTCTGGAGAAGGGTTTCCCTCTAACCCTGGCTGGTGGTGTTTATGGTGAGGCTCCTCCAAGTGTTGTGATTGTGCTGCCAAAGCAAGGTAAGGAAAGGGGTGTTGGTGCTGCTAAGGTCAGTACTAGTAAAGAGGAAATGGATAGGTTGCAGAAAAGGAAGGTTGTTGCAGAGGAAATTGCTTGCTCCATTCGGATGCTGAAGACTCTCATTCCTATTTGTAAAGATAAGGATGTTTCTTATCAGAAAGCTCCTCCTAGTACTTCTGATGAGGATGTGGTTGTTGGAAATCGTATTGAGAATTTTGACAAAGAGGAGATTGATGTGTTGGGCTCGGCCTGTGATTCTACCAATGTTTTGTTTAAATTGTTTAAATGGTTTTTTCATAAGATCAATAGGACTAATATTAGAATTAGAGGTGTTGCTAGCAAGGCTGAGGATGTTTCTGTCCAAAGCCAAATTGATCATGTGATGGAGTCCCTAAATACTGTTGTTTATACTATTGCTGATGAAACCACTAATTTGAAGAAGAATTGGGAAAGTAGACTTTCTACTCTTGAGGAAAAAATTGATGATATTAGGAATGTTGTTATGAAAAAGGGTGATGCCCCTACTGTTGTGGAAATTTTGGTCTCTGCTAGGGTCAGTTCCCCTCTAATGAAAAATAAAAAGGAGAAGGTCTCTAGGGATGATGTTGTGGTTGTTGGTAAGATGTCGGTTGTAGCTGGTGAGGGTGAGAAAGTTGTGGGTAAAGGTATTGTTTCGAGTGAAGAGGTAAAGACTGGTGGGCCGGGGGTTAGAACCAGGAACAGAATGAAAGCTCAGGATGGTGCCTCTATTGAGGCCTCTGATATTGTGGAGAATGTGCACAGGATGGTTGAGAATGAAATGGAAGCGGTGGAGATCCTGAATAATATATAGTGTTGTTGTCTAGTTTTTGTCTTTTTGGTTTCTTTTTGGTTGTATGTTTGTTGTCGCTGGGCTAATTGTTGGTTAATGTTTTCTCTTTTCTATCAGCCACTCTCTTTTTTTATAGGGTTCTGAGCCCCTTCAAAACCCATCTTTTACCTTTAATCAAAACAATTGCTTTAGTTAAGATAAACTATTTAATCTTAAATAGTTGCTATGAGCTATTTAAGATTAAATAGTTTATCTCAATTATATAATAATTGCTATAGGCTATCTAAGAAAAAATAGTATGTAATTCTTATATAATAATTGCTATAGACTATTTAAAATAAATAAAAAATACCAAAAAAATAAGTATAAAATTATCTTCAAGATTAGAACAAGAAAAGCGCAACACATACAAAAGAGAGGAAAAGGAAAACAAAAGGTTGTCGGAAAGAAAAACAACAAAACAAAGAAAATGGGAGGGGGGGTGGGGGTGGTAGGGGGTAGGGGGTAAAGCAGAAGGCGGGGAGGACAAAACTAGGGGGAGGGGTGGACTGGATAAGTATATTTGATACATAGTAATTGGAGAGGAGATAAGTATATATATATATATATATATATATATATATATATATATATATATATATATATTATATATTTATTTTGAGCCATGTCATAATTACAATGTTGTGACACTTAATTTGATCTTATGTTGTCTAAAATTTCATAAAATATTAAAAATTAATTAGCCTTCCACCTTTCTAATCCTAGTGGTCTAGACCAATTTTCATTAATATTTGTTGACAATTAAATTATGTTCCAATTTTTTTTTATTGAGTACCTAGGATGTCATATTTAAGGAGAAGCCCCAGGAAACTAGGAATAATCTAATAATAATATATGCACCTTAAGATCATAAAATTGAGTTAGATGAATAGAAATTAGTGAATCATCTCATTGGAAGATACTACACAAGGTAATATAGATTAGTGTGTATCATGTATCTTCCAATCTTCTAAAATCAACACCATGGACTTGACTTGGAGAAAAGAAAGTTTCATATTGAACTTCAATTATAGTAAAACACCAAAGGAACTTATTAGCATCATTTTGGTTCCAAAGGAGATATCATTTGTAGGTGTGTGGGTTTTAGGAACTCATGAAAACAAATGAAATAATCATGACAATGCAAATGAAATCACATCATATTTAGACTAGATAATGTGCAATCATGTGTAGAGATAAAAACACCAAGTGTTAGGAGTAAATTAGTGACAACGTCTTCATCCAATAGATGGTAGAAAAAGTTCTTATTCAATTGTCAAACACATCACACAACCAAATTAGCAATACATTGACAATTCAATTTGATTAAAAAAGTTAAGTACCTTATTAAATCTCATTTAATAACTCCTATTTTATCTAATTTTTATGGTATTATTTGATTTATTATTTAATTAGATCCTGGATATTTATGTATAAGGTGCGGATTTTATTCCTACATTTTGATGAGCCATAATCTTCAAACACCTCTAGTATGTCACCTTAGGATTTCACCTTCTGTCTATTTCTAATTTGTGATTTTTTTTCATATTTTTTAGATCTAAAGTTGTATTTTCCTTCACTACATTTTTCTTTCTTTTTCCCAATCACCCAATAGGATTATATGCCAAAAAATCTACCAAGATATCATTTTTTGATTGAGTGAAGTCCAAGGCTCAATACTCCCATGGTTATGGATCAATTTATACAAGAGCATACTAAGCATATAAGCAATATTAGTTTGTGTTTTATATTTAATTAGTTGTTTCCCCATTTTTTTGGTTTTTAACAATTGGATTTATAGACTCAATCATCAATTGAATAATCAAATAAAAATAACAATTTGAGTGGTGTCACATTTGTTTCAAATCATTATGATATCTTATTTAGAGAATTAGTAAAGAGTTGAGAGCAAGTCAACATTTCCACTCTATATTTTATATATAATCTAAAAGGTGTCTTTCAAGTTCAACCTAAGAAGATATATGAAATGTGTGTAAAGATTTAGAGCCTTATACTAAATGATAATCATTTGAGAGGACTTATTAGTCTCATGGTGGGTCATGGTTAGAGCCGCATTAAGTTTGGAATAAAATTTCTTATGTTGGACTAAACCAAACCTTATACAACAATTATTTACTATAAAAGGAGGTATAATTCATTCAAGAAGAACAACAAACATATAAAATATTTAAGGACCAAGTAGTTTCCAACAAAGAAAAGTAGAGATACAATAGTTAAATCAACCCAAGGAAGCTAAAATTTGGATCCACACTCATGTTTAGTAGTATATTATAAATTTAAGTGCTAGAGATATTATTATTTAATTAATTTATATATTTTTTTAGCATAAATTGATTCTAGTTTATTTGTATGATTGTGTTGTTAGTTGAGTTTCACTATGCATAGGTTGTGAGTAATTATGTTAAGATTGCATGGTTGGTGTTAGGAATTAGGGTGATAATCACTTTATAATTTCATATGTAATCTTTTCATTTTCCAATTTTATTTGAGTGGGGAAATTGGACACCCATGAGGACTTGAGAGATAGTTAATTTCCATGTTTTACCCATGTGTTTTCAATTGAGGGTTTGGGGGTAAATCCCTTGGGAAGTTGTTTTGGTTTTTTTACATTGTTATCTTTCCTCATAGTTTTGGTGCCTATGGTATTGTAAACTAACCTTTTTGACGGAACAATTAATATTTGCATATGCATTAAATTTTGGAGGAGATGGTTATGAAAGTTGAGTACTATTACACTACTATAACTTTGACGGATAAAGAATACTGAGTGAATTGTATTGGTGTAACCTTGTTTCAAGATAAATGCTAGATCAATATCTTTTTGATGGTAGATTTTCCCAAAAGGGTTTCTCCAAGTATATTTAGTGTTATGTGTTATTCCTAATTTTCATGTTTTTATATGTTGAATTTAATGAGATAAACAACATAATGAAAATATTACCATAATAAAAATTTACTTCAATAAATCATAAAATTAAGCTAATAAATTAATAAACTAATGAATATTAAACATATTAAATGCAAGTTGTGACACTAAACTTACATGGAGAAAAATTTGTGACAAAAAATACCACTAAAGAGACCCAAACTAGTATTAATCTTAACATAGTATCCAATGATACAATCACATATCCTTTTGACAATAAAACAAAAACATAAGAGTACTTGCAAAAGAATACTACAATTAATTATCCCACACCTCCAGTATATAGAAAGATTAGAAATAAGAAACCATTAAGTGGTATCCAAAACCATGAGTTAAAATCATGAGCTATGATAAAAATCAATGACCCTATGGTCATGGTCAACCATTTCATAATAATATGTAAGGCATCTTACACATTTTACACCCTTATTACTTATCATAGATATAAAAAAATGTAATAGTCAAATTGATGGAGATCTCAAACCTATGTGAATCATTACAAAATTCAATGTTTGTGTCATAACCACTAAAATGGGAAGATGCTTCATGACTCCCAAATTTGAACATTTTAATATAATTTCCTTATTTAGTGCCTTCTTAAAAATACCCCAAGTATGTCAAAGAATAAATAATCAATAAATGGTATCCACACTGACACATGGTTGTCCAATTTTTCAATTTCAACATGTTTGGAGATCATATATTATTTATCATCTACATAATTAAACATAATTATTCAACACTTAGTATTACAAAGTGGGTGACATTCATTATCCTAACATTCTCTCATTAGATGTTTACATTACAATACATGATAGGAAACTAAAAATAAATCAAAGATAGACTTGAGGCAAGGCCCATGGCCTCTCTACACCTATTGAATTTCTTAGTGACAAAATTTCCATTATTAACCAAAGTGTCAAACTTTGATATGATGAATTTTCCACTTTCAACCATTTCATAGACAAAGTGTGTCATGTCTCCTTCTCAGTGACATCTCTCGGAGCACAGGATTAGCCTATCATACGACCCTCGTAGGTTGATAGACTGGATAGAGGGTCACGTTGGAGCTTGGCTCAGCTTCTGTTGGAAAAGTTTGATCATTTGGCTTTCGTTCGGACTCATTCGGACATTTCTTGCAGAAGTTGCTATTTTTAGCAGTTCTTGGCAGTCAGTGTGGGACCCTTATCAAGTTTGGCATCATATTAATTTTCAGACGTAACTTAAGTGATTTTGATTGAGGGGGTCGCCATCATCAGAGAGGGGCCAATTTGGCAATTAAATTTATAATAAATATTTGGCTGGAGACTATTGAAAGTAATTAAATAAAAAGTGCGAATATTTTAATGATTCCCTATTTTGGTGGAAATCGCACTTTTGAGGGTATAAGCCATTTTGCCTTGGTTTTCGAGCCATTATGCATATTGAGTTATTGAAATTGATCAAATTTGGTCTGAGCAAGAAGCTTTAGGGTTTCAGTCTCGAATTCATTGGGGAACGAGCCATCTCCATTGAAAGCAGTTCAGAGGGTGTGAGATACCACCTGATTTATTGCCAGCAGAGGAATTTCTTCACTCAGAAGAAATTATAGAACTTCACAGATTCATTCAGCATCAGAGACTTTGTTGGGGTTTTAACCAGAGAACAGATATTCTCCAAGGCGCATCATTCTAGAGGGTTTGGACACTATTTTCAAGAAGCTGTACAAGTGTACTTGCTGGTTCTGATAGGGTCGTACCTTGCTGCAGGTCGTACTTCATCATTTTGAGCCGTACCTTTGCCTTGAGGAAAAATGCCTTCTATCTCTTCAATCTTTCATCACAAGATAGGGCGCCTATATCACTGGCATGATTCTGGATCTTCAGAAGGAGGGAGAAAGAAGTTTACAGCAGCCGTACCAATCATTTTTAGTTTGTTGATTGCCAGGTTCTTCATAAAAAATATTATTATTTCCTTATTGCATGCTTCCAGATCTTTATTGTATTGATTCCATTTGAACAATAAAAGATTCGCCTTCAGTAGATTTGGTATTTCCTATCCATATTGGCATGTTAGCATTTTTATTGAATTTATTATCAATTCTTTGCAAAAAATCACAATTTACATTTATTGCACAAAACCCAAAAAACAATCAAAAAATGCAAAACACAAAAAAATTAGTTAGATTTAGGAAACAGGGAAACTAGGGTTTCTACAGTGGTATCAGAGCTAAATCATGCCATCCTAATGGTTTAGCAGTCTTATGCAGCCAGAACAGATTGGCTCTCACAGGTATTACACACGCAGACGTGCTCTGATTGACAAGCAGCAGAGTTTGAGCAGGCAGCTAGGAAACATGGCTGACAGGAATGACAGGGCTGACAGAACAGATATACCTAGGACAGAGATCCCACCTAATAACAGAGATCAGGACGATGCAGAGGTTTTGCATGCACTCAGAGATCTTCGTGCATGTCAACGGCAGTCCGATGATGTATTACAGCAGTTGGAAGTAGCACTTCAGAGATTGGGTACTCCTAGGAGACCGTCACCACATCGTGACAATGAGAGGAGTGAAGCAGGCTCTTGCAGGGCACCTAGGACAGCCTCACGGACAGCAGACAGGCCTACCAGGCCTACATTTGTGAGACAGGAGGCCAAGGAGGCTATTGCAGAGGAGGAGCATGAGGAGTTGTTCGCTGATACGCTTATGGCAGCGAACGAGGAGTGGGAGTTGATACCTCCTGAGGTCAGAGAATGGATCACTTTTGACCGTTTTATTACACAGAGGCGAGAGCACCAAAGAGGTCGACAGGATTGGAGACCTAGATACCAGAACACTGATCTAAAACATGCAACCAACAGGCTTAATCTGGCGATGTTCGATGGAAGTGGTAAGGTGACAGCCCAAGCATGGATTAGTAAGCTAGATACATTCCTCACTTTGCATCTGATGGCTGAGAGAGACGCTATTAGATACGTGACACTGCACCTTGAGGGAGTGGCTTACGATTGGTGGCACCACGGTATGGTTACATTACAGCATGACAGGATCACATCATACCAGGAGTTTGTGGACAGGTTGGTTGAGCATTTTGACAGGAAGGATCCATAATCCTACTTCAGAGACTTAGCTCAGTTGAGACAGAGTGGCAGTTTGGAGTCCTACATTGGTGACTTTCAGAAGTTATCAGTCATGGTTCCGAACATTTCTGAGAGGAGATTGGTAGTACTCTTCATGGAGGGTTTGACAGAGCCACTGAGAGGCTAGATCAAAGCCTTTGATCCTCCTTCATTACAGGAGGCGATGAAGAAAGCACGAAGCATGGAGTTAGCAGCACCGTCTAGTAGATTTAACTCCAGAGGTAATTCTTCATTCAGAGATAATAAGGGTTTTAACAAAAACAGGGACAAATCTGATTTTAACAAAGAAAAATTAGACTTTAAGAACGATTCAAAAGGTAAATCAGAAGCTCCACCTTTGGATCGTGAGGCCCTCAATGACCTACGCAGGAAGAAGCTTTGCTTCTACTGCAAAGGACCCTATGACTCCAATCACGATTGCCCTCTAAGACCTAAGGGCAAGGAAAATCGTGTGATGTGGGCGTACTACGAGGACTCAGAATCAAAAAATTATGAACAGCAAGAGAGTCCCGAGGATTCAGAGTCAGAGGCTTCAGAGCCTAGAGCAGAGACAGGGCCAGAGCTTCAGATATAGGAGGCCCGCTTATCTAGCATTCAGCAGGAGGGCTCTTTCAGGATTCGTGGTGTGTTGGCAGGACAGAGGGTCATTACCCTACTTGATACAGGAGCCACGCATAATTTCATAGATGCTAGATTCGTTGAGAAACGCGGACTCATCACTGAGGAGTTCGAGGGCATTAGAGTCAAGGTGGTCGATGCATACACTTTGAGGTGTGAACGCATGATAAAGGATCTCCCTTTATGCTTGAACAATTATGAGTTCAAGGCAGATTACTATGTTGTTAATATGGGGGATATTGATTTGGTCTTGGGAATGAAGTGGCTTCATTCATTGGAGGAAGTCACTCTTCGTCTCAAGGACATGGAGATCCGTTTTGATGTTGATGGGAAGACACACATACTTAAAGCAATTCGGGACAGCAACCTTAAAACAATTTCTTTTCGTCAAATGGAGAGGCTCATGCGTCACGACATGGTAGAGTGGGCTGCCGAGTGCACTTTGGCACCTATACAGGAGGGACAGCAAAAGACAAAATATCATCCAGACATTCAGCAGTTGAGAGTCAAGCATGATAAGGTGTTCAGTGATATTCCGCCAGGTAGACTTCCAGACATGGGCATAGAGCACATTATTGAGCTCGAGGAGGGCACTAAGCCCGTTATGATAACTCCTTACAGGCATCCTAAAAGATTAAAGGCTGAGATAGAGAAGACAATAAAGGAGTTACTTGCTATGGGTCACATTCGGCCTAGCAAGTCACCATTTGCTTCTTCAGTTGTATTGGTTAAGAAGAAGGATGGAACATTGCGCATGTGTATCGATTATAGAGTCCTGAATAAGAGGACGATCAAAAATAGGTATCCGATACCGCGCATAGATGAGCTTATTGATGAGCTCCATGGAGCATGTTACTTCACCAAAATTGATTTACGGTCGGGGTATCATCAGATCAGGGTCCGTGAGCAGGACATAGAGAAGACGGCCTTCAGATGTCATTGTGGGCACTTTGAGTTTGTAGTGATGCCATTTGGGCTCACTAATGCGCCAGCTACTTTTCAGTCTACGATGAACAGGGTTTTTCATTCAGTGCTGAGGAGGTTTGTGTTGGTCTTCTTCGATGATATCCTCATATACAGCAGGACATGGCAGGAGCACTTAGCTCACCTGGAGACCGTATTGAGTATTCTTGAGAGGAAGTCCTTGTACGCCAAGGAATCCAAGTATGACTTGGGGATGACCGAATTGCTATATCTAGGTCACATTATCAGTGCAGATGGAGTGCGTATGGATCCTAAAAAGATCTGCGCCATTATTGATTGGCCTACACCAAACCTGACTCAGTTGAGAGGGTTTCTCGGTTTGTGTGGATTCTACCACAGATTTGTGAATGGTTATTCACGACATGCAGCCCCTATGACAGATTTACTGAAGAAGGGTGCATTTATTTGGACTTCGGAGGCACAGGAGTGCTTTATGAAGTTTAAGGAGTTGATGACCACATGCCCTGTATTGGCACTACCAGACTTTACGAAGCCTTTCGAGCTTCAGTGCGATGCATCAGGTGAGGGCATTGGTGCGGTGCTTATGCAGGACAAGCACCGATTGTGTATGAGAGCCGAAAGCTCAGGGGGCCAGAACGACTTTATAGCATATATGATAAGGAGATGCTCGCGATTATGCATGCCTTAGCAAAATTTTGACAATATCTTGTTGGCAGCAAATTTTGCATTAAAACTGATCATAACAGTTTGAGACACTTCTTGGGGCAGCGAGATCTCAATGATAGATAGCAGAAGTGGGTCAGTAAGTTGCAGGCTTATGATTTTGATATCTCGTATATCAAAGGTACACAGAACGTAGTGGCTGATGCACTTTCACGTAGACCATATTTGAGCGCTATGGTTCACATTTCAGAGGACTGGAGGCATATGATAGTGGCAGAGTATGCCAAGGATACTTGGGCTTCCAGCATTGTTGAGGGATCGTCAGTTGATACCAGGTATACACTTGTGAATGACTTGATCATTTACAAGAACAGGATATATTTGATCCCCGGTTCAGAGGTGAAGAACATCATCATGCGGACCTTTCATGATGTGCCTACAGTAGGACATCCCGGGTACTTCAAGACCTACAGACAGATTATGGAGAGATTCACCTGGAGGACTAAAAGATGTTCTTCAATACGTGCGTGCCCTGTTTGTCAGCAAAACAAGCAGGAAAACACATACCCGAGGTTTATTGCAGCCACTTCGATTGACAGGAAGTGGGAATGCCTGTCGATGGACTTTATCACGGGCTTGCCTAAAGCCCAAGGCGGATTGCATTTATGTAGTTGTGGATCGGCTTACGAAGTATGCCCACTTCTTTCCGATCACCACAACCTACACAGCTACAGGTAGCAGAGGTATTCTTTCGCGAGGTATTCGACTTCATGGGTTGCCTCGGAGCATCGTGAGCGACAGAGATCGGTTTTTCTGAAGGTGGCACTTTGTGACGGAGCTCACTCCGAGCGACCATCTGATGGGCACGGAGATAGTGAATAAGTGGGTGGAAGGATACCTGAAACTATATAGCAGGGCAAGGCGTGGGTCAAATGGATACATTTGTGTGAGTATTGTTATAACTCGACATTCCATATGACCATTCAGATGTCACCTTTCATGGCGTTGTATGGTTATGAGGCGCCGAGTTTTCTGGATTTGCTATTGAGCGACAGTAGAGTGCCGAGTGCAGGAGGCTGGTTGCAGGAGAGTCAGGATACTATGAGGGCTCTCAAGGAAAATATCGCCAAGGCACAAAATCAGTAGAAGCAGTATGCGGATCAGAAGAGAACAGAGAGGCATTTCGAGGTGGGTGACATGGTTTATTTGATGCTGCAGCCCTACCATCAGTCCACTCTTAGGAAGAGTGGGTCAGAGAAGCTTAAGCCATGGTATTACGGTCCTTTCAGGATCTTGAGGAGAGTTGGCGAGGTGGCTTACGAGCTTGAGCTTCCAGCAGAGAGCAAGGTACACAATGTATTTCATGTATCACGCCTCAAGAAGGCGTTGGGACACCATGTGGTACCATCTACAATTCTACCTCCCTTAGATGATGAGGGAAAGTTGATTTTAGTACCTGAGTCCATCCTGGAGTATAGGGAGAGGCAGTTGCGTAGGAGGACTATCAGGGAATATCTGGTGAAATGGAGAGATTTGCCTGTTGAGGATGCTACATGGGAGAGCGAGGATATTCTGCAGCATCCGGCATTGAGATTGCTTGAGGACAAGCAATTTCGGAGGGGCTGATCATGTCCCCTTCTCTAACATCTCTCGGAGCACAGGATTAGCCTATCATACGACCCTCGTAGGCTGATAAACTGGATAGAGGGTCACGTTGGAGCTTGGCTCAGCTTCTGTTGGCAGAGTTTGATCATTTGGCTTTCGTTTGGACTCATTCGGACATTTCTTGCAGAAGTTGCTATTTTTAGCAGTTCTTGGCAGTCAGTGTGGGACCCCTGCTATTTTTAGCAGTATGGTTTTGGCAGTGTTTAGAATCACTTCAGTGTTCGTCAGCTTCAGATGGATCAGGCATCGGATGATTAATGAGAGAGATATTAATATTTAATTAAATTAATTAAATATTAATTAATTGGAGATTATAATATAAAGTTATAATATTTAATTATAACTTAAGTGATTTTGATTGAGGGGGTCGCCATCATCAGAGAGGGGCCAATTTGGCAATTAAATTTATAATAAATATTTGGCAGGAGACTATTGAAAGTAATTAAATAAAAAGTGCAAATATTTTAATGATTCCCTATTTTGGTGGAAATCGCACTTTTGAGGGTATAAGCCATTTTGCCTTGGTTTTCGAGCCATTATGCATATTGAGTTATTGAAATTGATCAAATTTGGTCTGAGCAAGAAGCTTTAGGGTTTCAGTCTCGAATTCATTGGGGAACGAGCCATCTCCATTGAAAGCAGTTCAGAGGGTGTGAGATACCACCTGATTTATTGCCAGCAGAGGAATTTCTTCACTCAGAAGAAATTATAGAACTTCACAGATTCATTCAGCATCAGAGACTTTGTTGGGGTTTTAACCAGAGAACAGATATTCTCCAAGGCGCATCATTCTAGAGGGTTTGGACACTATTTTCAAGAAGCCGTACAAGTGTACTTGTTGGTTCTGATAGGGCCGTACCTTGCTGCAGGCCGTACTTCATCATTTTGAGCCGTACCTTTGCCTTGAGGAAAAACGCCTTCTATCTCTTCAATCTTTCATCACAAGACAGAGCGCCTATATCACTGGCATGATTCTGGATCTTCAGAAGGAGGGAGAAAGAAGTTTACAGCAGCCGTACCAATCATTTTCAGTTTGCTGATTGCCAGGTTCTTCATAAAAAATATTGTTATTTCCTTATTGCATGCTTCCAGATCTTTATTGTATTGATTCCATTTGAACAATAAAAGATTCGCCTTCAGTAGATTTGGTATTTCCTATCCATATTGGCATGTTAGCATTTTTATTGAATTTATTATCAATTCTTTGCAAAAAATCGTAATTTACATTTATTGCACAAAACCCAAAAAACAATCAAAAAATGCAAAACACAAAAAAATCAGTCAGATTCAGGAAACAGGGAAACTAGGGTTTCTACAAAGTGATACTAAACATCAATATGATTTATATGATCATGTTTCAAATTAGGTTATTTTCCAAACATATAGCACTTTAATTATCATATTTAATCTTGACCTATCCATACTCAAAGTTAATACTTGAACATAATCTCTACAACCAAACTACATCCTTATAGACGTATCTTGTACCAATGTACTCTACTTCTAAACTAGAAAATACAATTATAGATTTTCATTTACTCATCCAACCAATAGCTTCTCCAATCAAAATAAGCATATAACTACTCATGGACCTCTTATTCAAATCACTAGCCAAGTATAAATAAATAAACCCCACTATAAATAAAAAAGCTCTAAGTATCAAGTAACTTTCCCATGTCATTGATCACATGATAGCATATAAAATAAAAATAAGTACATCATAAATATCTAAAGACCCTTTTCACATAAGTAAATGATGCTCTTTTCTAGTGTTAGACATAAATGTGTAAATAACTATCATTTCTAGGCTGATATATTATCTTATATAGACCATAACATAAATTAGGTGACTTGTGACAATATCATATGAAAAATTAAACATATCCTACAAAATATCATCACTTAGAAACATGATCCAATGATAGCATAATACTTACAAGTAAAATAATATGTATTAACTTGTATTCATATTTAGTAAATCTCTATAAAATAATTTGAACATACTTACTTTAACTAAGCTAAAGCTTTCTACCAACCCGATCCCCATTGATCTCCATACACAAATTGTATTTTTTTGCCTTCCAATACTTCATATCCCAAGGACTCGATGATTGAGTTTTGAGCTCCCTAATCATTAAATTTTATTATTTCTAATGAACATGCCATCAACATGCATGACAATGATTAGAAACCAATCATTAATCAATTTAAAATAAATATACTTATTGCATTCACTTACAATAAACATTTTGTGCTATTATTAATGAACACAACATCAAAATATAGGAAAATGAATAACAACCAATCATTAATTAATTTAAAAGAAACACAATGACTGCATTCACTTCTAATAAAGTCAAGGCCCAATATAAAATCATCAAAATTTAGATACAAAATCCAAGGTAATTTCTTTAGACCATATAATGACTAGTTAGACCTATAAACCAATTTCTCCTTCATTTTTACTATAAAATCATTGGATCATTTTATATGTATAGACATATCTTCCTTGAGATCCCCATACAAGAAATTACTTTTTACATCCATTTTTTTACATGAAAGAGGGGCTAAATCTTCATTCAAATCCTAAAGATACGATGGTGGGATATGTAATCATGCAAAGGAATGAAAATTTTATTTTCAACACAATCTCTATGTCTATTCCCTCAAGGGAGCTTAATTGGCATAAGTTTCAATTAAATTACTATACATCAAGAAACTTCAATCATGACGTCTGGTTAGATAACCAGATGAATCACATTATTAGCTTGTTTCACTTCACGACATGTGATTTTTCTTTATTTATATGTTACCTCAAAAAGGGTTATCTTTGCAATCATATTTTTGTTAATCTCTTTCAAAGTGGTAAGGCGATTGGGTTTTTGGGTTTTCATTTGGGCTGGTGGAAGGCTTTAGGAAGAATCATGGGAGGCCCAAGGAATCATTCATAGCCCCTATCATGCATCCTATTAAAACAAAATGTTGAATTGTGGGAGATCTTTGAGGAAGTAGGTATAATGCCTTTCCTCCTGTCTATGCAAGGATTCAATGATGAGTTAACTTTAAAATTTTGCAACTCTTGGAAGGAGGGACAGGTCTCAATTAGAATAATGCATTTTGAGGTGACCCCTAAACTTATTGGGGAGGTGACTGGGTTAGAATGTGAAGGAATTAAGTTGGTGAAAGTCAATAATGGAAACTATCAAAGGTTCATCGACAACTTCTTTAAAAAATATGAGAATCCATAGAGATTCTAAAATGGCTATGAAAGAGATAATTTGTTAGTATCGTTTAGTCTGGTAAGCCTTCATATCATACACTATTTCACTTTAGAGGGGAGATTAAAATAATTCATGGGTATCACTTCCCCTTTGTGAATCACATTTTCCACAAAGAAAATATTAATATCTTGTTCTTCTTATTGTCTTCCCTTCACCTTTGTATTACCAAGGGGGCTTCTCCTCCTCTGCACTAGGATTTAATTATAACCCTTTATAAGCATGTTCTATCTAATTTAACCCCATAGTTGGGCCCTACTTATTCTGTTAAACTTCTACAGATTAATTTGTCTAGAAATAATCCCCATTTGTCTCTAAATAACCCCTCTTCAAGAAGGAAGACTAATGCTAAAAAAGGTCTTCTAAAAAATGTTGGTTCATCAAATCCTTTCTTTGAAGATAAGTTGTTAAATACTACCCCCCAAAAAAGGAAAATCCCTTCAAACCCTAATACATCCAAAAAGAAGAATTTGGGCCCCACTATGAGTCAAAGGTCTAAGGAAGAAGCTATTGATATTTTTTATGTGGGTGAACTGGGGATCAATATACTGAAAGTGGCAAGATGGGTGAGAGGCAATCTGACCACTTAGCCAATGTTGAACATCAAAATAGAGGCAAAGATAATAAAGGTAAAAATTTAGAATTTGAAGAGGTGGTGAAGGATTCCTTAGATGAGGAATACTATCCATACAATGAGGAAGAAAGTTAAGATTATAGTGTGCATGAAGCAAACAAGTAGGAGGTCCATGAAATAGAAGAGAAAGATAATAGTGAGGAGGAAGAAGCTAACAATTCACTATTGAATTCATTTTTCTTATGGTTGTGAATGTTATTTCTATCATCTCTATTTAGTATTATTGCAAGGTCAATAGAATATTATTTTCATGACATCTAATGAGATCAAATATAGAGCTTAAACATTAAAGAATATACAAAAATGGTTTATGTCATGGAAGATGTGTATTCCAATGTATTGGTGTACACAATACCAAGGGATGTCAAAAAAAATTTAAGAGCAAAAAGTGATCAAGTCAATATATTGACATGTAATTGTAAAAAAGTGTTCACATGAAAAAACTTAGATATTTTGGACGTGTAATGTAAGAGACTATATCTAAACAAAGGAAGTGCATTTTTTCATTCATAGTGAAGAAATTTGGATGCCTAATTTAATGATGCATACCTCTCTATTCAATGTCCAAATTTATATTGAAATAATTTTCAAAATATAAGAATACAAAAACAAATAGTTGGAAACATAGTACAAATACTTCTAAATACTTAACAATAATAAGATTTCTAGATATATGTGTATACATCCTAGGGGAATTATAGAGTAGCAAGGATAAATTTGGTTTTTGATTATACTTGGTAGAGTGTGAGGCCCACCTATTTAAATAAGTATGGCACCATGAAAAATCACATACTATGACTATATAAACTTGTGTGTGTGTTCTTGTGGGCGGTATCACAATACACTTAACAAAAAATGAGAATATCAAACTACTAAATTGAGGTGTGATGAATACTAAGTAACAACAAAAATATAAATGTAATGTTTTTGAAATTACTTTATTATTAATATCACACTTCCAACTAATTAGATATGGTAGCTTCACATGTCCCCATTATTTGAGTAAAGATTTAATGCATGAAAACTTACCAAGACTTTAAGCTAACAATATGTATAATAGAAGGAAGTGTTGTATACTAATTGGTGACTCTAGTTTGTCTACTCATGCTTTGAGATCATTGTTATTTTCTCATGATCTTAATACTACCCTAGTTGTGGATGTAAAATAAATTATGATATTTTCGTTATTGGGTTGATAATGGTGGTTTGTGAACCCAAATCTTATTTATTTTCTAGTTTCTATATTTTCCTTTGTGAGTGAGTTTAGGGTGTGTGGGTAACTTTTTTCAAAAAATCATCTTAACATTTTAAAGCTTGGTAATTATTGATGTTAAAGGATAAATTAGAACGTATTATTTGTAGATCTTAAAAGTGAGCTATGATTGAAGAGACTTGCTTTCATTTTTAAACATAATTTTTATTTATTTATTTATTAAAGGTTCATTTACATTTTCGAATTAAAAAATATTATGTCAAATTGATAGAATCATTTAAACACATTAGTACTTTTTAATATAATTTTAATATAAATATGATTTTTAAAACTTTTATGAGATTTTCCATGCAACCAATTAATATTATAAGTTAACAATGCACTAAATAATATTTATTCTATTTTGGATGCAATACAACTAAAATCAAAATCAATTAATGTCAAGAACTACAAATGCTATAGTTTATTTATTTTTCTCCCCTACCAGGAATTTGATTTGACATATATTCAATAAATGCAAACATTTCTTAAATTACAAATACCCATTGCCTTATGTTAAATTCATTCAATTCTATTTAATATTATGTCATGTATATCTTGAAAGGTTGTGGTTATTGTTGGGAAATCTTCAAGTGCATGTGATATTTCATTAGATTTAAAGATGGTGGCAAAGGAAGTTCATTTGTCTATGCGATCAACAAAACCAGAAAAAGATAAGTTGCGCATCGATTTGCATCGGTTTAATGTGTATCTACATCCTATGGTAAGTTTATCATTAAAATCTAATAGATTAATGAAAAATGGCACACCATACATATTTAAAATTTAAATTATTATGATTACTTATCTATGATACTATCTTGTTGCTTTCGAAAAATTGAGGAACTTCAAGATTTGAGACTAAACATAAAGATGAGATAGATCCTCATACTATTATTTATAGTGCAGATAACTTATTTAGATGAAGATGGAACTGTGTTCTTTGAAGATGGTTCAACAATCATAGCCGATTCAATTATTTATTGCACGGGGTAAAAAATTGATATATTTTCTACTTCTAACCTTGTTTAATAAGCTTGGGTTATATATGTTTCTTATTTCTTATTTATATTATATTTTTCTCACAAAATATATCTATAGGTATTCTTATTCTATTCCATTTCTCAATACAAAAGGAATGGTGATCGTGGAAAATAATTGTGTGGGTCCATTATATGAGCATATATTTCCTCCACTATTAGCTCCTTCTCTTTCATTTGTTGGGATACCCCAACAGGTAAGTTTTTCTTACATAAAATTTAAAAGTTATAATATTCATGTTCTCTTGTAACATGGTTGAGTTATTAATTTTGACATACTAAATTTGAGTGGCAATATAACCTTAAAATAGCCAAAATATGATTTTCCTTCATTTGTAAAAATAGATTCTAGTAAGCATGTTTTGGCCTTACTAATCCATTAAATACAAATGGATCCTTGTGATTGACAATAGGTTGTAACTTTCCCTTTTTTTGAGTTGCAATCCAAGTGGATAGCAAGTGTATTAGCAAGGAAAGTGAAACTTCCATCAAGAAGGGACATGATTAAACTTGTGAAGGAGTTATATGATCATCACTTGGAAATGAGTCGTTTATCAAGGCGTCTTGTGCATGACATTGGAAACTTTGAGGTTACTTTCTTTCTCTTGAATTTTTCTTTTTTTCTTTTAATATAGGTTCTACCTACCCTTAAATTTAGATTATATCAAATTATTTTAGTTATCTATGCTAGAAATTAAAAATAGAAAATATCAATGGTATAAGTATGGGACATTCTATTTAGTTCACGTTGTTGGTCACCAAAGGAGATCTTATAATCATAAAATTTGTTATCCAAAAACTAGCTACTATTATATATACACATACACAAAAAAAGCACCTAGAGATACTACCAATTGGATAATAGGCATAGTTGTTTAGAGTGTAATGAGAATCATTTTAATGTTTTTTTCTTTTCCCAACAGTAAATTTCTATTATTAGTAGTTGTATAGTATGGACATTGAACAAGAAATTTTGAATAATATTTTAAAAATTCAAGCATGACATGTGGTTTTGATACCTTGAAAATATAAATCTCATGGTTATACGATTTATTTTATTACCAATTTCATGTAAAATATATGCTCATTAAATACTTGCACTTGAAGTATTATTTGAGAGACAAGGATTGTAGTGCTTGATCTTCATTTCCCATATTGTTTACATGATATATGTATGTATGTATGTATGTATGTATTTATGTATGTATGTATGTATGTATGTATGTATGTATGTATGTATGTACATACATACATACATACATACATACATACATACATACATATATATATATATATATATATATTTATCTTTGAATAGTTTTCAAATGAGAATGGTAATGTGAGTTGAAAGATTTAACTCTAGAGATAGTGGTAGATGTAAAACATGTTCTCTCTAGATGGTAGACCTAATATTAATACATGATATCAAAGAAAAATGAAGTGTATTATGAAATCAACACATGATATGAAATATATAAAATGTATGATACATCTTTTTATGAAATCACATGGAGTTAAATATCTTTTTGTTAAATAGGTAGCTAAAATTACTTAACACATCTTTATATTCATCTAAAAAACTAATAGTTTCTAGTGTAGATTTAGTTATTGGGAGGAGGTGCATATTGGAGTCATAAAGGGTCGAGTGCCCTTCCCCTAATCTAGCATAGTTAGTCATTTTGAGAAGTCTCATATGTTGTATGTAATATGTTAAAAGCATAATGCACCAAGTATGGGAACCTTAAAAATTTGAATAAAATTTTCTTTAATTGGAATGAAACCAAAGGCTCTAAATAACTTGACATATATTAGAACTAAAATAACTATAGTCTCAAAGTTAAAATATACACTAGCTCTAATAATGCATTATGACTATAATATTCAAGCATTCATGTTAGTAATTTTTTATGAAAAATATCATGTCATAAACATAGAATTGCTTTTGGGGATTTAGGCCTTGACACATGTGGGTACAAAATGAATATGATAAAATCATGATATTTATGTTCAATTGGTGCAATCATGATCAAGGGGTCTTATCAAACTATTGGGAAAATATGTCTCAACCTTGCAATTACATAAGGTTTATTGTTGATAGGTAAGCGTGGGGGTGTGAGGGGAGTACCCCCCATGAGGGGTTCAAGGGGATCATCCCCCTAGTGGGGGGTCCAAGGGCCATGTGCCCCAATGAGAACTTGGGGGCTCCAAATTTTATGTTTATTTTATTATTATAAATCTAGACCATTCATCATTAGGTCTCAGATCTGACAATCAATATTTTGTTGGCTTGAATTTCCCTAGAAGGGAACCCTATTTTATGAGGGCATTGTATTACGAGTGTGTATTGTTATGTATTCTGAGAGTCTAATAGCGATCGTGTTGCCTCTAGATCTATGGTTGGCGATACTCCTATGAGAAGCTTGTTTTGAAAGTATATTATAATCTTTGTGATTTCTAAATAATACATTGGGTGGCTTTTGGAGTGTGGGGTTTTTCTCCCAAAAGGGTTTTCCCTACGTAAATCACTGTGTTTTGGTATGCATGATATTTATGTTTATTTTTGTTTAAGTTTTTGTAACTGTTGTAAAGTTATATAAAGTTTTGCATTATCCTCCTCTCAAGATTAGTGTAGGAAGTTGTTCTGCCACCTTAGCTTCCTTACACAAACCACCCAATCAAGTAGCCAAAACAACACATAGCATAATGGAAGTGATATTGATGCAAACAAAAGTTGAACATTGGTTTATTATTATTAAATATACAAATTATTACTCATCTACAAACTAATATCCACTTTAGATTTCTTCCTACATTTTACACATTCACTTGAAAAGGATTTCAATAGCCATCATATTATAGACATTTCTTTATGATATTTCCTTATAAAATTTCTCTATTCATCACAAAATCATACCTCTCAACCAACATCTCTACTCTTGCTAGGAATTAACCACTTCACATCCACCTCTAACTCCTCTATTTGAAGTTTTCTTTTCTTTTTCATCATTTCATTAATGGTGAACTATCTTTCCCCTCCTATGATGATGAACCCTTTCATAGCATATTATTCATTATTTTATACTTCCCTCATAGGAAGTTGAACTTTTTGCACATTAGTTATGGAACTAAATAATCACCATTATTTTAATATCCTTCTAACATGTGTATGCATTTAAATGGTCCTCCAAAACACTTGATTGAGTAGTTAAAAATTTATTAGAGATTTTACACCCAGTAGGAACTCTTAAAAAAAAATTGGTGATTCTCACATCGATGGGAACCAGGAACCCTTCATGACAAAGGCTCCTATCCATTTAGGAACTATTTGATGGGTTTTTTCATTCTTTTCCTTTTTCGGGGGTTTCAATCCCATTAGGAACCAAGAACTAAGAACTATATTTAAGGTTATTACCTCCTTAAGAACTTATTCTTGTTTAGCTTAATCTTTGTTGGGGGTTCCTACCTTGATAGGAGCCATTTCATTTTTCGAGGGTTCCTACCCCACCAAGAACCATAAAAACTTGTTTAGCTTTGTATTTGTAGGGGTTCCAACCCCTTTAGGAACCATTGAACCTTTGAAAATATTTTTCTTTTGATTTTTCTTGTTGAGGTTTCCCACTTGGGTGGGAACCAAGAACCTCTCACCTTGTCAAAGGTTCCTAAGGAATTAGGAACTTCATAGAAGAATTGATAATTACTAGTCGAGGATTGAAATTGGAAAAGTAACAATAAAGAGTTTTGGGGGTTCCTAGAACTAGTCCAAGCTCTTACCTAACACTTTGTCAGAGCTTTTGATAAGATCGAGAACTCCACGAAAAAAGCTAAGTGTTACAAAATTTCTAATTTTTAGTAGGATCAATGATGCAGGAGCATCCAAGGTGTAAGAGCAATCTTGCATCACCCAAAAAAATGTTGTTTCTTTTCAATAAGGGTTAAATTTGGTAGGGTTACTATTTTTGTAAGTTTGCATTTATGCATAATTGGACACAAAATCTTACATAGACCTCCAAAATGGAAAATTTAAGCCAATGGTGAAGAAATCACTTCAATACCATTTGTCATTTGAGAGATTAAAATTTTAATTTTTGAAAGTCCTAGTAAAATCTTCAGAGTCAATTTTGAGGCACTTAGAGGCTTCAAATGGGCCTGAAAATTAGTGGAAAATGAAAGTGGATGGCCTTCTGGCCCTACATTCTAACAAACGAATTCCTGAGAGCTTTTTGAAAAGGTATTATAATAGAAAATCCAACGATCGGATCAAAAGTTATGACCCCGCGAAGTTGTAATACCAAAATTAATAAAATTTCAAAATATCTTCCTAAGGAAGTTACACTTTCCAGAAGATTCTAGGGTGGTTATACCTTCCAAATAAAGGATGTAAAGGGGACTATAGAGGGGAGACCAGGGCAGAGTAGATGGTGGTTCCGATTTGTAGATTTATGTAATCAGAAAGCCCACGTGATGGCAAATATAATGTTGTAATTTCATTTTCATTTTAGTGATAATAGAAAATATTTTCTTTCCTTCTTGCATTTTGTTTGTGCCATTATCTATTGTTTTTGTGAGTTTTAGATTGTAAGGGGAGTACCCTTCATTAATCAACAACCTCCCACCTTGTTAGAGGTTCCTACGACATTAGGAATTCCATGAAAAATTATCTTGCTTTCTTCTAGTCAAGGGTTTTAATAGGAATAGGAACCTACCATCTTTTAAAGGTTCCTAAGGCATTAGGAATTCCATGAAAATTTCTACTTGTGTTATTTTTCATAACTTTTAGTAGGAACTAGAACCAGTCAGAGTTCTTGGTAGGAACTAGAACTTATTAGTAGCTCTTAGGGTCAGAAAGTAACATTTGTGTCGTACAACATAAATTTTTTCTATAAAGGATTAAATTCTAACTTTTGAAATATAGATTTTCAACATCAATATCTAGGGAAAGAATATTTTTTCATAATTTTTTGTTGCATATTTTTTAAAATTAGTTTTTGAAGTCACTTTAACTATAATTTGGACATACGTGTGTGTCATACAACCTAACTTGTTGTGTATATATCGAAATCCAATTTTTTTTTGGGTGAAACAAGGACATCAATACCTAGGGAATGGGTGTTTTTGAATTTTTTCTACAATGGTTTACTATTTTTCCACCTCTGCACAAAAAAGAGCTTGATGTTCAGAGAAAAACCTATGTTTAGTAAAAATAAAAAATTAAATACATGATAAAATGAAAATACATCAAAACTATACTTGTTGGAAAGATCGTTTTGAGGGCTACAATCTCGCAAAATATAATTTTTAAATGATGTTATTTAATCCCTCAAAAGGTAAAGAAAAAGTGGTTTGTTGCCAGCATTTTGATAGGTGGAAAGGAGACTCCATTGTGGGTATGATTTAATACTAGAGGGGTTCTATCCAAGGGGATTTGATCTAAGGGGGTATTATCTATCTGTCTTCAATTAAAACCCTTTAGATGGAGCATCTTAAGACTTAAATCATTAGTTTTTCTAAAAATAGTGATTTTAGGAAAAAATCAGCACATCCCAAAAGAGAGACACAGTATTGTGGCAGCACCATCAAATAAGATACAATGTATTAGTAATTCAGCTAGGTAGTTTCAATACTCATCCATAGAGTGAGTTCTTCTAGAACTATGTTGTTTTTGACAACATAGAGCATCACTTTTAATATTTATGTTATCTTCTCATATAAGTTATTTTTTTTCTCTTCAACCTCTCTCTCCTAGTGTTTCATTATTATCCTTGCAATCAATTTTAGAATTTGGAAGGAGATGAGTAAATTTTAGATAAAATAAGATACAATGTATTAGTAATTCAACTAGGTAGTTTCAATACTCATCCATAGAGTGAATTCTTCTAGAACAACTATGTTGTTTTTGACAAGCTAAATAGAAAGAATGTTTTTTCTCTTATGGCTTGAGTAGGACATTAAGCTTCTAGAAAATTGGCTTCTTGTGTGTAGGAGTGTTGGTTCTATTGCTTCTTCCAAGAAGTTTTATGATGTGAATGTTTTGGTATTGTTTAGGATTTGTAGAGCAATAATAAAGAATCTAATGGCACCTATAGTTGAGGCCTTAAGAAAGTATTCCTCCTCTCTCCTAGTCCTACATGAGCAACCAATATGAGTGTGGTTTTTTTAGGCCTTGATAGTTTTGTAGTGTCTTAGTTCACTAGGGATGAGAACCTTTATCTTTTGGTGGAAGAACCTAGATTAGGTCTACCTAAAGTGTTGGGTTTGGATGACTTGGGTGAGTTTGATTCTAAGAACTCAAATGCAACCCAACTTCATGTGGCTTCATCTATTGATTTTTTTTTTTAACCCTTTCTATGCTAGCTCAAGGACTATATCAAGTAGTTTTTCTCCCAACAATGCTTTTCATCCTATTCTTGTTTTTATTGAATGGGGATGACAACTCAAAATTCTCAATAATGTCATGGGTAGATTGGCTTCCAAGCTAGTGAATTCACTCATGGGAAAGTTTTTGTGAGCTAGGCTTAATGTGGACAATTTTAGATCTTAGACAAGGAGGATTTGAAACACAAAAGGTTCATTTAGAAATTGTTGTCCTATTCAATGAATTCTTCATTATCTCTTTCTCTCTACATGATGACTATCTTCAAACCTTGAAGGGTGGTCCATGGTTTCTTGGAAAATAAAACCTCATCCTCATGAAGTGATAACTAGGTTTAGATCTTAACAATGTTGGCATAAGAAAGTCCTTGTTTGGGTTAGATTATCTATCTTACCAGTAGAATATTGGGATGAAGAAGCATGGGCTTCCATAGCCTTCTCTCTAGGTTATCCCATTGCATTTGATGAGGTGAATAGAGCCAAGAAGAGGTTCCTCTTTGCTATATTTTGTGTCAATGTTTCTATGAACAAGCATCTCCCTTCCCCAAACACTTTATTTTCAAAGTTTGGAGATCAAGTTCAACATATTGAATATGAGGGATCTCTTGCAATGTGCCTCAATTGGTATAAGTTGAGTCATGCTTTTGTTGCATGTGGTATTTCTAAACGTTACCATAGACATCTTAAGGATTTGCAAGATCCTCCCTCCTCCCAAATGACCTCCCCTTGGAGGGGATTGATGGTGTAGATTGTCCTTTATTGAACAAGAAGATTTTAAAGACGGTCTCCTCTTTGATGAAAAAATTAAAGGTTTGGATGACGTGGTGGTTTGTGTTCCTCCTCATGGTCCTTCACCCTTCAACAATGATAACTGGTTATCCTCTCTTTTTGTTTAGGTAACCCTTGTAATCCCAACAAGAGGGGGCCTAATTTGGATAAGCATTGTAATACCAAATCAAGAAAAGCTCTTTAATGTACTATGGGTTTAAACCAACTTAATAGGTGCTCCTATTCTCTAGTTGTGTTTCACCATTTGCTTTATTTCCCCCTTATGTATCGTGTCGTGGTTTTTCATCATGTCTTATTCTTGGTTGTCTTAGATTGTTTTTCTTGCTTCCTTGTATGGGTTTGGCCCCTCTTATTCATAACTCAAATAAAAAATTCACATTAATAAAAGACAGTACAATTAAATTAAAAATTTATAAAATATCAATATTTATATTTGAATTTCCAGTGACCATATATATAAATATAATAAACGACCCATCCCTTAAGTTTGAAAAACCAATGGATGATCTAAATGATTGGTTCTTTTAAGTTAATTTGGATTCATCACCTTTTTATTATTTCTATATTAGATTCATTTTATCAGCTCTGTTAAAGTTCTGCCCAGTTCTATTATACAAAACCTATCATCCATATCTAATATAGATTCTCTCAGTTAGCCCATTTTTTCAATCTATTTAAACCTGTTTCTACCCACAAAAGACAGGAATATATGAGTTGTCTCAAAATTATAGTTAATATCCAATCTCCTGAAAATATCTATCAAGGAAAATAAGACCCTTTATTTGAGTCCCAAGGACGTGTCATGGGCTAAGCTTTTTCTATAAAATCTTCAATGAAGGATGATAAAGGGAACTACACAGTTACATTACCATTTATCATAATTGTATTTACCATATTACTTTGATTCTGTTTGCCATGTTTTCCAGTGGAAATTTCTAGTTGATTCTGTTGGTTTTCCATGCTATCTTAATTTTTTTTTTACATGAATATCTTTATTTTGGAGGTAAGATTTTTTCTGATTTACTTCTAACATGGTAATGCTTCTACAGTATTATGACCAGCTTGCAGATCGGTCGGGAGCAGCCTATTTTGAGGAATGGAAGAAAGAAATTGCAACAGAAAATCTTAAGCTTATTCTCTCCTATCCAGAAAAGTTTAGGGACGTATGGGATGAAAACTACTTGCTTGAGTTGATGGAGAAATGAATAATTGATGACATTGTAATGGGATGAGTTACTTAAAATTTTAAAATAATAACATGGCTAATTTATGACAAAATTACAGTATTTCATGTGATGGTCTAACTACTAGAACTTTAAGGAGTGTAGCTGCTTCTTATTCGGTAAAGTTTTTAAATACTTATTTGAAAGTTCGTAGTGATGATTTTCTAAGATATACAGTAGTTTTCTTGCTTTGAATGAAAAATTCTTTCAAAAAAATAACTTGATTGCAAGGCTAAAATAATTGTTCTATAGTTCAAAAGAAACCCTTCCTAACCTTGGGAGTATTATTTCATAAACTCTGCCTAGAATGTAATCTATGTATGTAGATGAACCGTAGATGCATATAAATCTATCTATATATAAGTATATAATGTATAGTTAATATTAGTAATTGTGCAGAGATGTCTAAAAAGAAAATGTATAGTTAATAGTAGTATTTGTGCAGAGATGTCTAAAAAGTGTTTTATTCTTGAACTGTGATAATATAAGTGATATATGAATATTTGATGATTCATTTGTATATGCATATATATAATGATTTAAAATATTCTATATGTTGTATTTTACTACATGATATAGCTAAGTATGATAAATATATTTTATATGGTTCAATATTCATTTCTTATTGCTGCATATTTCATTTGATGAGTAAATATTAGGGGAGAGTTTTGTAACATTTTTTCTTACATGTTTGCAGATCAATGTGTGTTCTTCAATGCTACGTGGAAAAGGATTTAACCATATCCTCTATGTGTGTTGGTGAATTCTTTGAATGCTTTTGGTCATTTTCAGACTTGACATTTTCCATGCAATAGAAATCCAAGGGAGGTATATATGTCATTAGGTTGTGGTACAAAGATCTTTAAGTTTTTTTTTCATATTTTTGTTTGGTACTATTGGAGATAAACTTTGTGTAGAACAACAAGTATGCATGGACTTGTAATTATGGATTAGGATGGTTATGCTTATAGAAGAATGTCTACCTATGATGAGTTAGTGATATATTTTGGTTGCTATTTCAGCTCTTATTGATTATTTGGAAGATACTTGATTCTATTCTTGAGGAGATGGTCTTCAGAGTATGTGTTTGGGTTGAAGCGTGACTTTTAAAGTGTGATCTTGTCTTTGGTTTTTTACTTTTCATTCTTGGGTATGATAGATGAGGGTGTTGTAGTCAAAATGGTTGTCACTTGATGGATGTTGTAGATGTTTGGTTGAGCTCGTGAGCACATAGGAGTTAGTTGGTGCACCATGATTTTTTTTAATAAAAAGAGAGTAAAAACTTTAATAATCCAAGAAAACAATACAAAGCCAAAGAGTACAAAAAACCTCCCAGGGGCCAAAAATCACCACCAAAGCCATCAATCAATTCCCAAAAAACATCTCATATCCTCCATAACCAGATCTTCAAGCTCCCGTGAAAGGTCCTCAGGGAAAATTTTCCAGTAATTTGCACTCCAAGTACCCATCTGCTCAAACACCCATCTAGCCAAGCCATCCACCACCTTATTCCATTCTCAGGGGATATGGCAGAAGGTGATAGAATCCAGAAACCCACCCAGAGCAATGATTTTCGTAATCACAACCGCCAACTGTCAATTCACATTATCAAGGTTACGCTTATTCAGCATATCAATAACAACCTAGGAATCTGACTCGCACACAATCCTCCTCAAACCAAGGGCACAAACTCGTTCCAATGCCAAAAGAATTGCTAAAGCCTCCATAAAATTATTAGTATGTTGACCTTTATAAATTGAAAAGAGAAACACCACAACCCTCGAGCTATCCCTTTCAATACCACCAACCCCAACATGTCTGGGATTTCCTCTAGATGACCCATCCATGTTAATCTTCAAAACCCCAATAGGAGGAGGACGCCAATAACCACTCCATTGAATCTTCTCCCTACCACACCATCTCTGCCCAGACAATGGACCCCTCCTACCACCAGCAAAAAGTCACAAAGTTCTAACCACACCCAAATCACTAGGCTCCACCTGGATAGACAAATCACACTTCACCACCACAGTCTCCTGGACACCCCTCAAGATTCTCATCTAGAGCTAACCAACCAGTAGCTTCCTATCCAAAAAAATCTTATGATTGTGTTCCAACCAGATATGCCAGATAATCAAGCTAGGGCCAATATTACAAGCAATATGAAAGAAAAGATTTTTGGCTAGCAGATTCCCAAGCTCCTTCCAAAAGTCCTCCAAAGAACAAACATTTCTACATGGCTAGCCCCAAACACTCCACTAGAAATGCCAAATCTTTCTAGTAAAGGGGCATTGAAAAGAAAGGTGAGAAGTACACTCTTCATGACAATAACACATAACATACAAAGAAGGGCCTTGAAAACCACACTTCCTAATATTCTCCTAGGTTAGGCATCTTTGCTGAACCACCAGCCAGGAAAAGAAGTTGCACTTAGGCCAAGAAAATTTATTCCAAACCTACTTCCACCACGAGACCCCCAAACACCCTAAAGCCTACTTGTTCAACACTTGATACCCATAAGTCACTGAGAATTTACCTTTTAGATCATGCCCCTAGGCCAGAACATCTCTCCCCAAAAGAGAGTTACAAACCCTACTAGCCAAAATAGTGGCTAGTTCCTGGTGATTCTCCACCGTTCCCCCTAGGGGCCATTCCTGGTGATCCTTCCACCTAAACACCTTAGCCTGATCAAGAACCAGAGGGGACTTGAAATCAGCCATCCAACTCCAACCAACATCCATAGTGTATTATTATTTTGTCGAGGGTGGTATTATTTGCTTACTATTGCATTGTTGTTGGATTTAAATAGCATAGTGCTTCTTGTAGTGTTTGATATCATTTCCTTTCTAGCATATTTTCTTTATCACTTTTCCTATATTGTTGTTATATTAGCTATCCGTGGAGGTGGAAACACCAAAATGGGGATTTGATTGCAGCAAGCCCCGAAATAGCCCCAAAAATTTTCCTTGCTCTACTATGTGTAAGTATGTGTTCGTGTGGAGCTTGCGGGAGAACTAGACCTGTAGACACCAAAATCTGGTCTAAGCCTGCAACTTCAATATTCTTCATAATTTGTATTTCCATGGTCATGATTAAATAATGTTAATTATTTAATTATTCTCTAAAGTTCTTCATTTCTTTATTAATTAAATAAATCTCTTTATTTAATTAATTTACCTTAACCTTAATTTTTCTATTAATTAAATAATCTTAATTATTTAATTAATTCACATTTTCTTTATTCTATTTGATTAATTAAATAAACGCTTTTTATTTAATTATGTTACTAATTAACCTTGTCCTTTTCAAATTAAATAAACTCTTATTTGATTTGCCCTTTATCATATTTCAACAATAATAAAATAAATTCTTTATTTATTTAATTATTCATTTAATTCCTTCATCACTTAATTAAATAAATCTTATTTATTTAATTATTTTTCAAATATCAAATCTCGAATTAAATAAATCATTTAATTTGTAAAAATCTATTTTAATGCATTCCTCTATATTTAAATAATTGTGTAAGTTATCTAAGTATTCACTCTAACTCGACTCGAGATCTATTTAAATCGGTCAATTAACTCCAGATTTAGTGTTTGAGCGGCTTTCACGAGTAATCTCTTTGTCATATCATTCAGTCATCTAGTTCTAACTCGTTTGCGTGTACAAGCGTATTAATTAAATATTTTTATTTAATTAATTAAATCTTGTGTGGGTGTTCGAATAGAGCATTGCTTTAATCCTATCTTTATCTTTGTCATGCAAAGACTATTCTTCTGTTTTTGAATACCAAACTCAAAGATTAAATCATTTATTTAATCTTTATTTCTATTTCTAGGTTTTATCACTCATGTCACTACTAACAGTCATCATAATGCATGTCCAATCCTTTGATCTCAACCGTCCGTTGATCTTTCGATCCTGACCTGTCATTCGAATGATCAATTTTCTATAAATTGATTTGTCTTTCATCATTTCAATCTCTCCCGAAATCTTGTAACTTTTGGAGCAATTATCTTAAATATTTGATATTTCATTATTATCACAATCCTTAGGCTATGCTTGCACAATCATTGAAAATCTGAGGGCAAGTACACTATAGAAAATGAAATGGAGGACAACAAAGGTTATCCATGGAGTTGCATCGATCTTTGGTGAGATTGTTTTATGTTTTAGCTTAGTTTCCTTTGTTCTTTGTTGTTTGACTTAGATTACATTAGAGCTTGATCACATTGAGTGTTTGCTTTTAACCTTTGTTGTTTTCATGATGTTATAGGACCTATCGTGAGTTCGACTTTCTACCACCTTTTCATTCTTGTCAACTTTCTCTTTTGAGTTAAAGCATTCCCCTCGCTTTTCTAGTACTTTAGCTCATTTACACTTTATTTTATTTTGTGAAATTACCTTCATTGGGTAGACTAGTAAATTCATGTCAGTTTTAGCTGTATTCTACACTCTTTTCCTGTATGGACGCTAGTGCCCGAATGGGACACCATCGCGTCACTCTATCATTCATCTTTCGTGCTAGAGTCCTCTAGTTGAGAGCTATTAGAGTTACAGTTTCAACTCAAGAATTTGCTCACTCGATTCCCTAAAACTCTCAAGTTAGTAGAAATATAGTATTGCTGAGAGTACTCTTCATTCTCTAACCTAAAACATCATATCACTTTCCTAAATGCTTGTTCCACTTGAGGTAGATTAGGGCAGCCTTCAACTCTCGACTCTCTGTGACCTAGCGTTGCTAAGTAGTCGGTCCCCCTCCTCTAAATTTTGGTGAACCCAATGTAAACATTTTGGTTTCGTTTGGTACTGATGAAAGACCCTTCCCTCATATTCTAGGAGTGTTGTGGGTGTGACTATTGCAGGGCTCCTAGCCTTGCAATCCAACCTACGACCCCTAGTGGTGTAGCTGGAAGGTTCCCCAAGTATTGTGGAACAAAAGCTAGGAGGTTCCCTTGTATATATATAAGAGGGAAAGGGAGAGATATATAGATGATAGAGAGAGGAAGAGATAGAGAGGGAGAAATAGAGGGATAAAGAGGGAGAGATAATGAAGTAGAGATAGAGAGGGGGAGATATAAAGGTAGAGGGGGAGAGGATAAAGATATAGAGGAAGAAATAGAGAGTGGGAAGGAAAGATAGAGAGAGGGATAGAGAGATATATAGATATAGAGATGGAGAGAGATAAAAGGAGAGAGGAAGGAGAGGGAAATAAAGATTAAAAGAGGGAGATATAGATATAGATATATATAGGGATAGATAGAGAGAGAAAGAGAGACAAAGTTAGAGATAAAGATATTGAGAGATAGGGAGAGTGAGAGAGATGAAGAGATAAGGAGAGAGGGGAGAGGGGGGTAGAGGTAGATAGAGAGAGAGAGAGAGAGAGACGTAGATATATATACATAAAGAGATGAAAAGAGAGATAGAGGAAGAAATATAGGGATAGAGATAGGGAGATAAAGAAAGAGGGAGAGAAAGAAATTTATGGAGAGAAATATAAAGGTACAGAGAGATATAGATAAAGGGAGATAGAGGGAGACGTTGAGAGGGAGAGATCTAGTTAGAGGGAGAGATAGAGAGGGAGAAGGAGAGAAAGAAAGAGAAAAAGATAGAGAGAGGGAGAAATAAGTAGAGAGAGGGATAAAGGGAGATATAGAGGGAGAGGGAGAGATAGAGATACAGAGAGAGATAAATATAGATATAAATATATAAAGAAAGGGGGAGAGGGAGAGATAGTGATATAGAGAAAGGGAGGGAGAGAGTGACCAAATCATGTTTTACCAAAAAATATACAAAGTTGTAATAGGGATTATATCATATGTTACCATATTTTTTTCTAATTTATCTTATAGGTGATTCACATAATGCACTTCATTATTTACTTAAAATCTAGTTTCACCCTTTTAGGCTGAGAATAGGTTTGGATGACCAACCTTAAGGGTTAGACCTCAATGATACAACACAAAGACATGTTTTCATATTTAATAATAATTTAAAATTCAACATCTTGAGATTTAATTATTTTTGAATAAAAATTGATCAAACCACCACCAAAATGATAAGCTATGTCTTGAATTTCTATCTATGTAACTTTTTTAATATTTTGAATAAGTTAAGGTATTTGTTTTTGTTTTATTTGAATAATTTGTTGAATATCCTCAAATACATATGTATTGATTTTTTTATAGATTATGATGGTGATTATTCAAAAAAATTTAAAAAATATATAGAATTGTTATACATTTCATTCTACACATGTTATTTTTTAAATATTATTTATTATTTTTGTATAATTTATGTGATGTGCATGCTTAATGATATAGTTTTTCAGGATGCATCCACTCAAAAAAATTAAAACAAATTTATTAAAATATTAAAAAATACATAACTTGTAGTTCTCACTCTTAGCTATATTTCTATTGATTATCTTTAAAAGATACCTCACAAAAAAAGAGGGGGGCACACATTACAAAACTATGTTATATTTTAGTGATAAAAATATAAATAATTTTATATGAATGTATAACTTTATCCTCTCAACCTTAATCATTTTTTATTAACATTAGTAGTTTAGATATTAGATTAGAGTACTATGATTCCTCTTCTTAACATATTTATAAATTTTGAGTGTACACACCTAAAATTAATTGTGCAAGTTCAAGTTTATCTATTTTTAGAGAAAATTTCTACTTTTGACCCCATTTCTATACACTTGCCCATCTCCTTCCATTGAAAAAGGCATCCTTTCATTTAAAAATCTTTAGCTTTGGAGCTCTGCTAGGGTTTCTTGTTTCAGCGGTCACCCTTGGACTCTCTTGCATCATACCATGCCTTATGCATAGGTTTTTCATTTACTCTAAGTTGTATGATCACATTTACTGCAGTTTTTGTTGTTGTTTTATTATGCCTACGGCCAACTCCAACCCAATAGTTCTTACTAGTGTTGGTGGTTCAACGACTTTGCACAATGAATCCTCCTCTGAAGAAGCAACCGTGAAAATTTGTTTCGAAAGTGTTCCATGAGGTAATTCTTTTGATTCTTTAATGGATATGGTTTTTCCCATCCCAGATTTTGATTCTACATGTCAATGGTTAGAACAACATACTCTTGTTGATTATTTTGTTAGGAGGACTCCCCCTGAAATTGTGCTAAAAGAATGGGTCCAAAAAGCCTAGGTCCCTCATGGGGTCTGCCTTGATACGTTCCAAAATTTGACCAAAGGCTTTTTCTTTTTCATTTTGCAAAAGTTTCTCATGTTTAGGCAATCCTGAACTATGGTCCTTGGTATGTCTGGTCCTCTCTGTTGGTTTTCCAACCCTAGACCTAGGATTTTTTTGTTTTTGAAGATAGGAATTTTTGAGTTCTAGTTTGGATTGAGTTTCTTGGTTTACCCTTGCCATGCTTGCATTTTTTGCACCATATAGCCTCTTCCCTAGGGAAAGTCATTTGTGTCGAACCTGACAAATTTTTTCAAGCTCGCCTTCAAAAGGAGTTTGTGTTGAAGTGGACCTTTAACAAGAATTGAAAGAGTCCATTGATATTTAAATTGGTAATTTTTGGCATACCCAGAAGGTCACATATTTTAATTTTCCCAACACTTTTTATCAGTGTCAATCTATTGATCATAAGATCAAAGATATCCCTCTTGTGGTTCCTCGTACCCAATCTTCGCCATGGGAGGTTGAAAAGCCTCGTCAAGTGGAAGTTTTGGCTGCCAAACAAGAGAAAAAATGGACAATGGTTACAAACGGAAAAAAAAAGTCCAACAATGAAGGGGTGGTTTCCAAAACCCTTGAGGCATCAATGGATATTTCAAACCCTCCTATGAAGGAAAAAGTTCATGCTACTTCTAATAGTATTCTAGTTTGGCCAAGGCTCTCTTCCATACCTCAGCTAGCTTTTATGATGATAGCTTGGTTGGTTGTGTCTCCTCCCATGTTGGGAGCTCATAAGATATCATGTAGTCCTTCTCGACCTCTTGAAGAAGGAGAATATGTTCAAGAAAAATGAAGGAATTTGTCTCCTCCAATTCAGATTGGGACAATGCCACCAAAATTCTTAAAGATCACTATTCCTCTTTGGAAGAGCCAAAATCTAATGCCATGGTCGAGTTCTTAACGTGAATTTTCTCTCTTGGAATGTTTGAAGGTCTGATAGACCTCTCTAGAAAGTATTATGTTAGGGATACTCTTCATAAACATGCTAGTGTTGATGTTTTGTGCCTTTAGGAAGTTAGAGTTGCTAGTTTTTTGCTTTCCTCCACTTGCCAAGTTATTTAGCCAGCTAGTAAAATGTTTTCCTCTAGTCATGATGTTGGGCATGGCAGTGTGGTCACCCTTTTGTCCCTAGGGTAGCATGATTGTGTGGTTGATCATGGGTCTAACCCCACACATTGGCTCATCTGGATCCTCCTGAACATTGATAATCATTCCTTTGGGATTATTAATGTTTACACCTTGTATGATGCTATTGAAATATATCTTCTATGGTGATGGATTGTAGACTCATTTCTAGTTGCCACTTGGATTCTCTATGGGGATTTTAATATGGTTGAAGTGGTGTACGACAAAGACTGTACTTTACTGTTCAAATGGGAAGCTAGCAAAAGAGAAGTCGGGTTTTACATGCGCAATAAATTGGGTCTTTTTGACCCCAATATTGGTCGCTGCCACTCTCATTCTCTCTGACACACTTGGTGCAACTATCAAGTTGGGTCTAACAAGGTCTTTAAACGTCTTGATCGTGCTATGATTTATGTAAAACCATTCTTCTCTTTTGCTAGTTGTTCTTCACTTCCGATTATACCGTTAGTGGATGTCACTTTGTCAGACTACTTTCCCATTTATTTCTACATTGAATGGAAAGTGGAGCCGCCACATGCAAGTAAGACCTATTTTTTCCTAAATACTTTTTTGTTGCTTCACTAGCCCACACTGGCCCACATTAGAACCATTTGGAATCTTGAATGCATACCTACCCATTCCATGGGTTGGATCAAGTGGTGGAATGATTCCATCACCTGTATTGTAAGGTATCTTCACATCTATGGGTGCAAGCTGCTCATTTTTCATAGACAACCTTATGAAGCGACCACTATTGGAACACAAAAATCTACTAAGAGGGGGGTGAATCAGTAGATTTTAAAACTTGATTCTAAAAAAATTTTGTGCAAACTTAACTCCTTAAATAATTTATGCAGATTAATTCCTTAGATCCTTAATATGCATATCAAATAATCACACAGAGACATAAGCATGCACACACACAAAAGCATAACATGACACCATATGTATGTGGAAAACCCAAGATGGAAAAAACCACGGTGAGAAATGCTGCTAGGATCTACTATCCTAATCTAGCCTCACAAGGAAAAATTCTATTACAAATTTTAGGGCACCAACCCAAGGAACCACCAACTCCCTGATTTAGGAGCTCCAACTCCAAGGATGCACCAACACCCTACACTAAGCACCAACTCAACACAAATGAGGAAACCACCTCTTACAATGTTAAAAAATTCAAATATGCATAAACTTGGTTCTACACCACCTGATAATGCATCAATACATTTTATACTTTGTTGTACACATTGCAACTTACTTTCTGTTATTGAAGCTACACTCTCAGCAACACACACCTATGCACCTTTCTTCACTGCTCTCTGCCTTTTCAAATTTTCTCTTTTTGCTCTGCACTTTTCTTCTTTCTCTGCTTTGCACTCTCCTCTTTTTGCACTCTCTTATTTCTTTTCTTTCTCTTCTCTTCACTTAGAACATACTTTGTTCTATCTTGCTACACTTCACACTCTCTTCACCTTGAATGCAAACACTTAGAGGATATTTTTTATGATAGTCTAGGACTTCTCTTTACAGGTGCATTCTCTATCTGGTTATGCTCTCTCCCCTCTTGTTATCTCTGATGCATACTCAACAAGACATTACACTATTCTATGCTTTATGCTACAATAGACTACACACACTCTTCACTTCCAGAAAATTCCCTTACTACAACATTCAATTGTCTACTTCCTTCACCAACCTACAATCTCTTCCTTGATATGTGCACAACCGTTTAGATCATCTAGAAGCTTTTGTTAGGGTTAACTTCATCTAAAATCTTCTTCAACAAGTTGTCTGCACATCGAGCTTCCCACCATCAGGTGTTTCAAAATTTTCATTGGATATTTTGGCGGTCTATAGAACCCTAAATCTGAATGCATTAAATGCATTCTCCACATCATTCGATCTGATTTTGATCTCCCTTGATATGGAAATCTGTGTTTCCGACCTATAGATCAAATCACCTATTAGATGTTTGCTAGAGCAGTTGAACGAATTAAATTCGTTCACAATATCCTTCACTAGACAAAACCCTATTCACACGGACCTAACCATTGTTTTCTTTATGTTTAAATCTTGACCGTCGATCTTCTCTTCCATGCCATGATCAATCATCCTCTGTCCTTCTCAACACCTTTAAATCACCACTGTTGGATTAATCTCATTAAACTGGTGTTGTTGATCTTAGTGTTCAATCTCCAAACCCATCACGTTTCATTGACCTTCACTTTTCACCATCAAAGACATTATTGTATCGGGATGAGACTCTTTAGAGTTCTATTGATAAACACCATTCATTCTAACATTGCACAGGCCCGCATGCCATCTATCCTCCATGTCATCACCACATAATTCACAACAATGATGCGAATTAACATATCAAGCAATCGTTGGTTGCCACCTCTTTACATACACCGCTATCCATCACCGTCACCTTCTTATTGGATCCCACTTAGATCCTCACCATGACTCCATTGGGTCAAGGGGACACCAAATCACCTCTCTATGAAAACTATATTTCTCTTCGATCTGCTGCTTGCTTGCCATACACGGGGTCCACCAGACATTGTCACATAATTCACAACAAGGATGTGAATTGTCCATTGATCAATCATTTTCGCCATCTATCAACATCTCACTCATTCCTTCACCATCTATCAAGACATGTCACCAACCTCTCCTTATCACCTCTCAGTTGGGATCCACACCATCGGCATGTCAGAGGGACTCAAACCTGACTCCATTCAAAAAGAGGTGGTCTTGTTGATACACCTTGCTGCATTGGTCAAGTGATCCTATGTGTTACACATATCATCATACTCTAATGTCACCATCCATTATCACTTTCTACCACATGTCGTAGTCTTACTCGTTCATCCTTCATCACGTCTGCACATGTCATAAGTCATACTTAATCAACACTATCAATTCACTTCTTTACCACAGTACCTCATGGTACCACTATGTCACGGGCCATCCAAACAACCCATCATGGGATGGCGGTGGGTACTGCTATACCACCAGCCCAACATGCTTACCTCTATGGGGATGCGATGAACCGCCATACCATTGGCCTTCCTCCTAGTTTGTTGTGGGCTTACAGGCACTGAACTTCCCTACTGCTAGACCTTTGATCAGACGTCATGGGCTTACGGTTCTCACTGCCATACCGCTAGACTACCTCATTGATAGTCATGGGCTTGCGGTTCTTACTACCATACCACAACCTTTGCATTCACACCTTCCATTGTAGCTCCACCCTAGTCAATGTCGTCAACTATTTCCACCTATTGACCAGGTCATCTTCACTAACCGCCATCGCTGTATCAAAGGGACACAAAAAGATGTCTCTTCGAAATCTACTTGTCACCTTGACCGCTTGATGTGTGACTATTAAGTGCTAGGCAAAGGGGCCAGTCAACCAAATAATGCCAATGGCATAAGTTGTCACTTATGTGATTGATTACCTGTAACAAGTAGTCAACATCGAAATAGAAATTTTGTTAAGACTCCATGACTACAACAACCTAAGGGTTTAACTGATAAACCCTAACATCACCCGAGAGTATAATTAAATCCATTTTGAGCATATTCTTCAACTTTTGGATCTGCAAAGCACATTTTAGAAATGCGCTCGAGAAGCCTATATTGAATCTGGTACCAAATTTTCCATCAAATATTTGGAAGCAATTGTTGTAGAGAGATGACAACATTTTGTCAACTATGCAACATATTGAGCAGCAATTTTATCAATTTTCTCTTCTGCACCACCACTCAATCCTCATACTTCCAAAACTAGATCCTATACATCTTCATAACATCTAGGCACACCACTGAACTGCCCTTTTTGTATAAACAACACCTTTTGTCATTATGCCAACAATCTGCCCTTTAGGATCAATTCCACTTCACTTTTGATCTCTTCCTTGACATCAATGAAAATTTTAAATTAATGCCAACATCTCCTTTACCAAATCAGGTCCATCTCACCTCTTATCCTCTTCCATCATGCCAACAATCTCCCTTGCATGATTTCCCCCTTTTTGACATCAATCACAACATTATGCCAACAATCTCCCCCTTTGTCATTAATGGAAAAAATAAATGCTCAAACAATTGTCATTAGTCTGATACCAATGGTGGATAACAACTAAGCTCTCAATTCTCCTTTGGCATGCATTCTCCTTTGAGAATTTTCTCTTCTTTCTCCCCCTTTGACATCAATGGCAAAGGGATTTGTTCTCCCCCTTTGACCGGTACCAGTTGATACCTATTAGTGCTCTTATAGCAATTGAAGACAAAATTTTTTTCTCATATCAATTGCTACTCTCAACTTTTGACTACAATGGAAAAATCACATGCTCCAATCGCTTTGTACCAATTAACATTATCTAATGCTAGTTGGATTTCCATTCATACTTTGAACCAATCAGCTTTGATACCAATTAAATCAATATATACAAAACAACTCCCCCTTGGCCATATCTCCTCTTTTGGCAGGCAAGAAGCACTTCTATTAACAGAGCATCCACACATCGTTTTCACCATTTGATACCAATTACTGATATCAATTGCTATAGCTATTTATCCACAATCTATTGATGTTCTTACCCTTTGACAAGCCATTTTAAAGAGCAAGAATGTAACCATTAATCTGCAACCATCAAGTCGTTAGAAATTTACAAAACAAAACACATCAGACTTGATCTCCATTTTACTTCTAGGGATGAATAGATATCAATTTAGCCCCCCCGGACTCATGCCATATCACTATGATTTAGTGATGTATGGTAGAAGCAACCACATTCGGTGCCTCTTACTGACTCTTTATTCTCCGCACCTTCTTTGACATCTCCATTTTTTCAGCCTTCTTCTTAAAAATATGTGAACCATTGTTCACTTTGGGGGTTGTATTTCTCTTTCTTTCATAGTGTGCTACAGGTCTTTCATGATTTAATGTACAATATTTGGCAATGTGACCAAAATTTCTACAATTTTAGCACATTACATTCATATTTATTATAGGAGCAAATGAATTTCTATTTACACATTTTGTGATCCTTCTAGGTGCAGCTCTACATTCACAAGATCTATGACCAAACTGATTACAGTAGTAACAGTAACCATAGAAATATAAGGAGTACCTATTCATAGTTTTCCTTTGTGCAGGATGAGGTGGTCTTCTTTGCTTTTTCCTCTTTATGTATCTCATCCTTGAGAACCTTTTTGCTTCAACTCCCTTTGTATGTTGCTTCCTTTATAATTTCTCAGAGACTGATTTCTCCATCCTTTTTTTTCTATTGCAGGATCCTTCAACTTAGCAGCAACATCCTTAATTGGTTTTCCATCTACAGAGGCATTTTCTTTGGAACAACTCATGCAGGCTTTCTCTTCCTTAGTGCAACAACTTTCTTCTTCTCTAAATATGTCATATAAGTTTGCAGAAGTACTGGTAGAGAAACTTATTCCTTTCTCAAATCAAAGGCCGACCTTCTCTTTAGGTTTTGATGGATTTTGTGATTTCTCCAGCTCATTTAATATCTCAAAGCCACCTTTTAGCTTTAGGCCTTTATCAATCTTCTCCTTAGCATTTCCCAACTCCTTTCTCAGAGCAGCTATTTCTTCTTCCAGCTTCATGCACTCATTAGATTTAGACTATAGTTTAGTCTGAACTACATCTTTTGTTCTTCTTTATTCTTCCACCTCAGTCTTCAAGTTGATCACCATTTTATTAGATTCCTCAAGACTCTTGGTCAGCTTATCAATCTCCTCTCGTGCATGCAATTTATGTTCTTCATTTTCCTTCCTCAACCTTTTAACCTCATCTAGAGTATAGATGAGTTTACCTTCAAGTTCAACTTCTTCTTTATCAAACCTCTCAACCTCTTCATTAGAGGTCATTCCAAATGGTTCAAATTCATAGAAATCTTCATGTTCATCATTTGATCTACCACTACCATCATATGACCCATTTTCTTCACTTATGTGCAAATTCTTATTATTTTTCTCTTTACTGTTCTCTTCTTTCTTAGAGTTATCTTTTCCATCAAGAGAACATTCAGTAGCAAGAAGACTTATTCTACCAAAATAGTTAAAACTTGTAGGGGGTAGCTTACCTTTTTATTTTCCAGAACCTCTTCTTAGTCTTTTAATGCAATCAACTTCCTCTTCATTAGTAATCTCAGATCCAAAAGTAGATGCTTCTTCCTTATCACCTCTAGCTACAACATCTCCCATAGGTGTGTCTGCATTCTTCTTATCTTCACTTGTCTTTAGTCTATCGGACTTGCTTCCACATGTTTGCATCTTGCTATCATCTCCTTCATATAACCTCCTCAACTCATTCCATGTTTCATGTGCAGTTTCATAATGCATGACTTTGCTAAGAACTGAATTAGATAATCTGATCATAATGGCATATGTTGCTTTAGCATTATCTTGGAATGCCTTCTTCTCAACCTCAATTGTTGAAGGTGTAGAAGGAACCTTGTATCCCTTTTCAATTCACATCCACACATTAGACCCTAATGATTTTAAATATTCCTTCATTTTTATACTCCAAATCATATAGTCTGACCCATCAAAGAGAGATACATCTTCTGCATATGAGCCTTCCTTTTTAGCCATTTTTGTGTTCACTTTACCAAGCTCTACTGAAGCTGATTAAGCTTCTCCTAGGGAACTTGGGGCTCTGATACAAATTGTTGGAACACAACAATATATTGAGAGGGGGGGTGAATCAGAAGATTTTAAAACTTGATTCTAAATTTTTTTTGTGTAGACTTAACTCCTTAAACACTTTATGCAGATTAATTCCTTAGATCCTTAATGTGCATATCAAATAATCACACAGAGACATAAACATGCACACACAAAAAAGCATCACATGACACCATATGTACGTGGAAAACCCAAGATGGGAAAAACCATGGTGAGAAATGCTAAGCTAGGATCTACTGGCCTAATCTAGCCTCACAAGGAAAACTTCTATTACAAATTCTAGGGAACCAACCCAAGGAAGCACAAACTCCCTGACAATGTTTAGGGCACCAACCAAAGGAAGCACCAACTCTTTGATTTAGGAGCTCCAACTCCAAGGATGCACCAACACCCTGCACTAATCACCAACTCAGCACAAATGAGGAAACCACCTCTTACAATGTTAAAAAGTCAAATATGCATAAACTTGGTTCTACACAACCTGATAATGCATCAATACATTCTATACTTTGTTGTACACACTGCAACTTACTTTCTGCTACTGAAGTTGCACTCTTAGCAACACACACCTCTACACCTTTCTTCACTGCTCTCTCTGCCTTTTCTACTTTTCTCTTTCTGCTTCACACTTTTTTTCTTTCTCTACTTTGCACTCTCTTCTTTCTCTGCTATGCACTTAGAACATACCCTATTCTATCTTGTTGCACTGCACACTCTCTTCACCTTAAATGCAAACACTTAAAGGATATTTTGTATGACAGTTTAGGACTTCTCTTTACAGGTGCATTCTCTATCTGGTTCTGCTCTCTCCCCTCTTGTTACCTCTACTACATACTCAACAAGACATTACACTATTCTGCACTTTCTGCTATAGCAGACTACACACACTCTTCACTTCCAGAACATTCCCTTACTACAACATCTGATTGTCTACTTCCTTCACCGACCCACAATCTCTTCCTCGAGATGTGCACAACTGTTCAGATATTCTAGAAGCTTTTGTTAGGGTTAACTTCATCTACAAGCTTCTTCAGTAAGTTGTTTGCACATCGAGCCGCCCACCATCAAGTGTTTCAAAAAATTCATTAAATATTTTGGCGGTCTGCAAAACCCTAAACTTGAATGCATTAAATGCATTCTCTAGATCATTCGATCTAATTTTGATCTCCCTTGATATGGCGATCTATGTCACTAACCTGGAGATCAAATCACCTATCAAATTTTTGCTGGAGTAGTTGAATGGATTAGATTAGTTAACAGTATCATTCACCTAGCGAGACCCTGTTCGCATGGACCTGACCATTGTTTTCTTTATGTTTAAATCCTGGTCATCGATCTTCTCTTTTGTGTCACGATCAAGCATCCTTCATCCTTCTCAACACCTTTAAATCACCACCGTTGGATTAATCTCATTAAATTGGTGTCATCGACCTTAATGTTCAATCTTTGAACCCATCATGTTTCGTTGATCTTCACTTTTCACCATTGAAGACATTATCGTATCAAGTTGAGACTGTTTAGAGTTCTACTGATAAACACCATTCATTCCGACACTACACAGCCCCACATGCCATCTATCCTCCATGTCATCACCACGAAATTCACAACAACGATGCAAATTAACATATTGAGCAATCGTTGGCTGCTACATGTTTGCATACACCACTATCCATCACTGTCACCTTCTTATTGGGTCCCACTTAGATCCTCACCATGACTCTATTGGGTCGAGGGGACACCAAATCACCTCTCTATGAAAACTATATTTCTCTTCGATCTACTGCTTGCTTGCCATATGTGGGGTCCACCAGACATTGTCACACAATTTACAACAAGGATGTGAATTGTCCATCAATCAATCATCTTTTCCATGTGTCAACATCTTACTCATTCCTTCACCATCTATCAAGACATGTCACCAACTTGTCCTTATCACCTCTCAGCTGAGACCCACACCATCGACATGTCAGAGGGACTCAAACTTGACTCCATTCGAAAAGGGTTGGTCTTGTCGAAACACCTTGCTACATTGGTCAAGTAATCCTACGTGTTATACATGTCATCATACTTTGATGTCACCATCCATTATCACTTTCTGTCGCGTGTAATAGTCTTACTCGTTCATCCTTCGTCATGTCTGCACATATCACAAGTCATACTCAGTCAACACCGTCAATTCACTTCTTTACCGTAGTACCGCTATGCCATGGGCCATCCAAACAACCCATCGCAGGATGGCGGTGGGTACCACTATATCGCCAACCCAACATGCTGACCTCTACAGGGATGCAGTGAACTACCATACCATCGCCCTTCCTCCTGGTTTGTTGTGGGCTTGTAGGCACTAAACTGCCCTACTGCCAAACCTCTAACCGGACGTCGCGGGCTTGTAGTTCTCACCACCATATTGCCAGACTACCTCATTGATAGTAGTGGGCTTGTGGTTCTTACCACCATATCACAACCTTTGAATTCGCACCTTCCACTATAACTCCACCCTAGTCAATGCAGTCAATTGTTGCCACTTGTCAGCCACATCATCTTCACTAATCACCATCATTGTATCGAAGGGACACAAAAATGTATCTCCAAAACCTAGCTGTCACCCCAACCGCTTGATGTGTGACTATTGAATGCAAGGCAAAGGGGCCGGTCAACCAAATAATTCCAATGCCATAAGTTGTCACTTATGTGACCGATTACCTGCAACAAGCAGTCAACGTCGAAATAGAATTTTTTTTTAAGATTCCATGATTGCAATAGCCTTAGGGTTTAACTGATACACCCCAGCATCACCCTAGAGCACAATTAAATCCATTTTGAGCATATTCTTCAACTTTTGGATCTGCAAAGCACATTTTAGAAATGTGCTCGAGAAGCCCATATCGAATCTGGTACCAAATTTTCCATCAAATACTTGGAAGCAACTGTTGTAGAGAGATGACAACATTTTGTCAACTATGCAACATATTAAGCAACAATTTGATCAATTTGCTCTTCTGCACCAACAGTCAATCCTCTTACTTCCAAAACCAAATCCTCTACATCTTCATAACATCTAGGCACACCATTGAACTTCCCTGTTTGCATAAACAACACCTTTTGTCATTATGCCAACAATCTACCTTTTAGGATCAATTCCACTTCACTTCTAATCTCTTCCCTTACATCAATGACATTCTTACATTAATGCCAACATCCTCCTTTACCAAACTAGGTCCATCTCACCTCTGATCCTCTTCCATCATGCCAACAACCTCCCTTGCATGATTTCCCCCTTTTTGACATCAATGAAAACATTATGCCAAAAAACCACGTTAGATCTTCACAAAGCCACTGATGCTTTAATGGCTAGGCCCTTTTCCTCCACCTTGCAAGCTAGGGTTATAGAGTTGAGACACCAAAAGTAAGTGGCTGATTGTTATGTTTCCAAAGGAGTGCAAATCAAATCCAGACTTCACTAGCTTAAAATTGGGGACTGTGCCTTGAAAAAATTCTTTTTGTCTCTTCATGCTAGGCACACATTGCTTGGTATCAAGCGGATTAGAGACATAAATCATGTGCTCACTGAGCTGCTTAACATTCTCCAGGCGTTTGTTAGGCACTATGAGCAAGTTTTTACTGCCCAAGATTACACAGTGAAGTGTACCAATGTGCTCTAGGATTACTTTGATGTTGTGCCAAATAGACTTTTTGTTGCCCAGAAAGCCTTCTGAGAGAAATTACTCACGATTGAAGACCTCAAGGAAGCTGTGAGCACTATGGCTAATAACAAAGCACCGAGAATTGATGGATTCCTGTGCGAGTTTTACAAATCCCTTTGGGATTGTGTGGGAGAAGATCTACATAAAGTTTATTTAGAAGCTTTTCATTCTAATTCCTTAAGTCAATTCATCAACAAAGGCAATATAAAATTCATACCTAAGACCGGTGATCCCAAGGATATTTGCAACTGGCGGCCCATTACGCTCCTTAATGTTTCTTACAAAATTATTACTAAAACCCTTGCTTTAAAGATCTGCCACCTTCTTCCTCAAATTGTTTGCCCTGAGCAGACTAGATTCATTAAGTCTAGATTTATTCTTGATGAAATAATTGTTGTTTGGGAAGGGATGGAGTGGGCTAGATGCTCTAATCAAAAAGCGATTTTTTGAAGATTGATTTTGCTAAGGCTTATGACCACATTGAGTGGCCCTTCATTCTGGCTATGCTTTCTGCTTTGGGCTTTGGTTCTAATTTCATACATTCTCTGAAAATTCTTTTTGTTAATGGTTTTGCTTGCATCATCATTAATGGTCGCCCATCTCAATCCTTTGGTTTGTTTCATTCCATTTGTCAAGGATGTCCACTTGCTCCTTCTTTATATGTTCTTGTTGTTGAAGGTTTTGGCTATCTTCTTTCCCATTCTATCTCTCGCGAGTTGGTCTGAGGAATTTCTTTTCCCAATTCATCAGCCCAACTTGTTAATGGCCACTTTGCTAATGATTCATTCCTTACTTTGTTGGAAGAAGAGAATAATGTCAAAGTTGCCCTTGATTGTCTTGAGACCTTTTGCTTGGCCTATGACTCTACTATCCAGTGGCATAAGACTCAATGCTATCGTCATTCCTTTCTCCCCAATCCTCTTTGGATTCAATAGTATGGCTGGAAGTGGATTTCTTAAGGGGAAATCTTTAGATTTATTGGCATCCCTTTGCTTTTTAGGCTTTCTCTACTAATTTATGGCAAACGGGTCTTTCTTGAATCGAGCAAAAATTGGCTTTCTGGATCACCAAGCCACTCTCTCTAGCTAGTAAATTCTAGGTGTTCTCTAAAATTTTGGCAGTGACTCGTGTATTATTCTTCGTGTTGGGCCCCTTCCAAGGCCTCTTATGCGAAGTTGGAGAGATTGCTCAGAGATTTTCTTTGGGCCTCTTCTAAGTATCATAGAGGCTTTCACCGCATTGCCTGGGAGTTCTGTTGTCTCCCCAAAGAGTTTGGTGGGCTTGGCCTTCTTTTTGCTCAAAGACAAGGGATGGTTTTGTGTGTCAAATAGATCATTCATGCCCTCACTACTAATGAGGCCTGTAAAATTCTTCTTAGACATTGCATTTCAACAAGATATCTCATTCACATACCTTCCTAGAAAGGCATTGAATTTCACACCCTTCTCATTATGAAGGAGCGTGTTCAAATTATGAAAACTTTTGTTGCCAAAATCATCTGGCATGCCTAGGAGGTTGTCAAGCCTTGGCTCCAGTGGAATGGCTCTAGATTCAAAGATGGGCTTTCTTTTAATCAGTAGAATATATTTTGTGGTCTCCTCTTTTTGCTAATCTGGGTCATTCTCTAGCCAAGTTACCCTGGCTTAAGGCTCTAAGATTCCACAAAAAGGGTATCCAATCTCCTTAAGACTTGTTTTCTAGACCCACGATGAGTATTATGATGTGGGGAGCTTTTAAAGCCAAGTTTGGCTTACAAAACCATGACCAGAAAACTTTTGAAGGTCTGGTTAGTTCATTCCAGCTTATATGCTTCACAAAGTTGGTATCCGCTCCACCAAGCTTTGGTGGAAAGATTGGAAGTGGGTTCTTGACACCCCATTCAGAAACTACAAGCCTCAACTTGGTTACTAGTGGCTTTCGCCTCATTATTTGATGATTAACAACTTGAACCAGAGGTGGCATCTTCATTCCTCAATGTCTGTTTGGCATCAAAGGTTTTCTTTTTTATGGTTCGCCATTATTGAGCACAATCTTGCCTAATTTGCTTGGTGTATTGTTTTCCAAGGCTTACTAGTGGGGTCTTGGCTTTCCCATTTGGGGATTCAGGACCCTTGTTGCCCTTTTTGTGGGTAGTTTGAGTTTTTTAAGCAACTCTTTTGGTTATGCACTAGAGCTCAATAGTTGTGGAATTGGATTCATGATTTCTTTCAGCCCTTCCAGCTAGAGCCTTTCTCTTGGCATATGGTGTTGCTGGGAGACTATCCTTGGCTCCCCCACAAAGCATACCCAGATTTGACACACTTTCAGGGTGGAAATCCTTTTTAGTATTTGGAAAGATGGAAATTTCTGCATTTTTTCTCATAGCCAGATTGATAAACATGTTTCGCTTTATTCTAAAGCCATTATCTATTCTAATGTGCTATTGCAGATTCGAGTGCAAGCTAACAAAGTTGCGCTTGAGGTGGCTCACCTTGAGGAGCTCCTGGACCATTGGGGGAATGCCCCCTGCACCGTTGCTCGAGTGCCTCCCTCTCCCACTTTCTCCTAAGGTCGTTCGCCTTCGCACGGGTGGAGGAGGAGTGGTTCTACCAAGGATTTTTAGGCTTGTCCTCATTTTTAAGCTCCTCCTCGCAGTGACTCACAACCTCATAGGCATTTTTCCTCTCCTCTTCTTTGGGCTGACCTCAGATGGCCCTTTGGAGGAGTGTCTGGAGGTGGCGGTGGTGCTTCTTGATGGCTTTCTGGAGGCGTTTTTGGTTGGTCGACTGATTCTACTAAATGAGTCCTGCAGTTGGATTTGACAATTTCTCCTTGGTGAGAAGATAAAGACAAGGATGACGATGGCTGGGATCCCCCTGAGGTCACTCCGGACCTCGTTGTTGTATGAAGTAAACCGAATGACAAAGATCCACCTTCCTCTACTAACACTGCCATGGCTGCTTAGCGGCTTTTTATGTTATTTTTATAATGTTTCCTTCTTTCTGGGTGTGACCCATATGACTTTATGCTTTTTAGACTTTGCCATGTTACTCTCGAAGTGTGCCTTTTTACCACCCATCCTTTTTATTGTGAATATGTGTAATTTTATTTATTCTTTTATTAATATAGATATAAACATCTATTCATCATTAAAAAAAAAAACTTTTTAACTTTTTTTTTTTTCTATAAAAAAAAGGGTCATTGAAATAGATTCATAAGAATATTCATTACATTAGCTTCGGGCATAAAATGATTCAAATGATGACGAACCATGAATTGTTTGAAAAAGAGCTTGAAGGACCTATATGCTCATGTGGATCAGTCATGGATCAATAGCCCCAAAAAAGACAAAATAGAGAAAATAGGTAATGTGGATCAGTCATGGATCACAACCCGAATTTAAGTCGGCCATGATGTAACGTTGTCTTTTAAAAAACACACTTCTAACGTCTACAATTCCTCCAAAAATTAAAAAAAACCGAATCTTAGGTTTGGGGAGATCATCTTATAGGTAATAGAAAGAATTGTCACTCGTAAATTGTCAGTTTAATTGTTGAACGGTTACAAGCTATAATTTTTAAAATTTAAGTTAAAAATATGGTGGATCCTCCCTGAGAAATCTTGCACTCATTGAATCATCTGTTTTTTTATAACATTCAACTAGCTGGGGAATTAATTTTACCCGGGAGCCATGAAAGAAAACATGAAGACAAGTAGGTACAGGATTTCTCTGATCAGTACGAATTGGTCTCAGACCAATTGCAAGTGGCTTCCCCACGGACATTGCGAAAATGTCTAATGAGAAGGTTTTCAATGAAATTAAGAAGGTAGGTGTGATTGGAGCTGGAGCAGCAGGGCTTGTAGCTGCCAGGGAGTTCAAGAGAGAAGGATTTGAGGTGGTGGTGTATGAGCAGAATGCAGATATAGGTGGCGTTTGGTTGTATAATCCAAATGCGGGGGATGATCCACTTGGATTGGAGTTAACAGGACCCAGCCAGGGGATTGCCTATCAGTCGCTCAGAACAAATTCAACCAGAGAGGTCATGGGCTACATGGATTACCCTTTGCTTGTCAAGGAGGGGAGGGACCCAAGAAGGTTCCCTGGTCACCATGAAGTTTTTCTGTACCTCAAGGATTTTGCAAGGGACTTCAATTTGGTTGAATTTATTAGATTTAATACAAAGGTTGAGTATGTTGGGATGGTTGGGGAAAGCCAGGAGAGTGTTATGACTGGTGAAGAGGGCTGGGATATGGATGGGGATCCGATGGATGAAAGAGTTCAATGGGTTGTGAGAGCAAGGAGTTCAGGAAATGTGGAAGAGAAAGTGTTTGATTCAGTGGTTGTGTGCAATGGTCACTATAGACAGCTCATAATTGCTGAAATTCCAGGTAATTGCTTTAAAATTGATGGGCTAGATTGTTCTTTCTACTTTTGTATTTCGGTGCTTATAATGGGACTTAAATTGGATTCAATAGTTGGATGTACTCTTTAATTCTGCTCTAAATGGTTATAATTTGATTTGAATGAGCTGGCTCGCAAACACTTTGGAAAGGAATGTGAGGTCACTTCTAGTTGTAGGTTATTTTTCTCCATGTGTGTAGGTGGAGTGAAATGATATGAATCGAACTTTGTGGCCATTATTTTTTATTATACCGAACACTTTTCCTGAATATACGGGACATTTTCAGCTAAATTATGCCTAATTCAATGTATTTTTATAAAAGTTACAGTAGATTTAAAGAGAAATACAGAATATCTATCTATTATATTTATATATGTTTGGCGCTTGTTATATACAAGCACAACACCTGTCAGTTAAGGGTCAGGCTGATAGGCTATTAGGCTCTATAAAAATGCAGTCAATGGTGGCTCATGGTAAGGATTGAAGTTGTCAACTCGGTCGGAGACTTATAAGAGTAAGCGTGTAAATGACTGAACTCAATGCGGTTGCTGGGTAGTGTAGGAGCGTTAGTTAGTTTGTATTGGGTGTATTACCACAAGAAGTGGGCGGGCAATATGGACGTGTATATATACAGCTGTTTTTGGGTTTATTGGGCTTATGAAGAAGATTTTCATGGGAAGTGAGCAGGTAATTTGGGTTTCTATATATACGGCTTTTTTTTGGTTTTTTGGGTGTCGGAAAAGGGATTGCAGGCGCGTATATATTGAGTTGGTTTGGTTGTATGAAGAAGGTTTTCATGAGAAACAGACAAGGAATAATTGAGATGATGGGGTGGAGAATAGGGAGGGGTATTTCATCAAAGCAATGGCAGTTTCTGTAGGTTTTCTTGAAATGTGGGATGGAAGAAGTTTGCTAGCAGAGCATGCAGATCTAATCACATGGTCTGTGTTCTGCTTTTGATGATGTTTCCAACAGGACATTGTAAAACTATTCAAAGTATACATAAATGTGTCTATATCTATATATATATATATATAGATACTAAATCACTGTATGTGTATGTATAGATATATTCTGTTCCTCCTCCCTGTTATATACATATACATACAGACACATGCTCGTATACCTGCAGCTAGGAACATAATACAAAAGCAGATAGGTTGCAGTTACAACAGCCATTCTTTGTTTGAATACTTGGTAAATAAATTATATATGTTTGTGTGTATTTATATTTGTATATAATAATATATATATATATATATATGTATATGTATATGTATATGTATATGTATATGTATATTTATATATACAATACATGTATGTATGTATATAATAACTTCCATCCTTCTTCTTGACAAATATCACTGGTGCTCCCCAAGGTGAGATGCTGGGTCGAATCAATCCTTTATCCAGTAATTCTTGCAATAGTGCCTTTAGTTCCATTAGTTCCACGGTGGTAATTCGATACGGTGCCTTATAAACAAGTTCGGCCCCTGGTACTAAATCTATAGAGAAATCAAACACCCTTCTTGGTGGTAAACCAGGTAGTTCCTCTGGAAACACATCTTGGTATTCCCTAAGGTAGGGATATTTTTCAGCGAAAGTTTCTTCCTTAGAGTCAGTTTCCATTTCTTCTTCCTTACTCTGTGTGTGCATTAGCACATCATCAAAATATATGCTCTCTTTGTATTCCCTAACTTCTTCCATTTTAACTGCAAATATTTGACATCCTTAAATTTTATTTCTTTTTAACTGCATGACTGAAATTTGCCGTATCTTAACCTCTCGTTGTACCCCTTGAATTAACACCGGTTTTCCTAAGTCATCCACACACTCTAGTGTCTTTGCAAAACAATCAACCTTAGCCCTGTGTTCTCTTAACTAATTCATTCCAATGATCACATCATAGGAACCCAGAGGTGCCACGTAAAGATTAATTTCTGTGGTGAAACCTAGAAGTTCTACCCTAACTTCAAACAGACACTGCTCTACCCGAGCTCTCGTCTGATTAGCATACTCAACTATCCATGATTTGGCCATGAACCCGGTTCTTTTAGGAAATCTACCAAGCAACTTAGGGGATATGAAACATTCAGTGGCTCTGGTGTCTATTAAAATGGTTATCGGGTTCCTGTAAAGCATACCTAGAGTTTCAATGGGTGTGACCTGATATTCCGCCTGTCGGTTGTCTGTTGCTGCATGAATCCTTTGCTGGAACGCTGTCTGCTGAGGTGGTAGAGGCTTTCGCTGCTGCTGTCCATGCTGATTTTTAGTAGGGCATTGGTTAGCGTAATGCTCTCCTCCACATGTAAAGCATCCCCCTAGTGGTCCCTTCTTTTCCGGACCTTTGTTCAAATTAACTTCATCCTTCCTAGTATTGTTATTGCCCTTCCTATCCTTCTTGTAATCATACTGATTATTCTTGTAGCCCTTCCTTTTGAAATTTTGGTGTGACTGGTTCCATTTGCCTTTGTTGCGATTTTTATCCCGAAAGAATCATCCTTTTTCAACCTCTACTCTTGCCACACAGCTTTTTCACAAGCTTCATCCATAGTTCGAGGTGCCAAAACATCCATTGGACCCCCTATATGGTTGTTCAATCCCAATATGAACTTTTGAACACGAAAGTTTTCATCCTGCTGATACTGAGGAATATATTTTAACAATCGATTATACTTTTCCCAATACTCATTAACAGTTAGGGGTCCTTGCCTGAGGTTTTCGAAGTCCAACAACTTTTGATCATAAAATAACTGTGGAAGCCATCTTTGTCAAAAAATTCTTACAAACTGATCACAGGTCATTTGTGCTACTGCCAAACCCATTTCAGCCCTTTTATTGTCCCACCAAGTATCGACTTCTCCTGCCAACTGGTAAGCTGCCCAAGTTGCCTTGGAATTATTAGAGTAATCCCTTAGCTCAAAATACTTCTCCATTTTAGTTAACCATGCCTTAGCGGCATCTCCTGAAGCGGAGCCCTCAAACTTAGGGGGTTTGATCTTTTTTATATCCTTAGCAAGTTCATTGGCTAAATGACTTCTCTTATTTCCCAAGCTCAAGGTTTTAGAACTCTCCTTGTGTTGGTCACTCTGGGTTTCAGACCTTTCACCTCTCATCTCAGGTTTCCCTTTTACTTTCCTCTCAAGATTGACCAATTGGGCTTGAGTTTCATTCATTAGATTCAGTAGCTGATCTAATTTAGCCATAGGATTGTTATTGTTCAGATCCCCCCTGAATCCATTTCTAGAATTATCCATTCCAGTGGAGTTCTTGGAGATGTTGGTAATTTTAATTAGTCTTGTTTTTAATTTATTCAATAGTTTGCTTAGCATAAGTTAAAGAAGTTTTCCATTGTGGATAAACAATCAAATATTTTCTGACTCAAGTCAATTATTATTAGATTTCAAGCAAAATAGTTTACAAAATTTGATATTTATTCATTTCAAAAATGACTATCACTTCCTGTGATAGATCCAATACAATAATGTTTACAAAATGACTACCACTTCCTATTTTAGATCCATTACAAAAATGTTACAAAATATCTATCACTACCTGTGATAGATTCAATACAAAAATGTTACAAAACAACTATCACTTCCTATGATAGATTCAATACAAAATGTTTAGGAATCATTTTCACTGTCAGTGATAGGTTCCTCCTGATCACTAAACTTTGAAAATGGCATAAGTTTGTATCCAGGAGTTGGAATACGATCTCCTTTAGATGGTTTCAGTTCGGTCTTATTGTTCGAAAGGTTCTCAGTGCTGGTTTTGTTTATTTCAACAAGAATGGTTGCCTTAACAGTTTCCTTCCTAGAGGTAGTCCATATTCTTCTTTCTCTCCGAATTCTCTTCAGAGCTTCAGCCATTGTTTCCAAATCCGAAGGAAAAGAGCAGCTGGAATAATCACTTCTAAGTCTAATTTTTCACAGTCGGACGGAAACAGGGTCCCGGATCTTCTTTCAGGGTGTTTTTCGCATCTTCATCCTCGAAAAACACCGACAATTGTTTTCAGTTTTCTATGTTTTGCATGATGAGCCCTGAGGTTTAGTGCCAAACCTGGTAGCTTTGATACCATACGTAACACTCTATCTAATCTACAGTTTAAGAATGGTAACTAACTACCAGATTCAGCTGAAGTGTAACTAACTAGTTTTCATAATAGGGTTTCCATTGCAATAACGAACGGAAAAGATAAGCAATCTGAACAATAACTACATAAACAATTCATCAGCTAACTTCTAGTTTTCAATTTTAGCTGAAAAGGAAACAATTAAACTGTTTATATAACCGAAAATCACAGTAGGTTAATAATCAACTTTTCCATTACTTTCGAAATGAAAAGAGCATTTATTACAGCAATGAAATAAACATGTTAAGTAAATATAACTAAAATTAAGAGAGAGAAAGAGTTACAAGAAAGTGCAGCCTAAAGGCTGGAAAGCTTGTACAGGACTCTCTGTCTTCAAGGGAAAAAGAAATATCATCAAGGGCTTTTCCGCCCAACCAAAGACCTACTGGTCTCTCGTGTTTCTTCAACTAAAGAAACCTGACCCTTCGTGAGGGCAATCAATAAAGGATCACATAAATACCATCATGCCATATGAGCCTGGTGTTAAGAACCTATACTACCTTGGTCGATCCTTCACTATAGGGTACTCCTAACTAGAAAGACCATTCTGACTAGGGGTATATTTGGTTCTTGATACCTGACAAATGCTTAATCTAAGCATCATAACCTTGGCCAAGGATTTTATCAATAATGAGCATGTATATTGTGCTGTCAACACTCTCACCCTTGCTCGGCATTATTTCATTTAGTATTTGAGTTTATATATTCATTGACTTTACTCAGTTTGATCCACATTCAGGTTAACTGGTTCATTTCTTACTCACATTAGATAGTATGACAGTTGAAATCGACAATGGAAGAATACTTTAGTTCAATATCTGTATATTTAATTTCTTCTATAAGACATTTGAAAAGCTTATGGAGCAGACCTGATACAGGAACAAAAGAAGAACTTTATATGATGTGATTTCAAGTTATACTGAGAGGAGAACGCATAAGCTCTTGGTAGAAGTTTAAGAACCCACAACAGATTTTATAATTTAAAGGTCAATGTCCTGGCCTAGTTCGAAACTTAAAAGCAGAGTATAATATTGGCTTCAAATTTATCAGAGAGAAAAGAGTACGCAAAGCATAATGGTTGCAAGGCTGACAGCAAGACGAGATCATAACCAAAAGGAAAAGAGTATTTGACAGGACGATTTTGAGGTTTTCAAGGTTCAATATCACTAAAACATTCACAGGTCATAATCTAAATGATTGCACTAATAGTTCATGGCGATTCCATTATTGGTTTTACTGATCTTTTCATAAAGAACGATTAAGCAAAAAGAAAGATTGTGATCACACATGCTTGGTTATGCAGGTCTGAAACTTGAAGAAGCTTGAGACTCTTCCTTCCAACAACTAGACAAGGCGACAAAACCTCCAAGGTCCTTTACTGGCCAAAAGAATTTCAAGGACGGCTTACTCAGGAGAGCAAAATTATTTATACCTGAAAATTGGAGATTCGAACAATATGGTATTGCTTTCACACAATGTGCTAGACAAAAAATTTGAACCAAGAACGCTACCCGATAAGGATGCCAACTGATAGAGAGGTGAATTAGAGAATGGAAATGAGAAAGCAAGACAAATTCGTTTCCCGGATACTGATAGAGGATACCAATCAAGAAAAATGCGAATGCCAAGAATGAGGAAGCAAGCTGTGAAAGAGATGAATACCCTAGAAAGAAACCAAGACAATACAAGACTACTCGAAATGAGACTGCATGAATTCTTCTTTGAACGTTTCGATCAAGAAATGAGGCTAGGGTGGCAGAGGTTACCGCCACAAACATGAACGGATCTTGCCTCACTCAAACTCACGACTTTTTAAAAGATATTCCAGTGTTTTGAATAATCATTTAATTTCATTTCACATTACAAAATGCGTTTAAGAGGAGAATGATGATATATAATTTAAGTTGACTTGTTTTCTTATAATTTAATTAAGTGATATACAGCCAAGGTTACGACTTCAATATAACCATCTTACATCGACTCAAGGCTTGGTGATATTTTGATCCTTTATTAACTACAACCTCTCCTTGATGATATTTCCCTTTCCCTCGAGGTTTCGGCAATCCTGCAACCACTTGACAAAGAATTAGGGTTAGACCGTTCTCGATATATATAATTTTTTTAAATATAAACTCATCAACACATTCATTTATACATATATAAGAAAATCATTCATATTTGCAGTTACAACATAGAAATTAAAAATTCTTTTCCCAATTTTACTTTCTCATGAAAGGTAGTTAATCACAACTAACATAACGACCATAATTACATTGCCATAATCTTGTCCAAGACAAAGGGATGTAACATCAAGCTCATAGAAATTCACACCCATTGGATGGCAGGACCTTATGTGCTCTGATACCACTGTAATATAAGACCCCAAATATATATATATTTTTTGAAATATGACAGTCTGCTGTGATGAATTTTCTGTGTATGTTTGTTTCTTGTTTTCATGTACCAATCATTGTTTTGACATACGAACATAAAGGAAATTGGTTTGCAAATTAAGCATATAAAACTTTGCCAAAAAAGAAGTTATTTTCAGATTTTGAATCTCATTATCAATGACAGAAATTTACAGTCAAAGTTCTCATTTGCTAACTCAAAAAATACAAGTTTCAGACCTGTTATAAAGCTCCAAATAGCAGTAGTGAGAACCCCATTTCGCAGCATATGAAATCACTGATTATGACCTTCAATCCCTTGCCAAGAACTCGCCCAGATTTTCACTTTAACAGCAACAATAATAAGTCTGAAACAAACCCTAGAATGGCTGACCAGCAACAACCAAATACTCAGATTGGGCGCCCTTGGCAACAACGAGTTGCACTAATAAATCACTGTATGCTCAAAAAATATGCATAATATCTCTGTGAAGTCGCCTTAGGTGGGAAAACACTGAGCACAAATACCCATAATGAAATCTCGTGCCAAAAAGGAGTTGAATACCAAAAACTAGGTTCAGGTCCAAACCAAAAGTTCCCAAAAAACTTGAATATTATCACCAAATGCAACTGAACTCTCTCCAAATCGATGCAATACCTCCACAAGCCAAAAACATACAAACCCACATCAAAAATGTTCAAAAATAATCTCTAAAGACTGTAATCTGCAACTTTGAAGCTCAAATGGTGACTTCTGAGTGAAACCACCCTTCTACCAGCTAAGGCAGGTCTTGCACTGCCGAAACGAACCTTAGATATTGAGGGTTTTCGTCCTCAAATCCGTTTCTCAGACCTTCTGGTAAAAAACCAGCAGCATCTCTGTAAGCAGCCAAATCAACCATAGAAGAATGAGGCTTGAAAATGAACTTTTTAAAGTCTCCAACTCCAAATTTGGGCGACCAAGCAAGACAACCCTAAAACCTCCTTAAAATCCACGCCTTAGGCTTATTTGTTTTTTTGATTTAAATCAAAACTCACTCAAACATTAGCTTTTAATTTTATTTTTTAACTCATTCCTTGCCTTGGGTGTCCACTCCTTAATCAACATTCTAAATTGCTTTTGTTGCTTTTAAAAATGATTTAAAGTCATTACACCAAGCGCCATGGTACTTTTATGACCCCCTTTGACCCTCAACAATAAAATATAAAGTTACTTTATAATAGTCCACTTTTCGAAGCATAAATCAAACATTAAAATGATTTAACCTTAACAACTTTATACCAGCATAATATGTGCTGCTGAGGCAAGTCTGACTTGGTCCAACTTACCCAAAATAGACTTACTATTTTTAGTAAGTACCAAAAATAGCAAGTGACGTCCCAAAAGCTCCAATTGGAGAAATACTGTTAAGCTCACAGACTCGTTGACAGTGAGCACCATACTGCCCTTGCTAAAAATAGAAAGTCTCCCTGAATACTGAAAACCCAACACCCAATAGCTGGAATTGAGTCCCATTTCCAGAACCACTTAGCCTACAGGGACTCCGGGATAGGATAAATGTGATGTCCACTGCTTAGAGGCTAGGAGGGGACATTACAATGTCTTTAACCTCTTACAATTTTATTATCATCTTCCATTCCTGTTATTAATATTTTGGTTATAATCTAAAGGTGTCTCCAAATGTTTTATTTAGTACAAATTGTTGGAAATGTTGTCATTGATGTCAAAGTCGTCATTGATGCCAAAGTGTTTAATATGGAGATCGATGGAATATGTTGTCAAGGTGCATGAACAAGATCATTGATATCAAAGGCGTATGGACACAATCATATGAAGGCCGAAGGCCACCAATCGTTTCACGAACAGATCACAATTTCATTTATTATTGGTGCCTCGATGGAGAATACATTCAAACATAATTTAAATCCTATACTAGGCCGACTCCTCTTAAGGAGATAAAGTTTAAAATAAAAATACAATGTGGCTGACTTCTTGCAAGTTATATGGCCAACTCTACTTGTAATAGTTAAAGGAAGACTATGGACAGAAATAAAGGTCGACTTCCCTTCTATATCAAGCGCATGAGCCATACATATTTGCATGGCCGTGGCAAATGGTGTGGGAGACGTAAGAAATGGATGTGTGGTTATCCAAGTGTAAATTGCAGAGATTAATGTAAAAGAGGCAACGACAAAGAAAAGACAAGGACAGTAATCATGTAATCTCAAATTGCAGTGATTACCTATTAAGAAGTTTATGATATGCAACAATTAAAACTGATATTAAAGAACAGCGATTATATGTCATTTAAAAGGGTGATTAAGGAGCAGGATGAACAAGTGATTGATATGTTAAAAGGGGAGTAATTAAAAGGCAACACTCCAATAATAAAGAGGTGCCTAAATAAAATGGGATGCCTCCTTTGAAAAAGGTGTGTATCTTCAGGAAAAGTTGTCTCTCTCCAAATGGTCGCCTCCCTTTGAAATTTTAATAAGGTATAAAAGAAAATAAAGTGGAAGATAGAAATGTAACAATTAAAAAAAAATATATATATGTGAATAAAAACAGATCTAGAGGAAGAAAAATAGCAGAAAATGAAGTCTAATTCTGATGTGTTCAAATAGAAAAAATATGTCATTTTAATGATATTTTCTGATTAAAAAGAGCAGATTGAAAAGAGATAAAGAGGCAGAAAATTATGTGAAAATAATGCCATGATTATGATCAGTTGTATGAAATAATTGGTGCATAAATTAGATCAGATTTGTGAGAGATATTGTGCATAATAGTGATCAAATTTGGAAGAAAGGTTGATATTGGAGTATGAATCAGATTTGTGAAAGGAGAGATTACATGATTTGAAATTGGATCAGATTTGTGATTGGTTATCAGATTTATAAGGAAGGAAATTTGGATCAGACTTGTGGGGGTTGAAGCCTCCAATAGGTTGGAGCCTATCAAATTAAAGTTGAAGCCTCTTGCTGGGTTGGAGCTTAGTGTGTGTGTGGGGGTTGGAGCCTCTTGCTGAGTTGGAGCTCAGTTGGTATTAGAGATTTGAGACTTTGATAGTAGGTTGTAGCCTACAAGAAGAAAAAGATTAAACTATAATATATATGCAATATTGTGCCGTGGTTCTCCCGAAAGGGTTTCCACGTAAATCGTGTGTTCTAATTGTGCTCCTAATTGCTAGATCTTAAATGAATGATTTTAATTGTGATTGATTTTTGAAAAGTAAAGGATTGTTAGATGCTGATTCCTGCCCCCTAGCCACCCCCTCTTAGTATCACTGTGTGCTCATCACAAATACATAGGGCTGACCTGATTATTAATTGTAAACAATACTATCTACAACTACTAGTGGAAATAAAAAATTCCCTAATGATTTTCCTTTTATTGTTTTTGCCATGTAGAGAATTGTATTATCTATTGCTATCTATTTTCAGCCTTAGGATAATAGAGTATAATGTTCTTTTTGTTGATAATCTAATTGTGTTTATATTTCAGGTGCACAAAAATGGCCAGGAAAGCAAATCCATAGCTTAAATTATCGAGTTCCCGAACCATTTTCCAATCAGGTATTAGAAGTACATAGTTCAAACTTATTTCTCTTTTTTATTTGGGATTTAACAATGGATAATGACTAACAAATAATTATATATTATATTAGTCTGATGTAAGATAATCATGTTGAAGGATATTTTAAAAGAAAATAAACTTTCCCCAGGTATAATCTAGGTTAACTAAATACGTGCAACAACTAGAGCATAAATCAACCTAGATTAATTAATTAAGGGTTGTGAGAGTGATAATTGAACATTAAATGCAAAAAGATGAAGGTACTTAGCTATAGGAACAACACCACAAATAAATTTAATGTAGGCACTAATTCTGATCATCTAATGCAAAAAATTAGATGCTTTGGGTGTGTCATTTGTCTCAAATTTTTATTTGACCTATCTCTTTTTCTTGGTCGAGGCCATGGTTCTACATTGTTTCCAGAAGAATGGATTTGTTCAGTAAGGCATGTTTTTTATTCTACTGGTTTCACAATTTTACTTTTTTGTTTGCTTGATATTGTGTGGTCTACTTTAGGGTAAGGATTGGCAATGTTTATAAACAACCAGGGGAGATAATTGGATCACAAGGGTTGTGTACTTCTAGGTTAACCCCCTTGATAGGACTGACTTTATAGTTGTGGAAGTGATTGAGGACAACAATCTACTAACATGCAAATGCTCTAGAATGATTATGTAGATTCTAATTGATTTCAGTACACCAGATTGAAGTGTTTCTAGAATGCTCTTTGTATGTGAATGATTACTTGATGATTTCTAGATGTCTCAAATGAATGCCTTTAAATACGAGTACATAGCAATAAATCAAGCAAACGTGTATTCAGTTGGTTCATAATGACTAATGGAATGATAGAAATTGACCAAAACTGACTTTGAATTTTGAAATTTTAGGTGTTAGATCCATGGGTAAGAGATCTATCCTATGCCTATGGGATTGAACAAAGACAAAATATTCAAGTAGGGAATGAATTCCTAGATATGGTGGAAATAGTAGGCATAATAAATGTTAGATACATGGAAATGTGTGTAGGTATTTACTAGATGGGGTCAAGTGTGGGATAATGTGTAAATAGGGATGAGTAGTGATATGGGGGAATGAGCTAAACTTCACACAGATTGCACTATTTGTTGATATGTAATTGCATTAAGTTGTTGCCTCAAAATAGGCACAAAACTAAATGGAAATTGGCATGGGTATGTAAATCTTATTATTGAATTTTACCCCTACTTTGAGGCGCATGTGAATCCTAAAATGATTATATATCTCAAAGTATGTAAACACTCACAAACATGCATGTAAAGTAAATATTCAAACATAAAAATATATCAAGGTCCATATAAAGTAATTAATCTTGCTAGCTCTCATTGTGTAAGTCCATCGCTTGACATGTGTGCTCCATGGGCACCTACAAAATAGAGCAAGAATGTATAATGAGCAACTTTTGTCATACAAGTAAAGACAAAAAAACAACTGTAAGGTGTGTTGGGACTCAAAGTTTTAGTGCCTTTTTTACTTGAGTCCCATGATGTTCCACATGTTATCTTGGCCTTTTCAACCCATTTGTTAATAACCGATCTGAGATTTCTAATCTTGGTGGTCCCTTGTCAAATTCCTCAGCTCAGTTGGGTAGAGCATGATAAATTAGGCCCAATTGCTTTTGGAAGTTTTGCAAAATTCTCTAACGGAAGAAAGTTGTACCTTTGTGGGTTTTCCCCTTCCAACCGGTCCAAGTGCAGTTTGTTTGCCTACGGAATGTAATTCTAATCTTATGTACTACTAGCAAACTTGTAATGTGCAGAACATGGGATAAAACAGTAAACTGAAAGATATCATATTTGAACACCAGAAACTTTATTCATTATCAGAAATATCATGTACAAAAGAGTATCATCAGTGCTTGACAATATAACCATCGGCACATAACTCATTACTTCCTCCCGACTATCCCAACAGACTACATATAACGTTCGGCGGTGGTTAGATAACCAACCGACACGTCGTTTCATAACAACATTAACATTAACATTAATCCGAACATGACTACCCGAAAGTACATGACATTATTATTCTTACTAATCTATAGCTTTATTAGCAAATGGCCGACTACGACCAAGGCCGACAACAAAGTAAAGATATACGACTAACATCATCCCCCCCTAAAAAGAAGTCATCTTCCAGACGACTGAAAACAAAAAATGCCAACTCCGCGTCCTTTTCCTGTAATTGATTCTCCCTCAGTGCTGAAAGTTGTGCATCGGCCACTTCTCTATCAACTGACCCAATACTCTATCCCTCTCTGCCAACTTCTCCTTGAGAGCTGCCACTCTCGTTTGCTCGACTGCCAATTGCTCTTGTAATTGTACTATGATGGCTGGTTGTACTGCAAATTGATAATTCCAATAAATCTGATGGGGGTCAAGGAGTGCGGGCGCGCCCGCATCAGAGATCAGGGGCAAAGCCCCTTCCCGAAATCTGGGGGCAGGCGCCCCATCGAGATCAAAAAGAGGTAAAGCTGCCAGAGCGCCCATCAGAGATCAAAGGCGTACCGATAAAGGCTCGGTATCAACTTTCAATGCGATACGGTGAGATTGAGGGGCGGCCCATAGACAATTTAACATACGGAACCACTTTCGAAGCGCATCAGCACCTCATTTCATGGCTTTCCACCCGGGTTACGAATGAGTCGCGGCGAAATTCGAAAATACAGATTTTTGCATTATTTTCATTACTTTCTCGGTCGATGCACCGTCACGGCACTCGATTACGTCTCGGTGATGCTAACGGCAATTAGTGCGACCTTTGCGTTGACTCCCTCTTAAAGCGTCTCCCTTGTTCCAGAGTCGGTGAGTACAACTCCTTTTTCTACGTGATACGACCTTCTCTTGTTGGTCACGTGCGATCTTACCTTCTTTATCGCGATACAAACTCCGTTTCCCGCCACGGACTCCTTAATGGCAATACGGTTTCTCCTTAACATGTCTGACCTCCTTCCCACAAAAGCTCGTCACGGCCTCTACTCTATCCAAGCATGCGGCTTCATTTGCACCTTGTACGGCCTCTTTTGTATGATAGCGTACGCCTCTTCCTTCAAGTTGTATGGCTTCTCCTCTGCCAAAGCGTACGGATTCTCCTCTGCCAGAGCGTACGTCTCTTTCTCTGGGTCGTACGGCCTCTCCTTTGCCAAAGTGTACATCTCTTTCTCTAGGTTGTACGGCCTCTCCTCTGCCAGAGCGTACAGCTCTTTCTCCAAGTCGTATGGCCTCTTCCAATCGTACCACTTCTTTATATCGTACGGCCTTGTCAATGAGGGGTTTGATTGCTGGCATGGCCCTTCCTTGTCGACTTGGCACTTGCAATTTTAATTTTCTTTTCACGTGACAACGTATTGTGTGTTTCTGTTGATACCGTACGACCTCCTCCTCTGGCACTCGTACGACTTGTCTCCTGGCGTACGGATTTCTTCTGGCCCATACGAAGTTCCCTTCCAAGCTCCTTACACTATTTTCTTTTGGCCGTCGTACGACCTCTTCTCCTCCAGTGATCCGTACGTGCCTTTGATTGGTGTGTCGTACGTGATTTCCTTCTGAGTTCTTTCTTGTCCGTACATCGTACGGAGGTGCCTCTTGTGATGGGCATACGGGCTTCTTCCCTTTGCTTCGTCCTTCCTTCCTTCGTGCAATTGATTTGGTTGGTGAAGTCATGTCAAATCTCTCTCCTTTAGCCTTTTCCTTCCTAAGCTTGGCCGTACGGCATACTATATGGTTGATGAAAATATTGCTTCGTACTTTTTTATATAACTCACCTTTGTTTCCCTTCAAATTTCTTTTATTTCTCCCCTTCAATTTTTTAATTCTCTCTATTTTTCCCCATTTCACTCCTTTGATAATTTTTAATTTTTCCTTATGTCGTCCATTTTCTCTCTCATCTTCTTTTCCCTTTTTCCTTTCTTCATCTCTTTTCTTTTTTTCTAATTTTTTAATTTTTTCATACTTTTCATTTTTTAACTCCACAATTTTTTCATCTCGTACCTGTTCAAACTTGTGGACTGGCGTATCGTCCAGTTTTGAGACTCTTCCTTTGTACTCTCCATACTCGGCCGAAAATTTTTGGCTGGGCCTTCCCTCTTCTTCCTTGATTTCCCCGATTTGTAGCATGTTGCACTCTCTGTGGAACACTTCATAGTCTTCCATCTGCCAATGAAATAAGCCATTCAGCGAGCTTGTCTCATCCTCCGAACAACTCTCGAGTTCAAGTACGCCTTCGATGTTTGGTTCCATAGCTTTCCTTCCTTCGTCCATAACCGATTCACCTCCATCCGATTCAGATCCGGAGGAAGCCAATTCTTCGCTCACGGCCTGATTCTTCAAGTCGATGACATACTTCCCCCCATTGTTCTCGATCGAGAGTGTGTTCCTCTTCCAATTATGATTTGCCTTCGCCGCTATCAGCCATCCTCTCCCAAGTAGTGCATCGTACGCTTTCCTCTGTAATGGGATGATGACAAAATTTAGCAAAAACTGTTGTGTCCCGATCGTCACCTTCTGCGCCATCAACGTTCCCAACGGCTTGATACCATGTTGATCAGCGCCAACTAGTTGGAATGTCGGCGGCCAGAGTGTAGGCTTCCCAAGACTCTTCCATGTGTCTTCGGGTAGTACGTTGACTCCTGATCCTCCATCGATGATAGTATTTGTCAAGATATTCCCTCTGATTTCCATATGCACGACCGCTGGCATCTTCCCGATGTTCGTTGTGAGCAATACCGGGTCGATTGTTTGTTCACTGTACGGTGGCGGTTCTGGTATCAATTCTTTCCTTCGTTCCTCCAATCGCGGTTGCTTGCCATCCTTGACGACGTTTGTGATCGCCAGTCCCAACTGCGGCATAGTCTGGAGAAGGTCAGTTACTTTGATCGGTATGGTGGTCTGCAGTACCTGCCGTATGATGTTGGTTTCCGCCTCCGACTGCCGAGAGGTTCCTGGCTTCTCTAGAGGTACTTTGTTTTCCTTCGCCATCGCCAGTTCCACTTCGGTTTTTGCTTCCTTTATCCTTTGTTTCTCCGTACATGGATCTGGGTAAGTGGCTTTTTTTGCTTGTGCTCTGGTGATCGCCAGTACCTTTTGTTCTTCTACTTCCAGCATATGGATACCCTTTTGCTTCGGGCATTCGTTATCTTCATGATCGCCTGGTCCACACCACTTACACAATCTCCCTCCCGAACCTTGACCATTCTGGCAATCCCTGGCGAAGTGGCCCCATTCGTTGCACTTTCTGCATTGGATCATGGGCCTTCCTTTTGCATCGTACTGTATCATGTTTCTCGGACTTCTGTTGCTTTGGTAACCTCCAGGGGATGCATTGCTATTGTATTGGGGCTTTGGTGGTGTGTTCGGCGGTGTCGACGATTCTCCCTGCGCGAAGAGTACTTGTGCACTTCTGGCTTTTAAGTTGTATGGGCATTCCTTGACGGAATGTCCCATCACTTGGCAGATATCGCAGAATAAGTTCTTGGGACAGTTCGCCTTCGTGTGACCTTCCCCATTGCAATCCGTACACCACAGTTCTCTGGCTTCTCTTGTACTCTCCTTGTCAGCCTTCAATTCTTTCATCATTTCATCATTCGCATCATATCTTTCCTGAGTGCTTGTACAGTCTTGGATTCACCGTCGCTGTCGTCTGTACTCTCCTCGTCGTCTGTCTTCTTTTTCCCTCGGGAGGATGTTTTATTTTCACTTTCTATGTCCATTGCCCGATTGTATGCTTCGACGTATGACGAAGGAGGTACGACTTTCATTTTCTTCCTTAATAACGGAAGCAAGCCCTCAATGAACCATCTTTTCTTCAACCCATCGGCCGGTTGTGCCTCCAATTTCCCCAGTAAATCTTTGAGTCTTCGGTTGTAGGTCCGCACACTCTCATGCTTTCCTTGCTTGGTATTGTATATCTCCGCAACAATCTCACTATCATCTCGAAGAAGTTTGAACTCCTCCTGGAAAGCTTTCTTCAATAACCTCCATGTAGCTTTCTGTGCTTGATCCAATTCAGAGTACCAATCAATGGCACTGTCTCTGAGTGTTGCCGGAAATGCCTTCAGCCATTGGTCGGGATCATCTTGCCCACTGGCTATCCAGATAGTCTCGCATGTCTTGCAATGCCGTACGGGATCCTCAGAGCCATTCCCCATGAATTTCGGCAACTTTTGCCGATCCGGATGAGCCATCTTTACCGGTTGACCTCCTTGTGTGTTGGACCCGATTAGACTAGTGGATTCCTCGCTACGTCCCCATGCGTCACTTGCACTCTCGGCCACGTACGAGTCACTCCCACGTCCTCCGTCAGCGTCCTCAACACTGTGGGTCTCCTCAGGATTTCTCCGACGCTCTCTCTGCCCTGGGGTCTTAAGCTCTGGTCTTCCCCTCCTTAACTCTTCGTCGTCGTCCGAGAGGGACAACTCTCGACATCGTCTGATGCTACTATTCAAATCATCTTCATTCTCATAAAGGTTATATTTTCCTGCGTGTGGAGTGCTGAAGGGGTCTTCGTCCCTTCCTTCTATCAAACTGTGGTGCGCTCGTTCAATGGATGTGTCTATTCTTGTCAAATTTTCATATGTTCTTTTTATGCTCTGATTTATTTCAATTAAATCTTCATCCAATTCCTTACCGACTTGCCGTAGTCGTCTTTGCCGATTTTCTTGTTCTTGCAACCTGAGTGATCGCCGAACTTGCTCTTCCAAAGTGCCGTGCCCGTCAGGTACTCGATGCTTGTCTTTGTTCGGCCATACGGGCATTTAAAATATGTTCAGGCGATCATTGCTGGCTACCGGATGTACGTCTCCGACTCGTGTCTCGTTCTTCTTCTTCTTGTTTAGTTCGTTCTTCGTAGCGTTGTAGTATTTGCTGCCTTCGGCGTTCTCGATCTTCTTCTTCTCGGAGGTCTTGCAGAATAATGGAATGACGGGCCAGCAATCTGGGCATACGATTCAGGAGGCGCTTCACCTCGTCATTCACTTCCAATATATCCCAGATAACTTCCTCAGGTATCTCCCGTCTATGGGATTCCCTACGTATGTGATCTCGTAAAGATATCTTCCACAAGTTGATAAAATCTTCAGTCAATAGGTCTTCCCGTTCCTCATTACCATTTACAGGTTCTTCCGCCGGTTGACCCATTACGCTGCCATGACGAGTGATGCCCTAGTCCGTTCAGGCAACGGCGCCAAATGTTTGCCTACGGAATGTAATTCTAATCTTATGTACTACTGGCAAACTTGTAATGTGCAGAACATGGGATAAAACAGTAAACTAAAAGATATCATATTTGAACACCAGAAACTTTATTCATTATCAGAAATATCATGTACAAAAGAGTATCAGCAGTGCTTGACAATATAACCATTGGCACATAACTCATTACTTCCTCCCGACTATCCCAACAGACTACATATAACGTTCGGCGGTGGTTAGATAACCAACCGACACGTCGTTTCATAACAACATTAACATTAACATTAATCCGAACATGACTACCCGAAAGTACATGACATTATTATTCTTACTAATCTATAGCTTTATTAGCAAATGGCCGACTACGACCAAGGCCGACAACAAAGTAAAGATATACGACTAACACAGTTCAAATGTATTTTCCCGCATAGTGCAGTTTGGCTGGGTTTCCTTATAGATGTCAGTTCAATTATCGCTCCCTGCAAGAGGTATAAAAAATAGAAAAAAATGGCACCTATAGTTTTTGTGGGAACCTAATGTCCTACTGAACTTCCTCTCTTATCCGTAAGTGTTCGATTCAATTGCTTTCCCCCTAAAATATCCTGAGTTAATTTTCTATACAGTTTTTTCAATTTCATAACTTCATTTGCATTCGCATTTTGTCAAATAGTTGTCCTTATGCTGTTTTGAGTTTTGTATTCAATGCATTTCACCAAATGGAAAGTGTTTTGTGCAGCGCATAAATACATAAAGTCCTTGTATTTTCAAACATAATTTTCTAATGGCAACCTAACCTATGCATTTAATTTCATACAATGGCTACACTGTTGGTATGAAATCCAACTCAGGAATTTATCATTCAATAATATTTCCAGAAGTTAACATATCTCAAAAAATATCAATAATACTATGCTGACTTGTTAATTAATGTCGGGATTCCCTTCCACAAACTTCAACTCCCTTCACTCAGCAACTCAACTCCTTAACAATTGGTATGGACCCCAAATTTGAATTTATGATAGTCTTGAATGAGAGTGTGGTGGCCTTGGAAGATATTTGGCTTCACAAGGGAGTCACAATTCCCTCATCTCCAGCAGAAGCTCCTTTCAAACGATCAGCTCCAATAATATAGGTGGCACTCCAAAGTCAATGTCTTCATATGGACGACTCACTTCCCATGGCGTCGACCCTTGCATTCAACTTGGCGATTTAATTAGGCCCAATTCCCTTATGGAACCTTCATCCCATGCATTAGTAATAAATGATGATTTTTAATGCTGCCATATGCCTTGCAATTCCCTCTCTTATTATTTTCAAACTCAACGACCCATTCGCATATAGTACGGCTTTCACATTTCTGTTCACACCCAAATTTAAAATTCAATGAGCTAGCACAATACAACTTTCCTTTGTTTCAACCGCTATGAGGAGGACAATGCTATATCAAGGCCCATGCCTTAAACAACTAAAGGGAGCGATTAGAGCAATGCCAACTTAGCTGAAATCTTCAAATGATTGACTATCCAATACAATAAACTTCAAAACTTTGCCAATAATAATTTCACCCAGAATTGAAAACCCACACTTTGGTCTAGCAACACCATCAACCAGAATATAAAAAGTTTGAACACCTGTTTTGTAATTTAATCATATAGTGCCATTTCTAATTATTCTCAATATTCCACACCCAACATTCATTGATTCTAATTTTCCCTTCAAAAACTTATGTATTTGAAAATATGCAATAAACTTAAAACCAACCTAAAATTCAAACCATAACGCACAAGCACCGGATAAATCGTTCAGCCATCAAACCAAGGAGGATATCTCACCACCGTAGTTGATATCCTTCATGAGGGTTTCTGTCTTTAGGAAGTTCTTGGAGTAATTCTCTACAAACTCTCAATAAAATGATTTTTTCCCGTATATCAAAATGAACTCAAAAATAATATTTTATTCTCTTCCCAAACTTCAATGCCTTTTTTTGAGAATAAAATAATATTTAATCAATTCCTTGTGTCTCCTGTTATTTTTCCCAAATGAGCATTAAATAATACCTTTTAAAAATTTACTCCTATTTAGCCACCTTTAATTGACAAATAAGTCACTTTAAATATTTAAATAAATACTTAAGTGAGCTTATTATTATATAATAACTTAGGTATTTATTTCACTTCTTCCACTTGACTTTCAAAAACACCTTTGGAAACAACCGCCCAAACTGACATGCAATGATGCTGAACTCTGCTACTCCAAGAACTGTGGGATCCCTGAACCATTTGATTAGCCTACAGGAATTCGATGGATAGGCTAATACTCAACAACTAGCTAACTCACAAGGGGGACATTATAGTCCTCCCTCCTAAAAATTTCTTGTGAAGAAATTGTAAATCTGGATTCTGAAGAATCTGCTCACTCTCCCAAGTAACATCCTCAACCAACAAATTCTTCCACTTAACTAAATATTCTTTGATAGTTCTCCTTCATAAAGCATGCTCCTTGAAATCAATAATAGCCTTTAGAATAAGAGTCAATTTTCCTTCCTCATCCAATAGTGGTAACTCATAAGAAGGAATTACGTTATGCCCAAGTGCTTTCTTGAGGCGTGAAACGTGGAAGAATTTATGTACTTCTCTACTTGCTGGTAGCTCTAGCTCATAAGCCACTTCTCAAATCCTTTTGGAGATCCTGAATGGGCCATAAAATCGTGGCTTAAGTTTTTCCGATCCACTCTTCTTGAGAGTGGACTACCTGTATGGTTGCAACCACAAATATGTCATGTCACCTACCTCAAAGATGTAAGAGTTGCTGATGAACTCGAGCACCCAGGATCACTTGCAAAACAGAGATAAGCCTTCCACACGAGAGCAGCATGAGGATGAGATGCTAGAATATAGTGCAATAATTGAATAATGATATTATCACACTACAAAATGATACAATATGCAGATCAACACTACCTTGAACTGACCGAGCTGATATGAGCTCATCTGGACTAGATAGGAGGGAGAGGTGAGTGATGATTATATAGTTGAATATTGGCATATAATTCCAAGAGGGGTAATAACTCCCAAATAACCAAATTAGGTGGGGAGTTATGCCTACTTGGAAAATGCCAAACATGTGGCATAACCTACTCAGAAAGAGACAGGTGAGTGGTTTTGTGAGGTGGCATAAGATGCCAAAAGAGGGTGTGAGACTCAACCACCCAAGTGTGGGTGAGAGCGACACATGTAATCGATGGATTACGCCACGTGTCCTCACATAAACCATGTCTCCTATAACCTAAGGTATGCTTAATAATGTGTAGGAAAAATAAATATTAAAAAAACTTACACTAACACCCCCCCTTAAGCATAACTTAGGTGGGTGAAAAGATGAAACAATGCAAAGATGGGTCCTAGCTACAAGGCCATGTTAGGTACCTATTGTGACCTATTTCACACATCGCCCCATTGCAAATAGGGACCCTAGTAGTTTGCTTTTTGGGGCTTTGCCATTGTGCTTCAGTTTCATTTGGTCTCTGTTTGGGGGTTTAGGGTTTGAGTTTTTGAATGGTCACCCGAATCAAGCAAAGAATTTGAGCTTGAATCATTGTGCAAACATCACCATAGTGCTTAGGAGGCCTGAGGGACAAAGATCGATTGTCATTTCAATCAATTCTAACATCTACTTTTTGGGGATTGCCCCTCCGGACCCCCTATTTTTTAGGGACTTCATTTTTGGCATTTTTGGCCTATTCTGGACTTCCTATTTTTTAGGGGCTATTTTTGGAAAGTTACTATTTTTGGTAAAGTTTCTATTTTTGGCATGGTTTCCATCTTTAGAAAGTGCCCGGATTTCAAAAACCACTCAGAAGTTCCAAAAAACCAAGGGAAAATCATAGAAAATCATTTTAAAAATCTGGAAAAATTCATGAAAAGGTCTGAAAATCATGGTGAAAAATTGCCTAAGTATGGAGATATGAGTTCATGAAGGCATGGAAGGAAGGCTGAAAGTCTGACTAGCAAGGAGAATGGAGAGCAATATTAATGGCATGGATATAATGCGCCATGGCAATAGCAAAAGCTTCAGCCAAGTCTGCCTTTGGAAGAATAGACAATGGCATGGACTCATGGAAAGTCCGCTTCAAGCCAAATGGAATGACATCAAGGCAAGTCCGCCATATGAAGATGGCTTGACTTTGAGTGAAGTCCGCCTAGCTCACAAGGTAAGGCATAAACATGAGTGAAGTCCACCCAGCAAAACAAGACATGGCATGAAGGTAGGTGAAGTCCGCCCAAGATAAGATTGCTTGACTTTAGGTAAAGTCCGCCCAAGGTAATGGCAAGAGATGATGCGAAGTCCGCCCAGCATAAGAGGGAGATGGCATGAGAAGAAGGTAAGTCCGCCCAGCTCATAAAGATGTGGCTTGGACATGAGCAAAGTCCACCCCAAGTAAAGGGCCTAAACAATTGACAAGTTCGCCACATGAAGAATGAATAGCATGAGACTATGGAAAGTCCGCCCATGACATTAAGTCAAGATGGCTCAACACTAATGTAAGTCCGCTCTATGCCTTGGTAAAATGGAAAGAATAACTAGCAAGTCCGCCATACTTAGAGAAGTGGAAAAATCAAAATTTTGCCTAAACTTGGACATTGAAATGTTAAAGATATGCTTGGCACCTTGAGAAATTCGCCATACTTAGAGAAAATAATGAATTTTTTTCCTAAGTCTAGCATTGACATGTCTAGAAAATGAGGAAATTCGCTTGAGACTTAGGAAGTTCTAAAAAATTATGGCAAAATAAAATGAAAAAAATAAAAATAAAATAAAATTTGCCTAAGGCAAAGGCAAGAAAAATTTAAATGAAAATCAAATTTGCCTTGGATAAAAATAAAAGGCCATAATTAAAATAATTAAAATAAAGGGGTTGAAAAATGACACATGAAAATAATTATTTTAATTATTTTATTTTTTTATTTTCAACACCCAAAGAGATAAATTTGAATTTTTCTCTAAAACTCAAAATTGGAAAAAGACAAAAGGGACTTCACTGAAGTGGCACCTGATTTAGAAACTTTCCCGGAGACTGATGTTGAAGATAAAATTTGCCATTTGGAAGCTGAGTGCAAGCCAAGTTCGAACTTGATTTAATGGAAACAATTGAATTTTGCTAAATGGGTCGAACTTCTCATCTTTATAATTGAATTTGCTTCTCATTTTTCAATCATTCAATTTTCGAAAGAGAAGTTGTGAGAAGAAATTTTGGCTAAGGCAAGAAAGTTGAGAAAGTTTGAAGCAAAGTGAAGGAAGCAAATTCATACCAGCCAGCACTGTGATCTTGACCATTTCATTTTTTCCAGAGAACCAGGCAGATTCATTTTCTTTACTTCATTCTGGCACAAAGAACTTCGTTAATTCTTTCATTTCCAGCATAATCTTTCACGAAGTTTGATTTGCCAATTAGCTGGAATATTTTCCAAGTGATTTAAATTTTAAATTTTAATATTCTCTTTGTACCTTTTTGCAGATTTATTTTCGAGAGAATAAAAATGAAGTTCGCCAGTAAGGGTTCGCAGCCACAGTCCAAGATCAAATCCAAATGGGAAAACATTGTGGACACCAACCTCGGCCATGTTGACTTTGATGATTTTAAGAAAAGAATGTACGGAAGTGATGAATTTTTACCCACACCAATTGCAAGAAGGATGATGCGCAACGTATTGTTCATGCAGCTGGATTTCCGCCAGCAAAAGAATGTCCAGAGCTCATGGTAGAGTGTGCATTGCATTATAATGCACAAGAAAGACAAATAGAGGCACCTGATGGAAGAGTACTGGCATATTTGACTGAGCCAACCATACAAGAGACATTTGGAATTCCAGCTTACCACCGGACATCTTATCAAACCAAAGATGATGCACGTAAACTTTACGAAGATCAGCAAGATCTCTATGCATCAAATATGAATAAGTCCTGGTTGGTGAAGCCCAGACCTACTGCCAAAAAGATGCCGAAGAAATTGTCCAGAACTGATTTTAAAGAAGAATACGGAGATATTGTCTTACTGCTGAATAGAATTGTAGGCAATCCTCAGGGTGCGCCTTTTGAAACCTGGATGTATTATTTCATTGATGAAATAACTTCCGGGGTGAAGATGTTCAACTGGTCAAGAATGATCAGTGACAGTCTCCACGAGCAGTTGGTCAACCTGGAAAGAACCAAAACTTTTCATACGAGTTCTTATGTCATATATTTGCTAGCAAGGACCTATAAATATGCTGGCTTGATTTGCAAAGGTGCAGTCGGCAACAGCGAAGGAGAGTTCAAGTCCTACGATTGCTATCCGCAGTTGCAATTGAAGGAGAAGTCACACTTCAGATGGGCGCATGACGCCTTTCTTATGTATATCACTTGAATTCTCCAAGGCGGAACACATCAGAGGCTTACCCGTGAGGCCAAAAGTTTGATCGACAGATATGGATCCTGGTTCATCCAGTTTCCCAGATTTACATACATCAGGATTCAAGGATTCACAGGTCGCGCATACAGACTGCCCATTTATCCTACCAACAAAATGGTTTTGTTGGAAGTTCTAAGGCAATTGGAGACATATCAGAATATCCAAAGGCCAAAGCAGAAAGTGGTTGTCACTTTTCCACTCTTCATCGGCAATATAGAAGAATCATGTCCATCGGCGCAAGCGGCAGAGAGTGCTCGATTGGAGATACAAAGATACCCGTTCATATCTTACAAGCCCAGAGTTGACTTCGATCCACTCCATCACATTGGAACTGTGGACGGAGAGAAGTATAAACATAGAATAGACTTAGAATATTTTTGGGCAAACGCAGCTGATGAATATGATGCGAGAAAAAAACTGTGGTCAAGGTTGCCACTGGATATGATAAGGACAACAGACCGAGTACCAAATCAGTTGGATGATGATGGAATATACGTGCAGTCGGGCTTTGATGAAAGCTAACCGCTTCCTCCTGTAAGGTGGTCTGAGCCTAAGCTTGGTGACCTGACAACATTCATGAGGCCTATATTCAAATATTCCCAATGGTGGATGGACCAGCAAGTGAAAATTTTGCAAGGAAGGAAGGTGCCATTTACATACAATCTAATGGGTGAGGCAGAGTCTTGTTCCTCAAATGTCGGTGCATCTCATGGAGGTGAACCAACGGACGTTGCCAACTTGAAAAAGAGAAAAGAAATTGATGACTCTGCAAAGCAAAACAAGAAGAAAGCAACGGATGAAGGACCTGCTCAAAAGAAGCAGAAATCCAAACCCCTTCATTCGGCTACATCCAGAAATATAGATGAAATATTGATCATGGAAGAAGAGTCTTGGGAGCAAGTCAGAATTCCTTCGCCAGTTGGAGATATGGAGCCAATGCAATTGGAGAGATGATGATCCACCCTCTCTCTAAGGTATGGAGATTACGAATTAGGACAATGACATGGATATCATGGATGGAAAATTTGAAGAGGGAATGATTTCACATCTCAAGGGATCGGGGAGGATCCATCGTGCAAGAAGATTCAAGATAACACTTATTTAGGATATCACGGGATGTCAAGATCAACGGAAGATGGAATTGGAATAGTCGCCATCCTAGGTGCGTTTGAAGAAAGAGAGACTAAAGATAAAGGCTTGATGCAGAATTACTCGAGGAAATATAGATGAAATATTGATCATGGAGGAAAGTCATGGGGCAAGTCGAGAATTCCCTTACGTAATTTTGGAAAGAGATATGAAGCCAATGCAATTTGGAAGATGATGATCACCCCTCTCCCTCTACACGAATTATGGAGATTTTGGAAGTCGGACAATGACATGGATATATATACATGGATGCAGAAAATTTGAAGAGATGGGGTTTCGCTCTCAAGGGGATCCAGGAGGACCCATCCGTGCAAGAGATTCAAGATATGCCAGAAGTTTAGGATATGCAGGATGTCCAAGATCAACAGAAGATGGAATTGAATAGTCAACCATCCCAGATTGGCTGAAAGAGAGACTAAAGATAAAGGCGCTAGTAGAGGTACTAGAAGAAGATGATCCCATAGATTTCTTGGCGAGGCTAGAGCAGACTGCCACAAGAAAGCCAACCAAGAAATTTTCTGCCATACAAAGAGATGAGGCTGGTAACCGCACAGTGCAAATTGCAGTGCCTACAGTTGATAAATTCCAAGACGAGATTGCCCCAAACGAATATGCCATCACAACTATTGATATGGGTTCGACGACAAAAGGGCAAGAAGTTGAGGACTTGGATAATTCTGTTGCCACCATCAAGACTAGGCTGGAGAGAGAAGTGGCGAAGAAAAGGGAATATAAAAGAGAGATTGAGCGTCTGAAAGAATATATCCAGCATTTAACCAGGCCACTCAATCAAGGTGACCAATCAACACCTCCATTTCCAAACTCTTCACAGGAACTGGTCAGAAGTTTTGAAGAGGAGTTGACGATTGCCAGGGAAACCAAGGAATGGATGGTAGGAAAGAAAGAAGAGGCAATGGCATTCGCAGAGAAGTTGGCATATGTTTATGAGCAAACTTCCTTTCTGCTATCATGAGTTGCAAACTTGGCTGAAGCATGGGATGGCCTCCAAGACATCCAAAATAAAATTATCCCATGTCTTCAAGAAATAAAGGGCATGCCAAAGTAGAGATTGATTGATGAGAAGATTATCGAAGCTAGCGCTGCATATGATTTCACCAGTTGGTACTATGCACTGATCTCACGAGGGGAAGTCCTAGAAAGAGTAAAGGAAGATGGCGCCAAAATTGAAGAGCAAGCAAAGGAGATTCGGAGTAAGATTTTCCAAATGGCTGTGAATGTGCTTGATAGGGATATTGTCCAAAGAAAACACTTGCAGCCGGAAAATTTAAAGGATAAAGTTCAAAGAATTTTCTCTGCCACTTCTGGGCCAATCATGAAGGAAAATTTGACCAAAGCATTCAGCTTCTTGACCGTTCAAGACACTTGCTTGCTGCATGAATCAGAATGGACAATCACCTTTGCAGAATGTGTAGAAAGTCTAGACTAGCTGGAGTACAAAGTCAATGCGCTGCTAGACATTACCATGGAAGAGGTCAGCATGATCGTGTCTAGGTTCACCGAACGTAGTGCTTTGCGAGTGGATAAGGATGCAACTCCCAGTGCATGAAGTTCTCTGTAGTTAACTGATTGTTGTTTAGGAAACCCTAATTAGGGTTTAGTTATTTTGAATCTGGGCCGTTAATCTCATTTTTAATCTTGGCCATTCATTGTACTTTGGAAACTCTATATAAACCTCCCCCCTCTCTTTCATTTTTCATAGATAGACATATAGATAAGATAGCAAGATATAGAGGATTAGAGGAGATAGAAGAGATTGTAGAGCAAATAGAGCATAGATAATAAGAGAGAGTTTTATGAAATTGTTGCTAAAGACTATCTTGATAATAAAGTTCATAATGCATGAGATGCTTTGAATCCTTTCATTGTCAAATGGTTGCATGGTTGCATATTTCTCTTCCTCGTAAAGCATATTTGAATTAGAATTCTATTTAAATGTATGTTAGGAGAATGATAGATTGATAGCAGAGATTAGTGAAACTTAGCTCATACTTTCTTTGAGTGGATGCTTTTCATTCAATGCGTAAAGTTAGACTGAGCTTTTGATGTGGATGCTTCAATATTTACTTCGAATAGTGTTGTTCTATTGATGGTATTGTTCGTAGTAAAGAGATCTTAAGCACAAATCTCAGAAGATTGCACTTGCTTTGTGTAGTTGTCGTTTAGTGTGGCGAAACAAAGTATTGTTTATTTAGTTTCACTCAATCCTTGACGTCTTTTGATTTCGTAGGAATAGTATAGGACTCCTAAACCCTTACTCTTTTTTCACCTTTTTTATCTAAAGTCAGAAAATTCCAAAATGATACTGCATTCATGTCTTTGCTTTTCTGAGTAACTTGCCAAAGTAAATCCCTATTGTGTCCCCGACAAATCACATCAACCACAGAGCTTGTCCACACCTAACTGAAACATTGGAATTGCCGTATGATCTTTCTTGCAGTCTTAGCATGCGAGGTAGTTTTTCAAGAGGGGATAGAGCGTCTTTGGATACTTTATTCTAGAATGTTTGTTGTGTCATAAAGTACATGCATCAACACTTTTCCAGCAAGTCTTTTGCAGCCCTTGCCCCTCTTGAAGTGGAAATGGGAAATTGCCTCAATGAATTTCATCACAAGACTTCCTAAAATCCAAGGTAAGGATTGTATATATGTAGTTGTAGACAAACTAACGAAGTATGCACAGTTCTTTGTCATCTCTTTAAATTTTAAGACACCACAAGTGGCTGATTTCTCAAAGAAGTGATGAAACTCCATGGACTACCTAGGAGAATCATAAGTGATGGAGGCAACTACTTCATGAGATTGTTTTGACAAAAGAGCTCTTCTTTTTTGTCGAAAGAACTAGGCTCACCCCCACCAAGACCAGCTACCACCAATAAACCAATGACAAACAAAGATTGTGAACATATGAATGGAAGGTTACTTGAGAAATTATGTTGCTGATCAACAAAAGACCTAGATCAAGTGGCTCTACTTGGAGGAGCATTGTTATAACACCACCCTCCAAATGACAATCAAAATGATGTCATTCATGACTTTATACAAGTATGAAGCTCTAAGCTTTATTGATCTCATTCTGGTAGATAAAAAGGTACTAGGAGCTAGTGATGTGATCAAACAAAACCAAGAGATTTTGAAGTCACCCAAGAATAATCTCTAACAAGCTCAAACCCAACAAAACATGTATGCAGACCGTTATAAGATCAAGAGAACATTTGAGATCGCAGACATGGTTTATGTTAGATTGCAGCAAGCAATCTTCCTCTAAGGTAAGTGGGTCGGAAAAGCTCAAACCGTTTTTCTATGAGCCTTACAAAATTCTGAGAAGGATTGGAGAAGTGGCCTATGAGTTGAAGCTGCAAAAAGGAAGCAAGATACACAATGTTTTTCACACGTCTTGCCTCAAAAGGTGCTAGCAAAACATATAGAACCCTCAAATGAGTTGCCTCTAATTCATTAAGATGACAAACTAGTTCTAATTCCCAAAGGATTCATGGATATAAGGGAGAGGAAGCTAAGAAACAGAAGCACCAAGGAGTACCTGATTCAATGGAAAGATCTTTTGGTGGAACATGCAACATAGGAAGGCCCACAAATTTTGGAACATATAAACTTGCAATTGCTTGATGTCAAGCAATTTTGAGCATGGTGGACTTATCATGTCCCATTTCCATTCAATCTAGTTTGTACATATTAGGCATGTACTTGTGCCTTCCCTATTTCCATTTGCTACATATTTTCCCTTCCTCAGTATGCCTTTTCTTCGAACTCCTCTCTTCCCTTATTCCTATTGGACTTTCTGACTTTCCCTTACCTTCATGCCCATTGCTTGACCCTGGACAGCTCATCCTATAGTTTGAGTCTTATGATATGACCAACCCGCAATCCCCAATATTTCCTCCTATGTTTTCACCCCCCCTCCTAACTTTCCAGCACATGTCATATTGTTTCCAATAGTTTGTTTTTTACACCATCACTTTTAAAATTCAGTCTTTATTGTCCATGATCCCTGTTCAATTTTGAAGTTGTGGGTGTACAAGGTGTCCAACCTATTCTAGTTGTGGAGGATATAAAAGAGTGAACATCTTCATCCAGAATGATCATCTACACTTAATCAAATTCTTTTCGGAATCTGTTTTGAGCACTTGTGTTCGAACATGGAGGTCCTAGGATGAAAACCCTAGTGATTTTGGAGGACAATCTCATGCAAAGTTTGTATTTGTGCTTCATTGGGCGCGGACTCCAGCCATATTGTATTGATCAGATTTGCTATTGCTGCTGGTCAGATTTGCTATTGCTGCTGGTATGAATTGCTGTTGTAGATGCTGGTATTGCAGAACTATTTCAATGTAATACATCCATTATTGTAATAAGGAAGAAATCAGGATTTACACATGATATTTGTTGTTCATTATAAAATAGACTTATTTTGTCATTTGCTGTTTGAAATGTAATGATATTGCTGATGCATAACAGTAATTTTAATCTGAGTGTGTTGTTATTAAGATAATAAGTGTTCATGGAAGGTTAAGAATCGGAATTGCATTATTGTTTTTTCCCGAGACATTACAATCAACATAGTTCCTTTGCTTCTTTTTTTAATTAAATCATGTTTGAGCCAAGAATAACAGATGCAATTGGTGGATCTAACAGTGCAACTGGAAAATGGATATGCTAAATGGAGATCCAATCTCCATTACCTTAGGGGATAACACAGACATGTTTAGTCTCAGGCAAAATAACAAAGTTCTTCTGTTTTCTCAAGGTTCCACAGATATTTACTTTAGTCTTTTTTCATGATGGACACTTCAGTCTTTTGGAGCATATAACATATTGATCAGTAGTTTCTATCATTTTCATTCAAGCTCAATACAGCTATCTGAAACAGAATTGTTTGTCTCCAAAACTAAGAAAATGAACAAATGGAGGCAAAAAAAGTGATATGATTGTGTTGAGATAGTCATCTTCTGTAGTGTTCCACCACTCTGCTGCTTGGGTTTCACTATGTCTTTTGTAGGTCTGATTTTTGGTTTTCAATTGATATTCTTCTTTTTATGTGTTTTTGCATTTGATGCCAATAATGCTAACAATACTAACAAGCATTTACATGCAATAGGAACTTAAAATAAACTAATCTACTAAGACAATTTGCTTAATGACTCAATTTAAGTGCCAAAGATAACTTTTTCATTACATAATAGATTGCATACAACATATAACATACATCTTTTCAAAAGCTAGATATATCTTCTACTAAACTTTAACTTACAGCCTTGTAGCTCTGTGAATAGTAACTTGCTACAGTACCAAACCCCAAATAAGTGCTTACAACTTTCAAATGACGAGCTTCTCCCACCAAAAGACGAATTGGGAAGCTTCTTAGGGTAAGGGCACCCCTTTTTGAAGTGATTGCAGCCACTATAAGGAGGCATTTTTTTCTTTATGCTGATTCAAACTCTCATGAAAGGGCGGCTGGCTGTAGATGCAAAAATCAGCTCCAAAACCTTCCAAAATGCAAACAGCTCCCTTGTAGATGAAAATGGAGTCAATGGCAGCAAATTCCCTCTCAAAAGATAGCTCTAATAACTTGCAAACAGCAATATATGGCTCCAAAGGAAGTAACCAAACTCAGATCAGCAACCTTAAGGTGGTATTTCACACCCTCAAGCAGCTCGAAAATGAACAACAAGCCCCCTCTAGGCTCACCCACTGCAGAAATCAGGAAACCCTAGTTTTCCCTCTCTCCCAAACTCCAAACTCACAAGTCAAGCAAGCAAAATAACTCCAAAACATGAGGGGGTCGAACTTCTCCTCTTGCTTTTATAATTTTACGTTGAAATCACTATTCATTAAAATGAGTACTATTCACTTAAGTTGTAACTTTTTTTCACTTTAGTAATGAATAGTAACTGAAAAATATAAAGTGACCCCTCCATTTTAAAGACACATGGTCCCTAGACCAAGGATGGTGAAATTAAAGGTGAAGATCATAATTTTAAGCACAAATATCACGCCAAATGCACAAATTCACCCCGTCACCATACTCCAGATATCAGGCTGCGGCAGGGTTTTAAGATAGGGCAGGTTGCGGTTGACAAAGAATGAACGGAGCATTAAATTTGCTGGGAGGAACTGGGGATGTGCATGGCGTGACTAGCTTGGGAAAGAATGCTTCAGTCGCCAAGCCCAATCTATTAAAATAGATATTGTAATATTTAGTTATAATGGTCAATTAAGTCATTAGTATAGTCTTTAGAATCCTTCCTTATTCTCTTCAGTTGTCTTCTGCTTATCTTAATTGTCGATCTTATCCTTATCAGATAAATCGCTTTTCTTAGTTGTCGATCTTATCCTTTATCAGATAAATTATTTTTCTTAGTTGTCAATCTTATCATTATTGGATAAATCGTTTATAACTCTATTTAAGGAGACTTTCATTCCTTTGTTAGTACCAAATATCTTGATAATTAATTCTCTATGTTTTTAATTATTTTATGGTATCAAAGCTTAGATTTTTGTTCTTAAAGTTTAGACGATTTTTTTATAAATTTGTGGGCAGTTTTTTTTTTACGGTTTTTTCTTTAAAAAAAAATCGTGAGATTATTACCTGAAATTTGCAAGGGTTTTTCAGAAGATTTTTTGGTGAATTTTCAAAATTCATGGGTTTTTTTTTTACCTGAAAATTTCATGAGGACTTTTTCAGAAGTTTTTGAACAGTTTTTTTATAAAATCGTGGGATTTTTTTCTGCATCTTTTTGGCGAATTTTTACAAACAAATTCATGGTCATTTTAAAAACAAATAAAATTTTGCAGGTTTTCAGCCTTCTTTCACAAATTTTCCAAAACTTATTGCAGGTTTTCTAGTGTTGTTCGCTATTAGGGTTTTGAAAGAATTTCCCTAAATTCTTTTGTGATTTTGTGGGCCTTTAGCAAAGCCTAGGGTTTTAACCAATTTTTTCCTAAAAATTGTGATTTTTTTGACACTTTTTTTCAAAAAAAAAATGTAGGTATTCAGCTTTTTCTGCAATTTTCAGTAATTTTTATTGCAGAATTTTTCCCATTTTTTGATAAAATTGAGGATTGTACCTAGTTGTTGGGGTTTTGGTAATGTTTTTCCTAAAAATTTATTAGAAGTCTCCTTGGGTTTCTCGTTTTTCATGTTTCTGGAGTATGGGAGGGATGGCTTCATGTTGGAAGGCAACCAGAGGTTCACTAGGCAAATATTACAATAACTGGAAACAAAGGATGCTCACTATTTTTTGAGAATACATGCCTTGATCAGATTGTCCTTGGTACTAATACCCGACCAACAGTTGCAGGTAAAGATTAGGACAAGTACGATAAGCGTAATTGTGAAGCAATTATGCTCATTAAGTTATCTGTCACAGATGAAATGCTTCCGGAGATTCCTTTAGGCAAATGGCCTCAAAAAAAAGGTCAAGGACAAAATGAAGACAATTCCAAGAATCTGCAGTCTATCACATGTCATTATTGTGGTAAACTTGGTCATATGAAGAGGTTCTGCAGAAAGAGGTTGGCTGATCAGCAATCCAACCAGGGAGGGTCTTCACGAGAGGCTCATATTGCAGAACATTTTGAGTAGGAGTCAGCCTTCTACGCTTTTTTACTAGCAGATCATTTCAGTTTTTGGGTTTGGCTTAGTATAGTTAATAAATTGACCATTAAGGGAAGGTATTAAAATAATATTGTAATATTTAGTTATAATGGTCAATTAAGTCATTAGTATAGTCTTTAGAATCTTTCCTTATTCTATTCAATTGTCTTTTGCTTTTCTTAGTTGTCGTTCTTATCATTATCCGATAAATCGTTTGTAACTCTATTTGAAGAGACTTTCGCTCCTTTGTTAATACCAAATATCTTGATAATTAATTCTTTGTGTTTATAATTATTTTACAATCAATTTAATAGATTTTGCATACAATTCTAAAGCTTAAATGTATTATAATAAGGAAAGTTGCATTGACGTTTTCTCCCATCCAACTTTATCAAGAATGACATAATCAATGTGATTTTTTTTATTCTAGCAAAAAACTACCAAACCCAATTCAATGATAATATAAGTTTGTAAAAAAAAACTACCATTTGCTTCAGGTACAGCTTTCAGAGCATGTGCCACAACTTTGATAACGATATCATTTACAGAAACCTTCAGCTCATACTTTTCTGCAGAAATTCATATGGTCAATTTTTAGTCATTCCAGCACAAACTCCTAATCGATATTTCTTAAACACAATAGCTTATTAAAGAAAATATATCTGATGATAAAGCATATTAGTGGTGTTGAATGCTTTATAGTTTATACCTTTAAGCTCTTTTCTAAGCGCTAGCACAGGATCCAGAATCACATCTGAAAATATCTCATATTGTATTTAGTAAATCACAAAGGAAACTTGATAAATTATATTATATAGGACCTTACTTATATTCATAAGGAAATGCCTTCTAGTCTTATCTGCAAAAGTACAACATTCTACACAAGAAAAAAAAACCAGTCAACTTACCTGCAGATAAATAAAGATGTGGTATCCCATGCTTTGATTCCAGCAGCCGTTTTGCAATAACCTGGAAATTCTATATGTTAGTAATCATTTATGATGCAATATCATGTTTCAACATTACAAATGAAAAGATTTGGTATGATTTCCATGCAAATATTTTGAAAGCCTTACATGCAGGCCATACCCTTACCAGTTGCAAATTGAAACTGATCACCCCATTCCCCAGAATGATAAGATATGCAGTCTTTGTTCCCTCTGGAAGTTAAAGAGAATATGATGTCCCAAGCTTCCCAAATTGAATTTTGGCGTCTCTTTAAAAATTAAGCAATTTTGGGTTTTACTTGGTATTCTGGTTTTAAACACAATCGAGCATCCTATTCTAAATATTGTTGATTTCTGTTAAGGAAGTGGGATATGTTGAATGAAGTAAAATAAATTCCTCCTTCTAAGGTCCCACCTTTTATCTGAACATGACTTAAAAATCTTTGAAGTTATAGGTCTTAAAGGGTTTTTGAAGTTTACTACTACTTTTGCTATGTAGTAATATAAAAATTAAACCAAGAACTTAATGTTTAAAAACCCTTCCAAGGCCTAACTATAAGCTTTCAGTCACCTTGTTTTCTCAAATTCTTTGACTCATAGAATCCAATATTTGATGCCTTCGCCATCAACCTAAATATATAAGTTGTACTATAGACACATGATAATTTGTTTTTCATCCTTACTCACACATTTTGATATTATTAAACTCAATGATTAATTAGGAGATCATTCCCTCACATGTTTAACTGCACCTAAATGTTGCAGTTCAAGGGTTTTAATCATTTTCAGTTCCCTCTCTTGTTTTGTTACTTTCTTTTCAATGTTGTATTTAACTACTTTCATGCCCTGGGGTATTTTTACCCTAGTCCTCTATTGTAACTAGCTATACTTTTGAGCCCCATTGACCTATTTTTGCTACATGTGGGCATTAATATAATTTCTTTCTTTTTTCTCATTTTCTTGAGCCCAATGTCTAAATTTTCCATTTAAAAAGAGAAGAAAAATATTGTTTTTAAGGCTTTTTAAGAAAAAACAGAATTAATATTTTTCTAGAATATCTATATTGATTGAACTTCCATTAAAACACCATTTGAAATATAGGAAAAAAACATTTATATTCACATCTATTGATCCTCAAGCTAAAAACATCAAAACCCACTAAATTAACAAACTCCTTCCAAATTCCAATCACATAGTTGATTGGGCCTTGCTAACCTAAAATTGAAATCAATATTGCGATTTTTCGTATTCACCTTTTCCTCTCATGATGTCGATGTCCACTATTGGTCCAGCGGACCTTGAAACTTCACTTTACAAATCATGTTGACAATGTATGCTTCCTCATCTTCAAATCCCCCAAAAACCCAAGTTACCAAGTTCATATAATCAAGTTCCATCACCAAACTGACTGGGAGCGGGAGCAAAAGTGCAAATGGAGCAGCTAGGGCACAACCCTGCCACCTCAAGCCTTGGCTGATTCTGCGTAATTTTTTTTTTAAATAATCAAAACAATGAAAAAAATGTCAAATGATTTTGCCCTACTGGCTTCACTGCCTAACTAAGCAGTTTCCTTCACATAAGATAGTATATTTGGTTGAGTGTTGGAAATATTGTCATTGATGTCAAAGGAAGAATATAAGGAATGTTGTCATTGATGTCAAGATAGAATTCGTTGTTGGATTATTGTTGTCATTAATTTCATTTGTGAGAAGAGCATATTTTCTAAGGCATATACAAATGAAGTTTAAATCACCCAAGTTTAAACACTAAAGGATGATAAATGGATAAGTGATGATTATATATCATAAGGCAGAATTAAAGTTGAATTATTGTGTTCTTAATTGTTAGATCTTGTATGGTTGTTATTGTTGTGGTTGTTTAAGTTTTAAATTAGCAAAAAATTGTATTATACTGATTCACCCGCTGCCCCCACTCCCTCTCAGTATAATCATGTGCTCATCATTGAGTGCATACCCACCCACAATACAATTGATTGCTGGATGAAAATTTCCTTTCAATAGGTAGAGCCCATCCAATAGAGGCTGTCCCACTATAGAAATGCAAGGTCAATCAGCAATCAAAGGCATTCATCATGCCAGATGAAATCATAGCAGCTCAGTCTACATAGAAACGATTCTTTCCTGAGCACTTAGTGATGGCATATTAATATATATTATTATTTATTATTAATATATATTACTAGCGATTGGATTCATACATTCAATGGGCACATAGATATTTTTTTATAACCAAGAAACAAAGATTTGACCTACTTACAAAGCACCTTCAAAGGCAACACCATATACACCCCTTAAACAAAATAAAAGAGCACATAATACACAATCAAAAGAGTGCACAAAATACAAGACAAGAATAAAAAATCAAATAGAACAAGATTCTTTGTAAGAATTTTTGCAACATTAGATAGAAGAACAACATGACTACACTAATACACAAAACACGAGCAAAAATAAAAATCACCTAAATATGTACTTAAAAACATTTCAAAAACCTCCATCAACAATCACTTAAACTCTCTTGAAGATTTTAACTTAATTTTGGAGTTGTGTGTGAAGCTCTTCTTTGACCCCATTGACTCAAAAGGACCATTCTAGTTGGAAAATAAGCTATGGGTGCATAAGGTCAAGAGTTTCCTCCACAAGTTGCTTCAAGGTGCAAAGGCCCCTTTCAAGCAAAAGCTTGCCATCAAGTTGCTTAAGATGCAATGTTAATATTGAGCAACACGAATAAACTGAAACAATCTCTTTGGAGCATTTCAATCCAAACTCAAAATGTTGTCTACTGGATACCTGTTTAATGAAAGTTGAATTGTTTAGCATGCATAGATTCAAGGTAGGATCCTAATGAAGAAGCTAAAAAAGTGCTAGTGATGTATGAAGTCTTGGTCACTGTGTTATCTGTTTTTCAAATTTTTATCTGCTTACTGCCATCCCTTTAGCTTGTCACAAATAATCAGTTTACATGCTTTGGCAAGCATTTGTAGATTTTCTAGTTGATGCATACCCCCTTTGGATTTGATGCTATGGTTTGAATTTTTTGTTTAAACAAAGACAGTGATGGACAATATGGGATTTTAGTTTAGTGTAGTCTAAACATACTTTGACAAAAAGAATTTTGTATAAACATACTAAATGTAACTAAATCATTATAGAAGGTCAATGGAGAAACACAATACCCATCACTTAGTGAGCTGCAATCTAATGGCACAAGTCTTCTTCGAGTGTGAGACCATGTTGTGACCTATTTCACACATCGCCCCATTGCAAATGGGGACCCTCGCCGGTTTCGTCTTAGGGTTTAGCTTTGGGTAGCAATTTCATAATCTCTGGTGTCTTGAAAATTTCATGTCAAAGTCTGGAGTCATCACCCGAGCTGAGTTGAGAATTTGGGCCTGAAACTGAACATGAACGTCATAGAAGTGCTTAGAAGACCCGGTAGACGAGGATCCCCTGTGCTTTCGCTCAATTCTGACACTTCCTATTTTTTAGGGATTCTGCTTTTTTGCTTTTTGCTTTTTTCGTTTTTGGCATTTCTGGACCAATCTGGAATTTACTATTTTTAGAAAGTTGTTTTTTGCTTTTTCTATTTTTAGTAAGTTTCTATTTTTAGAAAGTGTTAGGTCTCACTAACAGTGGAGTCGAAAGTTTCTACTTTTGGAATTGAAAAGCAAGCAAAATCAAGGTAAAATCTTAAAAAATCGGAAAAATCATGAGAAAAGCAAGGAAAAAGCGCATGCAAAGATGAGAAAAGTAGAGAAAGGTGCATGCAAAGATGAGAAAAGCAAAAAAAAGAGTGCATGCAGAATCTGGAAAATCAATTGAAAAATCGCACCTTCAAGAGGAAGAAATCATTCAAAAAATCAAGTAAAAAGCAAGAAAATTATGGTGAAATTCGCCTAAGGCTGGAGAGGTGCGCCCCATGAGGAAATCCAGTTGAAAAAATGATAAAAAATTGGCTAAGGCAAGTAAAAAAATTGGATAATTCGAAATCCAGTTGGAAAAATGATAAAAAATTGGCTAAGGCAAGTAAAAAATTCGAATTGGACTTCAAGAATTCCAAGATGAAGTTAAAATCCACTTGAAAAAAGGAAAATTCCAGTTAAAAGTCGAATTTCCAAGGAGAGAATCGAATTTTTTCCTAAGGCAAAAGAGTTACCTTGGTAGAAGGAAAAATCCAGTTGAAAAGTGGATTAGTCCACTTAGAAGTCGAATTTTCTAAAAGGCAAAGGAAATAACTTAAGTTTTTATTAAAAAAATAAAAACTTAGCAAGCAAGAAGGGACGCCTTTAAAAATCAAAGAAAAGAAGATAAGATTTTTTTTGCGTTTTAAAACAAAGCACCCAATCAAAGAAGAGGTCGACCTAGGCAAATAAGGAAACATTTTATTATAAAAGAAGTGCTTGTGAGTTTATTTTTCATTATTCATAGGTTAAGTTTTTTCACAGGCAAACTTCTCTCAGACAAAGGCGTCCTTATTTTCTCCTTGAGCTGCAAGTTACATTGATTCCAGAGTACAAGGTTGGACATTTTTCTTCTATTTTCAAGATTTCTCAATCATTTGCAGAGTCATAGTTGGTGAATTTGAAGAAGGAAAAAAGATTTTTTATCTTGGATTTGCACAAAAACTTCAATTTTCAGCTTTAAAAGTCCAGTAAATTGTTTAAAAAATTCTTTGAATGATCTTTTAAAAGATAAAGGCTAGTAAAATCTTATTTTATTGAAATTTATTGTAATGTCCCCTTCTCATCAGTGATCTGTTCTGACACTCATCAACCTATTCCGGAAGCCTATAGGCGTGTGTGAGGTAAAATTAGGGTTTCCAGTTCTGAGGTTCTGTGGCTTTTCAGGGAGTTTACTATTTATAGTAAATCCTAATTTTTGGCAGTATGCAGTCATCATTCTTCAAGGTCTTCATTTGCAGTTGACCCCCTTGGCCTAAGAGAACAACTTTATGTTGTGTTTAAAAGAGGGACTTGGAAGGGGGGACGCCTTCATGAAGAATTAAATATATTTTAATTATTGCCTTTTTGCCTTGGGAAAAGTGGACGCCACTTTTAAAAGAAATAATTTTAATTTAAAGAGAAGTTCATATTATGCAAAAAGGGACGCCTTTTTGAGGAATTAATTGTTTCTTGGAAATTTGAAAAGACTCCTGTGTCTTTTGGTATGCTTCCTCAGGAATTTGAGGAGTTTTGTGAGCTTCTATTTAATGAAGGTTTTTGCTCCAGCATTTCATCCATTCATGTTATCATATTGTTATGCTGTCGGAATGACATTTGAAACCTTGCTTCGAGGATACTACCTCCTAGCCATTAACCAATTTCGTGTTTGAAATACAACACCTAGTTGGACTTTGCTGCTTCTCATCCAGACTAGCAGATTTGTGCTCAACAGTTGAAGTTATGATGAAATTTCCAGATTTTGAAGTTGCTGATGCATCTACAGCTGAAAGTGAATTTTGATAGCAGCTCTTGGAATAAAATTCATTTGGTTCTGGGTACTTTTGCATTGCATTTGTTTGCCAAGGGCGCCCCTTTCCTCCAAGTTTGAGATTTTATTTTGAAGTCTCTAATTTTTAAAGACAAAATCACCCCTTCTCAAGGCCGTACCATTTAGCTTGCATTGGGAAGTGTGCCAAAAATTAAAGACCAAGTTTTGTTGCTGTTTCTTCATCCTAGCATGGTCGCCTACCTTCCAAAAGTCCATAGCATTCAGTCTCATTCGATTTGGAGGTGAAATGAGTGAGTTATGAATATTTTATTGATTTTCCAGTTGGCTGATAAGAAATTCCAGAACTCAGGTTTTTATATCAGATTCATATGTTTTCTGTTTTGATCATAATTCTATCATTGGAGAGTAAGAAACATCATTAGAATTCATTCTTCTCTTCTAGTCTTATTTCTCTATCATTGTAATACTTGTTTTTGCAATCTTTTGAATTGTAAAGTTTTGATTAGTAGTACTAATCCAACCTATGTTATTGCTGCAACTACTTGTTTTATTTCCTATTAATTACCCCTGGACGGTTTACCGCCAGTGCGGAGAAAGAACTTGCTATATCATTGTACCCACTCTCAAGTGGTGAATCCCCACTATTCTGTGGATGCCCGCCGCAGCGGATGAATTAGATTGATGTAGCTTCATGGCTAGTTATCCGCCTACTAGTTTCAATTCTAAGTAATCACTCCATCATATGTTAGCACCTTGCCCTCAGTGGGATCTTGTGTGCACATTCTTGATGTTGAGTTTGTTAAATTCAAGTACTTTATCAATTAGCTCCTCCGCCATATGACAACAACTATCCTTCCTTGGGATTGAGTGTGCATTCTTGGTGTGAGTTCTTTCAAGTTTGTTTTTCTATTTGGAGCTAACACTAATCAAGTTGGCTAATGCTGGTTATGTGTGTAAATCTTCAAGAAAAAATTGGTTAGCATATTTCAGTGGTATCAAAGCAGAAGACCCTGCCATCCTGTGGCAGTTTGCAGTTGGTTATCTGATGAGTGAAAGAGACACTAGGCCATACACCAGAAGTCAGGCTAGAACTCAGCATCAGTTTCCGTCTGTTCCAGAGGTAGAGACTTTCTCAGGAGTCTTAAGAGATCTTGGCAAAACAGTGGAAGGTTCAGAAAAGTCAGTGGAAGAAGTTGAACACACAGTTGAAATAATGTCAGACAGTGTTAGGCAAGCAAATGAAGAGAGGGACAGAGTTGAGAAGAAGTTTGATGGGATGATAGACATGATGTCCCGTCTATTGTCCAAGTTGGATCAACAAGCAGCTCATAATGTTCTTCAGCCACAAAATAATCCAACTAGTGAAAGCAGTGGAGTTAATGGAAAATCTAGTAATGGCAGTCCTGAGGTGAATAAAGGAGATAGAATTGTGGGTCAGCATGCTGCAATTCCTAGGGGGTCATCCTTTAGACCTCTTTTCCCCGTCTTCACACCAAGGGAAGAGCAACAACCGGTTGAAGCTGCACCAACCTTTGTTGATGATGCACGTCAAGCTTACATGGAGTATGCTTCTTTACCTCTCGATTTGAGAGATGTTTGGACCTTTGATCAATTCATGAATCAAAGGAGTCGGAGAAATGGAGGAAGGAATGAGCAACGTCCTCCTATGGTGCCTAGAAATGGTTTCTACAAAGCTTTGGGAAAAATAACTATGGAACATTTTGATGGTAGTAATAAGTGCACAACCAGATCATGGGTGCAGAAGCTAGATAATTATCTCTCTCTCAGACACATGCCAGAAGGAGATGCTATAAAGTTTGCTACTTTGCATTTGGATGGAATAGCTCACGAATGGTGGACTCATGGTTTGGTCACTCTTGGCCATAACCTCATTCGTACCTATGATGAGTTTACCAACAAGCTGATCGAGAGATTTGATACCAAAGATCCAGAGTTGAGATTCAGAGAATTGGCAAAATTGAAACAACAAGGATCTTTAGAAAATTATGTGGCTGATTTTCAGAGGTTGTCAGTAATGGTGCCTAACATTACTGAGAGAAGACTTGTGGTTCTTTTTGCTGAAGGTTTAATGGAGCCTTTGAAAGGATGGGTTAAAGCCTTTGATCCACCAACTCTAGATGAAGCCATTAAGAAAGCAAGAAGCATGGAGTTGGCAGCCCCAAGGCCTAAGTTTCATTCGAAACCTTTCAGCCATAAGAAGGATAAGAAACATTCTTCAAATCTGCCTAAGAAGTTTCCACCAAGGTTATCAGAGGAGCTCAGAGAACAGCTTAGAAAAGATGGAGTTTGCTTCACTTGCCGTGAACCTTGGGTTAAGGGTCACCGTTGTTATGGAAGAGGCAAAGCAAATCGAATGGAGGGCTATTATGATTATGGATCAGAATCTGATTCGTCTAATCAGCAAGTAGTGAAGGTGAAGAAGCCCCTAAAGAGAAGCCTGATGAAGTGGTAGATGGTAGTGTTTTTGCACAACTATCAAGTTTTCAGAAAAATGAGTCCTTTCGGGTTCATGGAGTAGTTAATTCCCAAAGGATTGTTGCTCTAATTGACACTGGAGCAACTCATAATTTTATTGATGAAGGATTGGTTGCTAAAAAGGGTTTGAAGACTGAGGAATTTGATGGTTTCAAGGTAATGGTTGCAGATGGTTTTACTATGTCTTGCACGAGGAAGATTCCTAACCTCTCTATGCAATTGGGAAATTATGAGATTAAAGATGATTTTTATGTGGTGGGAATTGGAGACACTGATGTGCTAGGCATACAATGGCTGCGATCTCTTGGTGAGATCACATTGAATTTGCAAACTATGGAGCTTAAATTTCAGTCTAATGGAAGAAAGGTTGTTCTAAGAGGAATGTCAAATGGGGGCCCTCAAATTGTGTCTTTGAAGAGGATGGAAAGGCTGATCCGTCACGATCAGGTTGAATGGGCTGCTGAATGTTTGGTTCTACCAGCTGATCCAGTGGAAGAGAAGAGGCAATATCATCCAGATATTCAAGCCTTACTTTCAAAGAAGAGGAAAGTCTTTGGAAGCCTACCTCTTGGAAGACCTCCTGAAAGAGGTTCTGAGCATGTCATTGAATTAGAAGAAGGAGCAAAGCCTGTCATGACTACACCTTACCGTTATCCAAAGAAGCAGAAAGATGAGATTGAAAAAGCCATCAAGGAGCTTTTGGAGAGTGGTTTCATTAGACCAAGCAAGAGTCCTTTTGCTTCTGCAATGGTGCTGGTCAAAAAGAAAGATGGCACGATGCGTATGTGTGTTGACTACCGTGCATTGAATCAAAAAACAATCAAGAATAGATATCCTATTCCTAGGATAGACGAGCTTATTGATGAGCTCCATGGAGCTATGTTTTTCTCAAAGATTGATCTTCGTTCGGGTTACCATCAAATCAGAATGAGGGAGACAGACATAAAAAAAACAGCATTCAGATGTCACTTTGGGCATTTTGAATTTATTGTCATGCCTTTCGGTTTGACAAACGTTCCAGCAACATTTCAATCTTGTATGAACAAGATTTTTAGACAACAGTTGAGGAAGTTTGTGCTTATCTTCTTCGACAACATTCTCATTTTCAGTAAGTCATGGGAAGAGCACCTTAAGCATTTGGAAGAAGTGCTTAGTATTTTGGAGGCAGAATGTTTGTTCGCCAAAGAATCAAAGTGTGAGTTCGGGATGACAGAACTCTTATATCTTGGCCACATTATCAGTTCAAAAGGTGTGAAAGTTGATCTTGAGAAGATAAGAGCCATTCTTGATTGGCCAACTCCAAAGAATATTTCTCATTTGAGAGGATTTTTAGGGTTATGTGGATTCTATAGAAGATTTGTGAAAGGATATTCTCATCAAGCAACCCCTCTCACAGATCTTACAAAGAAAGGAGTTTTTCTTTGGACAAAAATGGCACAAGAAGTTTTTGATAAGTTTAAGCAAATCATGAGTACATGTCTAGTGTTGGCTCTTTCGGATTTTACAAAACCATTTGAATTACAATGTGATGCTTCAGGTGAAGGTGTTGGAGCTGTTCTAATGCAAGACAAACATCCTATTGTCTTCGAGAGCCGGAAGTTGAGAGGAGCAGAAAAAACTTACTCCATTTATGACAAAGAGATGCTTGCCATCATGTATATGCTTTGTCTAAATTCCGTCAATATTTGGTGGGAAGTAAATTTGTTGTTAAGACTGACCACAATAGTCTTAAACATTTTATGCGCCAAAAGGATTTGAATGAAAGGCAGCAGAAGTGGGTAAGTAAGCTCCAAGCATATGACTTTGACATTGAATATGTCAAAGGGAAAAATAACGTAGTGGCTGATGCTCTTTCAAGAAGGCCTCATTTGCAGTCACTCTGTGAGTTATCAGCAGATTGGAAGGAGTTAATTGTTGCTGATTATGTTAAAAATCAGTTTGCAACCAACTTGCTAGAAGGTCATTTGGTTGATGAAAGGTATAAGTTGGTTGATGGGATAATCTACTATAAAGATAGAATCTTTTTAGTGCATGAATCTAAGCTTAAAAAGAAGATTCTACAATCTTTTCATGATGTTCCCCTTGCTGGTCATCAAGGGATTTTCAAGACTTATAAGCAGATTCGTGAAAGATTCACTTGGAAAGGATTGAAAGAAGAAGTCTTGAACTACATTAGAGAGTGTCCGATTTGTCAAAGAAATAAAAATGAACACTCTTATCCAGCTGGTCTGCTACAGCCCTTGCCCATTCCGAATCAGAAATGGGAAAGTATTGCAATGGATTTTATCACGGGGTTGCCCAAGGTGCAAGGACGAGATTGTATTTTTGTTGTGGTTGATAGACTAACAAAATTTGCTCATTTCTTTGCTGTCACCACTTCATTTACAGCAGCTCAAGTGGCTGAGTTGTTTTTTAGAGAGGTCTTCCATTTGCATGGATTCCCTAAAACTATTGTTAGTGATAGGGATAGCAAGTTCCTAAGTGTTTTTTGGCAAGAGATCTTCAGATTGAGTGGGACAGTGCTTACTCCAAGCACTAGTTATCACCCACAAACAGATGGGCAATCAGAAATTGTTAACAAATGGTTAGAAGGCTACCTAAAAAACTATGTTTCAGGACAGCAAAGAGCTTGGATTAAATGGCTTCATTTAGGAGAGTATTGTTATAACTCTTCTTATCATATGTCAATTAAGATGTCACCTTTCATGGCTCTTTATGGTTATGAAGCTATTAATTTTGTTGATTTAGTGTTTGGTGATAGTAGAGCTCCACAAGCACAGGATATGTTACAACAGAGCCAAGACATCTTGAAATCTCTCAAGGAAAATCTGCAACAAGCTCAAAATCAGCAGAAGTTATACGCTGATCAGCAGCGTGTTGAGAGGTCTTTTGAAGTTGGGGACATGGTCTACTTGAAGCTTCGGCCCTATAGACAATCTTCTCTCAAGAAAAGTGGTGCAGAAAAGTTGAAGCCACGTTTCTATGGTCCTTTCAAAGTCACCAAGAGGATTGGTGAAGTTGCTTATGAGTTGGAGCTTCCAGCTGAAAGCAAAGTGCATAACGTTTTTCATGTGTCACACCTCAAGAAGGCACTTGGACACAACGTTGTGGCTACTTCAGAATTACCTCCACTGGATGAGGAAGGTCAGTTGGTGTTGATTCCAGAAGAAATTCTTGATACTAGAGAGCGTTCCTTGAGGAGAAGGGCAATCAAAGAATACTTGGTTAGATGGAGGAATTTGCCTATTGAAGATGCCACGTGGGAAGGAGAACAGATCTTGTTGCATCCATCTTTTTAGTTGCTTGAGGACAAGCAATCTCGAGGAGGGCGGACTGTAATGTCCCCTTCTCATCAGTGATCTATTCTGACACTCATCAGCCTATTCCAAAATCCTATAGGCGTGTGTGAGGTAAAATTAGGGTTTCCAGTTCTGAGGTTCTGTGGCTTTTTAGGGAGTTTACTATTTATAGTAAATCCTAATTTTTGGCAGTATGCAGTTATCATTCTTCAAGGTCTTCATTTGCAGTTGACCCCCTTGGCCTAGGAGAACAACTTTATGTTGTGTTTAAAAGAGGGACTTGGAAGGGGGGACGCCTTCATGAAGAATTAAATATATTTTAATTATTGCCTTTTTGCCTTGGGAAAAATGGACGCCACTTTTAAAAGAAATAATTTTAATTTAAAGAGAAGTTCATATTATGCAAAAAGGGACGCCTTTTTGAGGAATTAATTGTTTCTTGGAAATTTGAAAAGACTCCTGTGTCTTTTGGTATGCTTCCTCAGGAATTTGAGGAGTTTTGTGAGCTTCTATTTAATGAAGGTTTTTGCTCCAGCATTTCATCCATTCATGTTATCATATTGTTATGCTGTCGGAATGACATCTGAAACCTTGCTTCGAGGATGCTACCTCCTAGCCATTAACCAATTTCGTGTTTGAAATACAACACCTAGTTGGACTTTGCTGCTTCTCATCCAGACTAGCAGATTTGTGCTCAACAGTTGAAGTTATGATGAAATTTCCAGATTTTGAAGTTGTTGATGCATCTACAGCAGAAAGTGAATTTTGTTAGCAGCTCTTGGAATAAAATTCATTTGGTTTTGGGTACTTTTGCATTGCATTTGTTTGCCAAGGGCGCCCCTTTCCTCCAAGTTTGAGATTTTATTTTGAAGTCTCTAATTTTTAAAGACAAAATCGCCCCTTCTCAAGGCTGTACCATTTAGCTTGCATTGGGAAGTGTGCCAAAAATTAAAGACCAAGTTTTGTTGCTATTTCTTCATCCTAGCATGGTCGCCTACCTTCCAAAAGTCCATAGCATTCAGTCTCATTCGATTTGGAGGTGAAATGAGTGAGTGAGTTATGAATATTTTATTGATTTTCCAGTTGGCTGATAAGAAATTCCAGAACTCAGGTTTTTATATCAGATTCATATGTTTTCTGTTTTGATCATAATTCTATCATTGGAGAGTAAGAAACATCATTAGAATTCATTCTTCTCTTCTAGTCTTATTTCTCTATCATTGTAATACTTGTTTTTGCAGTCTTTTGAATTGTAAGGTTTTGATTAGTAGTACTAATCCAACCTATGTTATTGCTGCAACTACTTGTTTTATTTCCTATTAATTACCCCTGGACGGTTTACCGCCAGTGCGGAGAAAGAACTTGCTATATCATTGTACCCACTCTCAAGTGGTGAATCCCCACTATTCTGTGGATGCCCGCCGCAGCGGATGAATTAGATTGTTGTAGCTTCATGGCTGGTTATCCGCCTACTAGTTTCAATTCTAAGTAATCACTCTGTCATATGTTAGCACCTCGCCCTCAGTGGAATCTTGTGTGCACATTCTTGACGTTGAGTTTGTTAAATTCAAGTACTTTATCAATTAGCTCCTCCGCCATATGACAACACCTATCCTTCCTTGGGATTAAGTGTGCATTCTTGGTGTGAGTTCTTTCAAGTTTGTTTTTCTATTTGGAGCTAACGCTAATCAAGTTGGCTAATGCTGGTTATGTGTGTAAATCTTCAAAAAAAAATTGGTTAGCATATTTCATTTATTCTCCAACCAGCCTATGCAGTCGAGTTCTAGAATTTTTAAATTAATTTATTTAAATATTCTCCAGCCATAAAATCGCCTTTTTACAAATTTGTTAAAATATTCTAACTTCGAGCTTCGTACAGGCACAATGTCTACTTCAAAGAACGTAGGAGGTGGAGTTAGAAAGGTCCAAGTGAAGGAAGTTCTCAGGGAATTCTATCCAGAATCCCAACTATTGTCAAAATGGAAGAAGGTAGCAGATACCAACTTCGAGCAGTTCAATGCAATTCAACACAAGAAAAGGATGTTTGGGACTCAGCATGAAATGCCCACACCTATTGCAACTAACATCGTTAAGTGCGGACTTCACCAAGCAGCAGGGTTTCCACCTGTAGTTCAATGCAGTGAGCTGATGGTTGAGTGCGCCAGAAGATACAATCCACAGACAAGATCCATTAAAGCATCTAACGGGATCACTTTGCCATACTTCACAGAAGATTCAGTCAGAGAGGTGTTTGGTATTCCTCGTCGTCATAAAATGTTGAACAAGACCCGAGAGGAATCACAAACCATGTTTGATCAAGCCAAAGAGTCTTGTATGGACATAGTCAATTCCAACTGGATTAAAGAACCAAAAAGGCATCGCTCTAAGCTGCCCAAGAGATTAATTTGCACAGACTTTAAACAGGAATACAGTGACATGATTCACATGCTGAACAGGATTATGGGTACTTCTCAGGGAGCTTTCTTCGAAGTGTTGATGTTTTCATACGTAGAGGAGGTTGTATTGGGAATGGAAGCAATAAATTGGGCAAAATTGATAAGTGATAACATTGATTTCCAGTTAAGAAACTTGGAAAAGACCAAGACCTTCTATATGAGTTCCTACATAGTTTATATCCTGGCACGGTTTACTAAGTATAGAGGACTGATTTGCAAAGGGGAAGTTGGACTTCGAAATAGCCAGTTCAAGGCATATGAGTGTTACCCACAACTACAATTGCATTATAATGACAATTATAAGATAAGTCATGACGCTTTCCTCATGTATATCACTCGATTGCTTCAAGGAGGAATTCAAAAAAGGTTGTCTAAAAAGGCTATGGTGTTGCTTGATAAATTCGGATCTTGGTTCATCCAATTTCCGACCTTTACATACATAAGAGTTCATAGATTCCCAGATACTCCGTATAAACTCCCTCGGTATCCAACGGACAAGATTATTATGCTTGAAGTGGCAAGGCAATTGGCACACGTGGATTCCATTCAGGGGAAGAAGAACAAACAAGGAGTGGGTTTTCCTGTTACAATTGGGAAAATGCTAGAAGTCTGCCCCTCATTGCAATCAGCCAAGTCAGCGAAGTTAGAGTTACAATTTTATAAGTTTGACACTTATAAACCAAGGTCTGATTACGATCCATATTTGAGGGTCCACGGGAAGAAGTCCCTTCATGTTATGCAAATTGAGGACTATTGGTCTAACTTGGTGGACGAATATGGAGTCAAGAATATTAAAATAATGTTTATTATTTATTTATTAATGCTCAATATTGTAAATTATTGTAATTTAGTGATAAGATCGTCTCCGATCTTATCTGGAGTTTCTTTTTAGAAACTTTCTGTTTTTTGTAAATCTTGTAAACTATTTATTGAGTGTCTTGCTCATTGTTAATACATCGATTATTTACCAATTACCTGTGGAATATGGTATCAGAGCCAGTCTGCTCAATATTGAATTTTTAATTCATAAAAATCTTTTTAAAGGTTTTTTCAGATTATTCAATTAAAAATTTAATAAAATCTTCTTGAAAATTTTCGAAGATTTTTGTGAGCTTAATTTCGGAATTTTTTTTCGAAATTTCTTCGTGGCTTTTTTGAGAAATTCGAATTTTTTTCTGTCTGGAAATTTCATGGGCATTTTTTCTGGAAGAATTCGCAAGAGATTTTGCAAACCTAGAGGCATTTTTTCGCATTTTTTGTCTGAAGCTCGTACTTTCTGCTGTTCGGGTGCCGCGATTTTGTGTTTGGGCTCATCTCTGGTTCGCGTTTTGTTTGGCGAAGGGTTTTTTGTATGAGATCTTCTTTCAGACGCTCACGCGACTTCTTCATCTCCATCTTCAGGCTGTGCCTTGATCTTTCTGGGCGCGAAATCTAGTTCTGGTTTCGCATATTGAACATTGGTTTTGGCACGCGTTTTCTGGAGCGCGATTTTTTTCTTATTTTTGGCCGCATTTTATCTTCTGGTCGCATTTTTTTATAGATCTCTCTCTTATTGGCGACGCCTAGGGTTCTTTCCCCTGTTTGCCACGATTTTGTGTGGTTTCGAGCTGGTTCTCTGCAATTTTCTGGTTTGTCAATGGCGGCTAGGGCATTCTGAAAGTTCGTCTAGGGTTTTGACCCGGATTTTGAAGGCAGAAAATTTTTTCAATCGTAGATTCCTGATGGGTTTTTCGAGAGCTCAACTGGGTTGGTCTCCAAATTTTCTGGGTGCATCGTTTTCTGTGCCTCGAAATTTGTGACATCCGTACATTGTACTTTCTACAGTCTGTACCTGAATCTGCCTCTATTTTTTGCATTGGAATTTGTACCTCAAGTTTCGTGCATCAGCCTCTTCTCAGTACCTCATTTTTCATGCCTCGAAAAGCGTGAAGATGGCTAGTTTAAGTAATTTAATGCTGGAGGGCAGTCAGAGATTTAATGGCAAAAATTACAACACCTGGAAGCAGCGGATGCTGACAATTTTTGAATAACGCTGCCTTGATCAGATGATCCTCGACAAAGCTACTCGTCCCGAAACAGCGGGTAAGGATCAGGAGAAGTTTGATGAGCAGAATCGTGAAGCCGTCATGCTTATTAAGCTCTCAGTTACTGATGATCAGCTCCCTCAGATTCCACTTGGCAAATCAGCTACGGAGATCTGGGATCACTTGAAGGGTTTGCATGAAACTTCCGACAAAAGCCGTGCGTTTTTCTTGAAGAATATGTTGTTTTCTATCATGATGGATGAGAAGACAACTCTGCAAGCCTTACGAATAAAATCCGGAGATCGAGATCGGTTGGAGGCGATTGGTCGGAAAATGGAAGACATGAGTGCGTGATCACCGTGAAGAGTCTACCGAAGTCCTATGAACACTTCATAGAGACTCGACATTACGTCTGCTAATGTTGATCTCAAGTTTCAAATCATTGCACTATCATTGCGGCCGGGGATCGTTGGAGACAACAATTCGGTAGCAGTGAATCATCATCCTCCACGGAGCAGGCTTTTGCAGCTAAAACCCATCTGAAGCATCAAGGGAAAGGTCAGCCTTCACAGCAGAAAGGCTCAAGTCAGACCTCCACCAGCCCGAAGAAGAAAAATATACAATGCAACTACTGTCATAAATTTGGCCACATCAAGAAAGATTGTCGTGCTCGTTTGGCTTCTGAGCAAAAGAAGCAGGGAGGGTTTCAGCAGAAAGTGAATGTCGCCGAGCACTCTGAGCAGAAGGAATCTACCTTTTATGCACTCATGGCAAAAAGGCCCGCAGATCATGTCAAATCCTCTGCTTGGTACATAGATTCTGGTGCCTCGCGTCATTTCTCACATAGGCGTGACTGGTTCACAAACTTTTCCCCTTGCACTGACTCAGTGATTTTTGGAGGAGGTGAGGAATACACAGTTGTCGGCACAGGCACTATTTAGGTTCAGTCTCGCGGGAGGGATCTCATATTCCTCAACGTGTATTATGTACCTGATATTGAGCTCAATCTTCTCTCAGTCAGTCAGATAATGCGGCATTCTCCCCAGATGGATGTGGTATTCAGCTCGCATAGATGTTCGATTGTTGATCGCGAAACTTGCACAACGGTGGCCGTTGGGATAGAGGATCATGGTCTTTACAGGCTTGTGGACACAGGTGATTCTCCGAAGTTAGCCTTGGCAGCCAGAAATTCAGCTGTCACCAGTCTTTGGCACCAGCGGTACGGGCACTTGAACGTGCACTATCTCTCTTAGCTTGCTCGGGAGAGACTTGTACATGGCTTACCTGACATTCAGACTCAGCATCAGGGCGTTTGTGGTGCTTGTCAGGCCGGGAAGCAGCATTGCACACCGTTCAAGGATGGCGACTCTTGGCGAGCTTCTAAGGTACTTCAATTAGTTCATGCTAATATTTGTGGCCCTATGTCTACTTCTTTTGTAACTGGTTGCAAGTACTTTCTACTTTTTGTTGATGATTATAGTAGGAAAATGTGGGTGTACTTTCTTAAACAGAAATCAGAGGTTTTTAATGTATTTCAGAAGTTTAAGGCCTTGGTTGAAAAAGAGTCTAGTTCTTGTATTATAACTCTTAGATCAGATAATGGGGGGGAATTCTATTCTAGTGCATTCTCCAACTTCTGTGATACTCATGGGATAAAACGTCAGTTGACCACACCCTACACTCCTCAGCAAAACGGTGTTGTAGAGTGACGCAATCGTACGATTGTTGAGATGGCTCGCTCTATGTTGCAACACAGGAGTGTTCCTACCAAGTTTTGGGCAGAAGCAGTCAATACTTCAGTCTATCTCCTTAATAGGTCACCCACTCATGCTGTTAAGGGGAAGACTCCTGAGGAAGTTTGGTTCTGGTCGCAAACCTAGGATCAATCATTTGAAGGTTTTCGGCTCTCTTGTGTATGTTTGGATTCCAAAGGCCAAGCGCTAAGTGGACTCCAAGAGCCAGAAACTCATGTTCACAGGGTACAGTGACAACCACAAGGCATACAGGCTGATTGATATAGACACTGATCGTCTTATCTTCAGTCGAGATGTTGTCTTTGATGAGGAACGAGGTCCATTTCACTCTTCTTCACCTATTCAGCATTCTGAGGATCAGCCTCTACAGGCTCTGATGTGGGCGTCCGACTTCCGTTAGGTTCACCGATGGGAGGGATGACGAAGACCTAGTCTTTGATGATGCTCAACTGAGTTTCCTCCAAATGATAATCTCCATGCTGAACCTGTTCCCGATCCACAACCAGATCCAGCTCCTCCTGTTACATCGATGTTGGCACTTCTACTCTCTGGCCGAAATGGTGGGCTAAGACTATCAGTGATCTTCGTGCTGATGAGCTCATCGAGGGTAGATCATCCAGAAACAAGAGAAACAACACTCTACAGTGAATTTTGCTCTCATGGCCAACATTCACAGTGTTTATGAGCCTCAGACATATTCAGAGGCAAAAGGGATACCTGAGTGGGAAAAGGCAATGGAATCAGAATACCAGAGTCTTCAGAAGAATCACACTTGGACCCTTTCTGATCTTCCTCCAGGAAAGAAGCCCATTAGCTACAAATGGGTGTACAAGGTGAAATACAAAGTTGACGGAACCCTTGACAAGTACAAAGCTCGTCTAGTTGCACGGGGGTTCTCACAGAAAGAAGGCATTGACTACGAAGAGACCTTTGCTCCTACAGCCAAAATGAGTACCATACGGCTTGTCCTTGCCTTAGCAGCCCAGTTTGGTTGGAAGGTCCATCAGATGGATGTGAAGAGTGATTTCCTCAACGGTGAGTTGAAGGAGGAAGTATACATGACGCAGCCTCCAGGTTTCAAAGTTGTTGGGCAAGAACAGAAGGTGTGCAGATTGGTCAAAGCACTCTATAGCCTGAAGCAGGCTCCTCGGGCTTGGTACATCAAGATTGACACGTACCTCACAGATCATGGCTTTCAGAGGAGTCCATCTGACTCGAACCTGTCTGTCAAGAATACGGTAATGAGATTCTGCTTGTTGTTGTCTACGTGGATGACTTGATCATTACTGGTAGTTCGGCACATTTGATCACTGAGATCAAACAGGACTTGTGCAAAACTTTTGACATGACAGACTTGGGCCTCCTGCATTATTGTTTAGGTGTTGAGGTTTGGCAGACAGAGAGCAGCATTTTCATCTCCCAGTCCAAGTATGCTCGAAGTCTTCTGGATAAGTTCTGAACGCAGGATTGCAAACCTGCCTCTACACCCATGGAAAAAGGGCTTAAGTTGTCAGCTAAGTCCGATTCACCTGTGGTAGATGAAACATTGTTCAAGCAACTAGTGGGCAGCCTTATCTATCTTGCTGCTACTAGACCTGACTTGAGTTTTGCAGTGAGCTACATATCACGTTTCATGACAGCCCCCAAGGCTAATCATTGGGTAGTAGCGAAGCGTGTGCTGCGTTATGTGAAGAGCACTCCTGACTTTGGACTCTTGTACACTCGGAGTCACGATCCTAAACTTAGTGGGTTCACAGATTCAGATTGGGCAGGTTCAGTTGATGACAGGAAATCAACATCTGGGTATGTGTTCAGTTTGGGATCCGGTGCAGTCACATGGACTAGTAAAGCTGGCGGTGGCTCTCTCCTCGTGAGCAGTATCGGGGGCGAAGCAGCATGTGAGACAGTTTGGATTCGCCGGATGCTTGCAAATATGCAAATATCTCAAGTAGGTCCGACTCCCCTGTTCTGTGATAATCAGGGAGTTCTCAAACTTGCCAAGAATCCGGTCTTCCATGAGCAAACCAAGCATGTGGAAACTCACTGTCATTTCATTCGGAAGCTGGTTGAAGACGGATCAGTTCAGTTGCTGTATGTTCCGACAGAGGATCAAACAGCAGATATTCTCACCAAGTCGCTTAGTACAGATAAGTTTGTAAAATTCAGGGGGCATCTTGGTGTAGTTGATAGATTGAGCATTAAGGGAGGGTATTAAAATAATGTTTATTATTTATTTATTAATGCTCAATATTGTAAATTATTGTAATTTAGTGATAAGATCGTCTCCGATCTTATCTGGAGTTTCTTTTTAGAAACTTTCCGTTTTTTGTAAATCTTGTAAACTATTTATTGAGCGTCTTGCTCATTGTTAATACATCGATTATTTACCAATTACCTGTGTAATAAAGAAGAAGATGTGGTCTAGAATTCCAATAGACCTTGTGAAAAAGTGTGACTTATTCCCCGTTCCTGACCAGATAAAGGACAATGGAGACTACGTACATCCTCAATTTGAACAGGAAAAGAACAAGCCTACCTTGTTGCCCAACTGGACACATCCTGAGTTGACTGATTTGGATATATTGATGGACATTGTATCGTACTCTAGGGAATGGGTGGATAATCAGATCAGCAGATTGAGAAAAGAAGGAATCTCCCTTACCTATGCCACATTGAGCAATGAAGAAAGTCAAGGAGAAGCAGTTGGAGAAGGTCCTAATGAATTTCCATGTCCAAGCAAGAGGAAGGCAATGGTTGAAGATCTTCAAACAAAGGAAAAGGAAGCAGCTAGCAAAGAATTGGAGAGTAAGAAGCAAAAGGTGAGTGAAATTCCATCATCTTCAAGTACTTTATCTATCAGAGTAGTAGAAGAGGTGTCCATTGTTGAGATTGAACCAAACCATGAACAAGAGGGTGAATTTCAAGAGTCTGAACCACTGGATTTTCTTCAAGAGCAAACCTTCGCTGAGTGTTTGGAAGGAGGTGATACGCTAATGATTGAAGGCATGGGAGATACTGAGATCCTTGAAAACAATGAGGAGCTGGGAGATGAAATAATTTCTGCCTTAAAAGAGTGTGATGATGATATTCAATTGGAAGATGGGATGGAATTATCCACTATCCCAGCTTGGTTGACTAAGAGTTTGATGAAGAAGTCTAAACCACTAGATGAAGTTCAACCAGTTGAAAGCATGCAGGACTTCTTAGAAAGGATTGGCAAAGCTAAAACGCCAAAGAAGCCTAAAAAGTACTCTCAAATTATCAGGAATGATGCAAGATCCAAGGTTTTACAAGTTGCAATCCCAAAAGTTGACAAGCCTAGAGATCAGATTACTCCTATGGATTATTATGTTACAACGTTGGACATTGGGCCAACCACGATAGATCAAGATTTCCATGAGCTAGCGGACACTTCCAAGGCCATCAAGGAGAAGTTCGACAAAACAGAGGAGAAGAAGAAAAGACTAGAGTTAGAAAATTCGAGGCTAATGGAGTTCATTAAGCAAATAACAGCTCCCTTGCGCCAAGAAGGTGAAACTTTTATCCCACCATCATTCCTCCCTCCGGAATCCATTGACACTCTTGAGGCTATGAGGATCACCAGCCGGGCAACTAGGAGTTGGATCAGCAATATCTCAAAGCAAATGGAACAATTCTTGGGGAAGTGTGCTCAGACTTATGACAGATCAGCCTTGCTTATGACTGAAATTGGCCAAATTGAAGATAATTGGGAAGACTTCCAGTACGTAAATGACAAAGTAATACCTCGTTTGAAGGTTTTAAAGGAAGTATCCTTGCAGATCTTGATCCAAGAAGGTGTTATTGAGGAAGGAGCCTCATATGATTTCAGCAGATGGTATCATTCTTTGTTGGCTAAGAAGAAGATATGTGATGGAATGAAAGAAGAATGTGCTGTTATACGGAATGCAATTGGGAAAATACAGTTTAAAATCCTCACCTCTCTTGAAGGATTAACAGGGCAGGAGCATCATGATGCAAATAGCTTGGATTTGGAAGGATTGAAGAAAAGTGTGATGAATATTTACTTCAAGGAAATGCAGATTATCACAGAAAATCAGCTTGATGATATGTCTTCTCTTTTGACCTTTATGGATAGCTTTCAGAAACAAGAAGGTAGATGGGAAAATACTTTCACTCAATGCCTTGAAGCCTTGGACATAATGGGAGTGCAGCTGGATTCTATGCCAAGCATATCAATGGAGGAGCTCGATTTGGTGTTAACAAAATTTCTTGCATTTGCAGCCAGGGAGCAGGCCAAGGGGAATTGCATTTTGGATTCCCATTTGCTCGAGTAATTTGCAAGGTGTCATTATTTTCACACTCCAAGTGACTCGTCCTACTTCTGCCATGTGTCCATGGAGTTGGTTATGCTTTTTAGGGTTAGGGTTTCTTGGAATAATCTTGGCCATTGATCTCAAATCAATCTGGGCCGTTGCTTTGTAATTGGGGTGCTTATATAAACCCCACGCATTTCATTCATTCGGAGAGACTTGTGAAATTGTTGCTACTAATGCTATTCAAATAATGATTTGATTCAGAGTTGAGCATTTGATATTTCTTCAATAAAGTAAATTAGTTTCAATAATTTTTTAGATGAATGAAAGATTGATAGTGTTGAAAATAGTGAAATTAGTTCATACCTTTTTCAATTGAATGATTTTCAATTTGATGTGCAAGGTTAGTCTGAACTTTGAAATTGTTTAACTAGAATTCTATTACCTATATACATCGTTCGAATTGATGGTGGTATTGTGTAATAGGACATCTTTGTCTAGTTGTAGTCATTGTGCTTGGCAAAGCAAAGATTGGTTTAAATTTCACTATCCAACATTTGTCTCTTAAGTTCATAGGAGTAGTTTAGCATAAGCCTAGTTTCTAAACCCTCATCCCTTTTCCTTTTATTTTATCTCAAAATCGAAAACCCCCCAAAAAAAAAAAATACAAGAGCATTCAACGTCAAATCAATCTAAATCCCTACTTTTGAGTAATTTATTATCCAAGGTCCCTTTGTGAAATCAGCATATCACATCATCCATTGAGCTTGACCATCCCCCCAAACGAAACATTGGAATTACCGTATGACCTTTCTAGCAATCTTAGCATAAGAGGTAGTTTTTCAAGAGAGGATAGAGTGTCTTTGGACTCTTTATTCTAGAGTGTTCGGTGTGTCATAAAACACGCATCAACAGACCACTGTTAAGGTTAATTCACAAAACTACCAAATTTTAATTAAAAGTTTAGGTTAGCAATATTGCTATGTAATACAAGGGCACATCTAATGGTTGGGAATTTCTTGATTGTTACTATATTTGAGTGGAAGAGTAAATGTCACAAATTATCCATAACAGCCATGAAATAATTAACCAAAAATATAGAAAAGCAAGCAAAAAGTAAGGTTCATTACTTAGCCTTAAGTTATATCCATTGACCAGCCTAAGCAAGAACAGATTTGCTGAAGGACATGCTTCCACTCAATAATCTCCTCTTTCTTTGTGAGTGATACCTCTCGTTGTTTGGGGGATTCATTTTTGTACACAAGTACTAGAGTAACTAAACACAACACTATTTTGTTACAACCCATCTCGCTCACTTAAGCTTCATTTAAAGGGGTATTAATGTATTTATGCATTTATTACATCTTAGAATATTAATCTTACTTAGGTAGACTATGTATTTATTAGCTACGTAAATGTATTTAGATATCTCACACTTTGATTCCTATTTTATTTCTTCTTTATAAAATTTCTTCGAGGAAAGTTCATAGTTGCCAGGCGACTACTACTAGTACCAGTATGGGAGACTGGTACCAATACGCCTATTTTTGAAAAATAGGAGACAGGGGTACTTGGAGACGCCATTCTATTTAATATAATCTAATCATTTATAAATTTGCTACATTAAAACTGAAAATATCATGACATTGAACTTTCAAAACAAGAACACCGGTAAAGTTTAACATTAAAGTTAAAGTTTAAACACACAAATGTCAAAGAGTCAAAGAGGTCATACTACATATTTAATATTACATATTGAAATTTAGAGATGTTGATTTGCTTTTTTTCCTTTCATATGGAAACTTGTCGAAACGTAGGGATTTTTTTGTTTTTTTTTTTAATCAAAAATTAAGGATATGTCTCTGACGAGTTCCCATTACGGGAAACGCGTCCCAATACCCGAGACACATCCTAAGGGGTTAGAGACGCATCTCCGTGCAACTATGGGAATTTTTCATATTCTCAAGTATGATTTCATTACATTTATTGAAAAGAAATAAAATGTTACAATACACATAAATCCAACATTTATCTTTATAAAAATTATTATTAATTTTACCTATTATAAAATTGAAAATGCACATAACACCACAAACATAGTAATTTTTTATTTGATTTAATTCTATTAAATCTTTTCATTGCTAATTTTAAATTTATTATTCAATCATCTTAATATTTCAAACTAGGAAACAACAAACATCACAAAGCTTCCTTCTAGGTCAGCAGCAATATTTATCAATTTATGCTAACAATGAATATGGATAAAAACTTTTCAAATAGTCATGCCTATGAGGAAATTGGAGACACTAGAGCCCATTAACACAAAAAACCTATCCTCCATGTGATATACACTTATCATTCAACCATTGGTGCAGGCACAAGCCATATGATTGTACTTTCCACACTTATAACAAGCCCCACCACTTCTGCCACCACACTATTGAGTGGCCTTCCTAACCATGTGACCAAAGTCACCACAGTTATAACATGCATTAACATTTCCACCATCATGGCCACTGCCACCACCATCATTGCTACCTTGAACATAAGCCCCATTGGGACCACTAACACCATGTGGAGCCACAAGATAAACAAGGAAGTTAAGCAAAAGTGGGGTGTTCACTATTCTAGAATGGAACTCATGAAAATAATTGCAACATGATGCAGAGAAGATAACAAATCACTTGCATTCACTCTTTTTTCGCCTTTTCTTTAGGCAAGATCTACATGATAGAGGATGTGTAGAAGCCAACCTCATGCAAGAATGAAGCAAATAAGAGAATTCCCTTGGCACAAACATCGAAATGTAAATGTTGTGAAATTCTTCAAGTTCAAGCTCATCCACCCTCCACTAGATAGAGCCAACGGTTCCATCTTCAATGTGATCTACAAATGGAGCAAAATGGTTGTGGGTGCAGGTTCTTGCCTACCAAACTCACCAAACATTGTAGTGGCTTTCAAAGGAACAGTTATGAAAGTGGAGGCCTTGGCCCAAAATCTGCTTCTCAATCTCAACATCCTCGCCAACAATCTCCACACCACCTTCGATGTGGTTAATACAAATGTTCAGAAGTTTGGCAAAAAATGTGTGGCTTTGCAACTGAAGGGACAGTACTAATTTTAACAATGCATTAATTATCATTCTATGACCTATCCCTTTAAAATATCTTTATTAAATCTGATATCGCTATACAATGGCATAATCGCAAAGGAATTTGAGTGGTGGATAAAGGGTGAGGAGATTGACAAGACATAGAGGGAGAATCAAACCAAAAATTTGGTAGATTGTGACACGTTTTCTTTGCTGAAGTTAAGATGTTCCAACTGTTTATTAAAATAATATTTTATAATGTCTATTTGTTAATGCTCAATTTTGTTGTAATATAGTCGATAAGATTTTCTCTGTTGTTTCTTTGTAGAAACTTGCTAAAGTTGTAATCTTTGTAAACTATTTATGAAGCTCTGCTTCATGTAAATAAATCAATCAATTTTTTACCATTGCCTGTTGCAATATGGTATCAGAGTGGGAAAAATCATTGACTTTGTTGTTTTGAAAAATCACGTCTATCTGTTCTACAAGATGAGGGTTTTGTTTTTGGTTTTTTCCGTGAGCATTTCTCACTAAAAAATCATGATTCTCCTAAAAAAAATTGTGGGCCTTGTTCTAAAAATCACGGGCATTTCTTTTCATCTCTTAAAAAAAAGGTGACTTTTTTGCATTCTGTCATCGCGATTTCAGCTCTTCCTAGGTGTGATTGGAAGTCATTTTTTGGACGGTTTTTTGTAAGTCTCTGCAACCCGTGATTCTATCCTTGGCATCTATTTACCTATGACCTACTGAAAAAATCGTTTATGGGCGCGATTTGTTCTTTTTTTGAGGGCATTTTCTGTCAAAATCATGCAGATTTCTAATGCAATTTCTAGTCACGAATTTTGTCTCTGTTGGACGCAATTCTCAATGCCATTTCTACCCGTGTTTTCCAGATTTTTCTAAAAATTGTGGGTCATTTTCTGCATTTTTCTGAGCCGACTAGGGTTTTGAAAATATCTCCTTCGTTTGAGGTCAAATAAAAATTTCAATTGCAAGTTCTTGGTGGGTTTTTCGAGAATTGTTCTAGGTTGTCTTCAAATTTTTCTAGGTACCTCGAGATTCGTGCCTCAATTTTTGTGCCAGTGGATTTATCTTGAAATATGTGCTTGTACCTGCCTCAGTGTATTGGAACTCGTGCCTTGGGTTTCGTGCATTCAACCTCTTCTCAATACCTCATTTTTTGTGCCTCGAAAAGCGTGAAGATGGCGTCTTTGACCAACATCATGTTGGAAGGCAGTCAGCATTTTAATGGCAAAAATTATAATACCTAGAAGCAACGAATGATGACCATCTTTGAGTATCGATGCCTTGATCAAATGATTCTAGGCAACACTACTCATCCCACAACAACAGTTAAGGACCAAGAAAAAATTGACAAGCAGAATCGTGAAGCAATGATGCTCATTAAACTTTCAGTTACCAATGATCAGCTACCTCATATTCCACTTGGTAAATCAGCAAAGAAGATTTGGGACTATCTGAAGGGTTTGCATGAGACTTCCAACAAAAGTCGTCTGTTCTTCTTGAAAAATATGTTGTTTTCTATCATGATGGATGAGAAGACAACTTTGCAAGCACACCTGAACAAGATCCAAGAGATCCGAGATCAGTTGGAGGCTATTGGTCGAAAAATGGAGGAAGCCATGGTTGTGATCACTCTAAAAAGTCTACCTAAGTCTTATGAACATTTCATTGAGACTCTCAACATTACATCTGCTAATGTTGATTTGAAGTTTTTGGAGCTTTGTACTATCCTCTTGCAGTAGGACTGCTAGAAACAATAGTTTGGTAGTAGTGCCTCATCATCCTCTACAGAGCAAGCCTTTGCAGCTAAAACTCAGCCTAAAAACAAAGGGAAAGGTCAGCCTTCACAACAAAAAGGCTCAAGTCAACCTCTGAGCAGACCTAAGAAAAAGAACATTCAGTGTAATTATTGCCACAAGTATGGTCACATGAAGAAGGATTGTCGTCTGCATTAAGCTTCTGAATAGAAGAAGCAAGGAGGGTCTCAGTAGAAAGCGAATGTTGCCAAGCACACTGAGCAGAAGGAATCTGCCTTCTACGCTTTTATGGCTAAAAGACCTGCAGATCATGTAAATCCCTCTACCTGGTACATTGATTTAGGTGCTTCGCGCCACTTCACTCGTCGGCGTGACTGGTTCACAGACTTCTCTCCTTGCACTCACTCAATTATTTTTGGAGGAGGTGAAGTATATATAGATGTCGGTACGGGCACTATTCAAATTCAGTCTAGTGGGAGGAATCTCATTTTCCTCAATGTATACTACATTCCTAACATGGAACTAAACCTTCTCTCAGTCAATCAGATTATGCGGCACTCTCCTCAGTTGGATGTGGTATTTAGTACACACAAATGTTCCATTGTTGATCGGGAGACTCTCACTACTATGGCTGTTGGTATTGAGGATCATGGTCTATACAGACTTGTGGATACAAGAGATTCTTCGGTGTTAGCCATGGCAGCCAGAAATTCAGCTATTACCAATCTTTGGGATCAGCAATATGGGCACTTAAATGTGCACTATCTCTCTCAGTTAGCTCGGGAGGGACTTGTAGCTAGTTTACCTGACATCCAAACTCAGCATCATGGTGTTTGTGGAGCTTGTCAGGTTGGGAAGCAACATAGGACACCGTTCACGGATGGTGACTCATGGCGAGCCTCTAAGGTACTGCAGTTGGTTCATGCTAATATTTGTGGGCCAATGAATACACCTTTTGTTACTTGTTGCAAGTATTTCTTGCTGCTTGTTGATGATTTCAGTCGAAAAATGTGGGTGTACTTTCTTAGACAAAAATCAAATGTGTTTAATGTATTTCAGAAGTTTAAGGCCTTAGTAGAAAAAGAGTTTGATTGTTGCATAATCACTCTTAGGTCAAATAATGGGGGGGAATTATGTTCTACTACTTTCTCCAACTTCTGTGATACACATGGAATTAAACGCCAGTTAACCACACCCTACACTCCTCAGCAAAACAGTGTTGTAGAGCGGCGCAATCGTACAATTGTTGAGATGGCCCACTCCATGTTACAACACAGGAGTGTTCCTAATAAATTTTGGGCAGAAGCAGTTTACACTGCTGTCTATCTCCTTAATCGATCTCCTACCCATGCTGTTAAGGGGAAGACTCCTAAGGAAGCTTGGACTAGTCGAAAACCCAGGATCAGTCATTCGAAAATCTTTGGCTCTTTAGCATATGTATGGATTCCAAATGCCAAGCACTCAAAGTTGGATTCCAAGAGTCAATAGCTTATGTTCACCAGGTACAGTAACAACCATAAGGCTTACCGGTTGATTGATATAGGCACTGATCGTCTTATCTTCAGTCTGGATGTCGTCTTTGATTAAGAATGAGAACCTTTTCACCTTTCCTCGTCTGTTCAACATTCTAAGGATCGGCCCATGAAGGCTTCTGATTTGGGTGTCTGTCTTCCGTTAGGTTCACCTAATCAGAGGGATGATGAAGACTCTATCTTTGATGATGCTCAACCTGATTTTCCTCCGGATGATATTAATCTTCCACCTAATGAACCAATTCCAGATCCACAACCAATTACAACTCCTCCTATTACATCTGATGTTGGCACCTCTACTCTCTGACCTAAATGGTGGGCTAAGACTATTAGTGATCTTCATGATGATGAGCTCATTGAGGGTAGATCATCTAGAAACAAGATCAAACAGCAACATACAGTCAATTTTGCTCTCATGGCTAACATTCATAGTGTCTATGAGCCTCAAACATATTCAGAGGCTAAAAGAATTCCTGAGTGGGAAAATGCTATGGAGGTTGAATACCAGAGTCTTCGAAAGAATCACACTTGGGTCCTTTCTAATCTTCCTCCAGGGAAGAAACCCATTAGTTGCAAATGGGTGTATAAGGTTAAATACAGAGCTGATGGAACCCTTGACAAGTACAAGTCCTGTCTAGTTGCAAGGGGGTTCTCATAAAAGGAAGGCATTGACTACAAGGAGACTTTTGCTCCTACAACCAAAATGAGTACCATTAGGCTCGTCCTTGCCTTAGCAGCCCAGTTTGGTTGGAAAGTCCATCAAATGGATGTTAAGAGGAAGAAGTCTACATGATGTAGCCTCTAGGGTTCAAGGTTGTCGGTCAAGAACATAAGGTATGCAGATTGGTAAAAGCACTTTATGGCCTAAAACAAGCTCCTCGGGCTTGGTACACCAATATTGACAAGTACCTCACAGATCATGGCTTTCAGAGGAGTCCATCTGACTCCAATCTGTATGTCAAACATACTGGTAGTGATATACTTATTATTGTTGTCTATATGGATGACCTAATCATTACTGGTAGCTCGACACATTTGATCACCGAGATCAAACAGGATTTGTGCAACACATTTGACATGACAGATTCGGGACTTTTGCATTACTATTTAGGTGTTGAGGTTTGGCAGACCGAGAGCAGTATCTTCATCTCCCAGTCCAAATATGCTCGAAGTCTACTGGATAAGTTCCGAATGCAAGATTGCAAACCTACCTCCACACCCATGGAAAAAGGGCTTAAGTTGTCAGCTAAGTCAGACTCACCAGTAGTAGATGAATCATTGTTCAGGCAACTAGTGGGCAGCCTCATCTATCTCACTGCCACTAGACATGACCTCAATTTTGTCGTGAGCTACATTTCATGCTTCATGACAACCCCCAAGGTTGATCATTGGGTAGCAGCGAAGCGTGTGTTGCGTTATGTGAAGGGCACTTCTGATTATGGACTTCTTTACACTAGGAGTCATGATCCTAGACTCAGATTGGGCAAGTTCAGTTGATGACGGGAAATCAGCATCTGGGTATGTGTTCAGTTTGGTATCTAGTGCAGTCACATGGACTAGTAAGAAGCAACAGGCGGTGGCTCTCTCTTCGACAAAAGCAGAGTATTGGGGAGCAGTTAAGGCAGCTTGTGAGGCAGTTTGGCTTCACCAGATGCTTGCGGATATGCAAATATCTCAAGCAGGTCTGACTCCCTTGTTCTATGATAATCAGGGAGTTCTCAAACTTGCCAAGAATCCAATCTTCCATGAATGAACCAAGCATGTGGAAACTCATTGTCACTTCATTCGGAGGCTTGTTGAAGACAGATCAGTTCAATTGTTGTATGTTCCGATAGAGGAGCAGACAGCAGATATTCTCACCAAGTCGCTCAGTCCAGATAAGTTTGTAAAATTCCGGGGGCATCTTGGTGTAGTTGACAGATTGAGCATTAAGGGAGGGTATTAAAATAATATTTTATAATGTTCATTTGTTAATGCTCAATATTGTTGTAATATAGTTGATAAGATTTTCTCTACAGTTTTAGAAACTTGCTAAATTTGTAATCTTTGTAAACTATTTATGAAGCTCTGCTTCGTGTAAATAAATCATTCAATTTTTTACCATTGCCTTTCACAATACTGTTATAGTGAAAAAACACGAGGAAATTGAATCCATATAGAGGATTCTCTTTTTAGTACATTTTAATGATACACCACAAGGGGATGATCTTGATCAACTGTCATGAAATGGCAATAGACCATAGTTTCGCAAAGGTGTGGATCTGGGTGGCTTTCATGTCCTGTTGTATGCTTACAGTATTTATGGAATATTCAGGCAAGCATCTTGGTAATGCAAGACCTGCTCAAAGTTTTAATATGTTCTGGAACTTAATGAAGTGTAGAGAAATTGTTCTGAATTAAAAGACAGGCACCAGGATCAAATAAGTTATGTAACAAGGGTAAGCTCTTCTTATCATATAAATTGTTTTATTTCTTCATGCTATGTAATTAGTCTTTAGTTATGTTATTTGCCCCATCATTTGCATGTTCTTTGAATTGATGTAATATAATAATCTTCATTTTTCTGATGATAAAAATCAACAGATTCTTTTTAGCTTATTATAAAGCACTTGGAACAATCATTTAGACCATCTTCCTAGAATATAAGACTTGATTAAAAGGGGTAGAAAGGGCAAAACCTGCCTTGCGAATTTGACTATTCGGTATGTCTTCATAAAGCCCAGATGACTCTACATGCAAGGGCAACTGCAAAGGTGTTGGTAAAGTTGAAGCCTTCTCATCTTTTGGCAGACCCATTGGTTTTTGTAATTTTCGTGCATCTGAGGATATCTTTAAGCCTGATCCAGACTTAATTGCTGCCAAAACATCTCCTTTCAAGAGCGTCCCATGAGGACCTGTGCTTTTAAGTGATGATGCATCCAATTTAAATTCAGCAAGAAGCCTCCTTACCGATGGACCAAATCTATGAACCTGCCATTGTGGTATTCCTTCTTCACTTTGTGCTGTCTTTTGTTCAGTTGCATCTTTCTTTATATGTTGAGAAGAAGACTGGTCGGCTAAACCATTTGCAAATTTAGAAATATCATCTGGATTCTCTACCTGCAGCCATAGATGTTATTATCTGTCCAGTCCACTCTCAAGAAAGAAGTAAAAGTAAAAATTAAGTCATACTAAATAAATACGATTGCATGAAAAATATACATCAATGTCACACAGAATGCAAGATAAAGCTGATATGTAGATATTTGGATGGTAAACTCATTAATGTAAGTAAATTTCTAATAAGAGAAACTGAATTTTCTTTAAGTATTAATGAGCAAGAACTTATGCAGCTGCAGAATGCATGCTAAGAACTTACAATTATGGCAAGAGGTTGCCCAACTGAAACATCCTTTGAGCCAGCGGGTATTAGTATCTTAGCCAAATACCTGCAAGCTCCAAATTAATCATTAAAATTATCAAAATTAAAATTAAATTCTTTGAAAGACCCTCAAGCCAATTACATACCAGAAGCCATGGTAAGTCGATCAGCGGAAAGACCATGGAGTCAATTACACATTATTCATTAAAAATTAGAGAAGAAAACATATGAATCTCAACGCTTTGTAAGCACACCATAAAATATTTTCCAATGCTAAATTTACCATAAGAATTAACAGAATGAGATGAAGCAGAAAATTAAAAGACATATCCATAACCATGTGGCCAAACTTGACCAAACAGTTAATGGATAAGAATTGCTGAAATTTTTAATCGGAATTATCTTACAGTTTGTACAAATTCTGGACCGCCATACTCTATTGAGTTTCCTCTAGCATTAACCAGAGTTAGCCAAACAGATAATACATGGAAATTGCTGAACTATTTAATTAGTATTATCATATTATGTTACAGTTTGTATAGATTCTAACCACCACACTGGATTGAATTTCCTCTAGCATCAACCTGACACGGCCCCTGTGTCTTTAAGTTTCCTACGCCCGTAAGAATTTTGCATATGCAGTTAAGACAAGCCTAGTAATTTTTTTAGAAATTCATTATGCATGTGCTTTTCTTGGAAGTGTCCCAGTGCCATTCATATTCTTTTTCATCTGCTCAATTTAAAATTTCCTTAAATTTTTTAGGATAAAGACAAGTTGTGATATTGCGTGGCAATTCATTTTTTCATTCTCCCTAAGGAAAGTATTTTATAAATGTGTCCTTAAAGTTTCTTTCAATTTTCATTAATGTAGCTTTAAATATTTCTCTTCACCAGGACTGATTCTGCTTTCTTTGCTCCCTCCAATGGATGGGGATTGCAGAGCACTCATCTTCCTTGTGTACTATGAGATCCAAGAAGGGATACAACTGCCTTTACAAGGACTTAAGAAATACTCTCTCTAATTTCTTTAGATATCTAGAACAGTGGTTCTTAGCCTTTTATCTACGGGAGGCCATCACTCTTTAACATAGCTATTTACAGGGGATCTCGGAATCCTGGAGCCCCCTAGTTGATCACCTCCTTCTCCCAACCAATCTAGGAGAACATCTCTAAACGGCCTTTGGATACTACTGCTTCATAGATAGACATGGATAGACCTATAAGACAACATTTCTCACAACTTATTACTTCTACTCAAATGCTCCAACACAATCCCCCTCAACAACGTGTTCCTGATTCTTTTTAGCAATGCAACTCAACTCCTTAATGACATAGTTCTACTCCTCTCCAATCATCTCAGCCACAAGGACAAGTGCATATTACAAGCTTCTTCACTACTACAATAATGAAATTGGCCTTGTATGTTAGGAGTCATTCCACAGGGAGTTCCTTGCTTCATCCAATGATCTTGTATCAATCCTCTCACAATAATCAACAATAATACAAATGACTCCTCCATTTGAGGCCCAGATGTTCAATAAGACTTCCCTCCTATCTCTCCAATACTCAGCTTATGCTTTTTGGGGATCTTATTCCCCTTGCTTGGCTATTTGTAGTGATTTCTTGATCGGATGTGTTTGTGGTCTACAACTGTATTGTATTTTTGGTTTTGTCCCTTCCCCATTTTGGGCCTTTCTAGGATTCTCTTCTTAGAACTTTCTATTGTATATTGATGTACTCTCAAGTCCATTTGACCTACTTTTGGTCACCCATGGACATTAATATAATCTTTTTCTTTCTTTCTTTCTTTCTTTCTTTCTTTCTTTCTTACTTAGCCTCTCAATGTATTCAAAATCAGAAGTTATCTATGTCAATGTCTAGCTACTCATCACAATATCCTATTTAAATAAATAATCTCTAAAGGTTTCCTCCCTTTGGCTACTCTTCACAATGTCCAATGTCAATTCTTGATTGTAGTTTTGGAGTGTAATGTCTCCTTTTAAATCAATTTGTGTTTCTGAAACAAAGGGCCAATCCCTATCTTCAATGAACTAAGCCAAGGCCTAAGTTTGGTTCATCGTCATCCCCTATATGCCTGCCCAAGTGTTAGAAGTGGCAAAGGTCTCAAAAATTCAACATGTGGGGTGTTTTTGGTCATCTCTCTAAGTGTTTGTAGGTTGACTAACTCTCGCAATTCATCGACTTGGCATGTCTTTCCGTCTAAGTTCAACTTCTTCTTGGTTCCCACCAAACTTCCAGACTTTACCATCCCAGCATACCTTTTTGCCAAACTCCACTTCGCCTCTATTCTTGTCAGAGTATTGTACTTATCCTTCTTGGCATTCCTTCACTTGACCCACAGTCCTTTCCCTTGCCTTGTTAGAGAGTTGAATTTCCTCGATCCCCAATAAGCGGTAAGAGTCACACAATACCCCCAACCCCCTAACTCCAACATTCGCACTTGTTTACATTTTTCGCCTTACCCACCCCCTACACAATCAAGAGCACAATTAATGGCTAGTTTTACCATGCAACTTCTCTAGAAGAGATTCTCCTGCCCAAAAAATATTATTCAAAATTAAAGGTGCAGATTTACGTGTACTTGCAACTTGGAGGATGATAACAGCCATATTTCATTAATGCGGCGATTAAGGTTTGGTCACCATCTCAAGGGTTTTCACAGTCTCTTTGCTGCCCTACACACACAGATTGAAGGATGCCATTAATGTGAATGACATCAAAGGCCAACAATGGCAGATTTCTTCCATTAGCCATTCAAAAGTGCCAAAGGAGACATATTTCTAGGCTTTCATTATTCTGGTATTATGAACAATTATTCTACACAAAAGCCCTATCAAATACTACTAAAAGCCACATGTGTTCAAAGGTGTCAAATCTAAGGACGAAAACCAAGGTACCAAAGGATAGAAAGTTAGAAGCCCTTTGGTTTCACATGTTGAAGGACGAAAACCCTTTTGACTAGTTGCATGATCTTACTCGGTCATGAATGCCTACAAAATTGATTTCAATTTGATTTGTTATTATTATGGATCACACCCGATAGCTTATGCAGCTGTACCTACTGTAGTGGCAGTATCTGTTGAGTGTACTTTCAGCATTATTTCTATTGATATTGCAATGTATTGTAAGATATTCCGGACCCATTTAATATAAAGTTAAGTATGGTATTTTCTGGCTAGGGTTGCTGTTGTAGCAGCGTATTATAATACATTTCAGACTTTTTAAATATAAGTTAAAGTTCCACAATCTATTTCTCAATCTTGTGAAGCCCGATTTGTAATTCTGGGTATCACTGTTAATGTATAAATTGCGAATAGCTCTGGATTGTTGATGTGACTGTAAAAGCTATGATGACACCTAGGTTTTACCATATCTGGTTAAAATACATAAATCTGATGTTATCTTCCAGTTGAGGGTTCATTCGTGAATCTGGGTATCAAGGTTAACGTTTGAATGTAAAAAAAAAATTAAGGTTTTTGTAAGATCAGGTTAAAGTTTTAAATCTAAACAGTATTTGCAGATATTTCCATTAATATTTTGTCTGGGACATTACGTGGAGATCAATCTCCATAGCTCTATCATCAATGTCTATATATTTCCTAGAACCAAATAAACTCTTTGAGGAATAAAGAAACAAAACTAACCAAAGAAACATAAATAAACATCAGTTCTGATCCCTGTAGCATGGTCATTGATTTTTACAAAAAAAATCCAAATGATTTCTATCAGTATTTAGTGGTATTAAAAAAATCACAGAACAGGGTACTGCTTTTGCCAGAATAACAGACCAAATATGCCACAAACCCCAGAGCCAAAACCCTAAGGACATGTTTTCAGCTGAGACTTCTTGGCACAGCACTTTGGGAGTGCTTCAAAACTTAAATACGTATAGAATACCCAACATAAAGCTGCAGAAATTTACCCTTGTAAGATGATATTTCTTGACAAAAATCAATGCATTTTACATTTCAAAATCTCCTTAACCATCATAGATTACCTTAAAAGAAGTAAACTTCCCATCATTTGTACGTGAAACCACTTTCAAGAAATACAAAATTCGTTAACTTAAACTGCATTTAGAAGACTATCCAAGCAAGTCTGGAAGAATTCAGTCTCATTACTGAAGCCATAAAAAATTCTAGTACACAATGACCAAAGGACCTGGGTGTCACTTATTTCTTTCAATTCTTGCCCCACTGAATGCATACTAGATTGAGAATGTAGTCCCAATTGCAAAGACAAAAACAAGAGTTGGTCAAATTCAAAAGAACGATAGTGGAATACCCTTCTTCAAGTGATTCAAAATCAAGTGTCGCTTTATCCGTCTCTATGTCACAAAGGACATCACCTGCTTCTATCTGGAAACATAGAAGAACACAATCTATGTTAGGCAAAAGACTTGAAAATAGGAAAGAATAAGTCACTTCCCAAGTAATATTAGAGAATCAGCAAAGCAAAGACTTCAAACAACACATACCCTAAAACAACTTGGCAAGCCAAAGGTAAGAGTCAGAAAAACAAATATCTTCTGTATTTGTAGTACATGTTTCTACCAAATTCTAACAAAATTTTGCCAAGTGCAAATCTGAGTTTGCCACTTCAAGCTAAGTTTGAACAAGGCTTTACAGCAAATTACTGGTACTATTCAACTTCACAAGCTTTGTGACTGCTATTAGTGCGTTATGGATGCAGGTAACGATAAATGATTATAAGGTGTAAATGATAAAACTGTAAAAATGCTCAATGAGAACTCTTTATCATTAAAGCTAAGTCAGATCACCCAGAAGATAACTCTAAGCAGATATGGTTTAACAGTACAGAAAAGCACAAAGTTAACTCACCTTATCTCCCTCGTTCTTCTTCCATGCAGCAATATTCCCTTTATCCTGAAGGAAACATCAAATATTGTAAAAAACTCTGAAAGCCATATTCATGAGTAGACCAAGCCTATTATCAGACAGGATTTGCAAGCATAAGTTATATCGGGCTAGTTTTGGTCATCAAAGTTATTTCTATGAGTAGCCTTTAATAGTTTTGTTCATACCATTGTTGGGGATAAAGCTGGCATCTGCAGAACATTGTGCATAGGTAGTTCTGCAATGTTTCATCCAAACGAAATAGTTAGTGAGTGTAAGAGTCTTTAGAATTATCTAGATTAAAAATTTCTTAGCAACACAACTGTGAATGTTACTAAAGTTGTTGACAATTTTCATTTTATTCAGCAATTCAATTGATAATGCATCATTAGTAGTGGCAGTACATTTAACAACAGTCAAAGCCAATGGAAAACAAACTCAAGATTGGTTTCCAAAATTAGTTTGAGCATTAAGACAACATTTTTTAAGTAAACAGCATGGATGAGAAACTAGTATTTCCAACCAAATTTTATACAGCATTTAGTGTTTCCAATATTTGCTGATCCAAAACTACTTACAGCTAGAGAACTCAGAATGCAATAGATACCAGGAAACTCCAGTATAGGGACAACACATTCCCTATACCCATACTCACATTTTCTGGTGACTGTATTTATATATAATATAGCCTTACCGTTGTTCACTTACTCATCTTCCCTGTTTTAAAATAGCATCTCCATAACAATACCCACAACCCCATGTCTCCAAGTGACTATCCAGAATAAGTTTGTTAAAGCTATTGAATGATACACAAAGAAACAGTATGATTTGAGTATATGATACAAGCATTTTCAAACATATTTTTTTGAGCAGGTAATGATCCAAAATGGATCAGTCATATTAGTTTAGGCTACCAATTAATCTCATCTAGCTCATCCCTAATGCATTAAACATTGAATCAAAACTCAATTTATTAATTTCAATTTCTAGCTCATCCATAACACATTAAACATGACGACAAGACTCATTTTAGAAGTGATCAGACAAAAACCTGGTATACATGAGGACACAAAGATAAACAATTGAAAGCAAGCCACCTGTGATCAGGGCCCCTACTCAAAAATTGCCATATTGACAGGTTTGATCACAGTCAAATCTATAAGCTATTAAGCAATTGATAGACTGTAGGCAACAGGTTAGAGGCAGTTGACACTTCCCAGCTACTAAGAAACTACCATAATGACAATTTTGACTGTGGTTGAATTTTTCAGCATTTGGCAGACATGCAGGGGACATGTTTGATCACAGTCGAATCCATAGCCTTCAGGCATTTTTGCATATAGAGCCAGGAAAGGAAAAGTTGGCATTACTGGAAGCTTTGGTAGATGTCTGGATTCTTCATAGCTCTTCCATAACCTAAGGGGAAGGTCTAACAATCCTCTTGTGACTTGTGGAAAAGGTTCATGTTTGAGAGGTTCGTTTCATGTTATGGACTATAGCTGTGCATTTGAGGGTAGTGTATATGTTTGTATGAGTGTTAGTGCAGTTGGGACATCCATGGGTGATCGTTTTATACTGTTCTAGGTGTTTGGGTATCAACTTTCATTGTAAGATGTCCATGGAAGCTTCAAGGAGGCAGTAAACCTTGTAATCAGCATTTGGAGATAGTAACCTAAGGGAATTTGATCCCATTATTGTGAACTTTTCCCCACGATAGGTTTCTCTGGGTCAATCTTGTGTTCTTCATTTTCATGCCATACTTGCTCTCTACTTTCTGTTTAATAGTTTTCTTAATGCTTTTTTAATGAAACAATTTAATTTCTAGAACTCTGAGGACAGTCATGTGCAATTTTCACTTCTAAACAGCAAGTTTATTAGTGTTTTATTGATAGAAACATTTAAAATTCATGATCATGGTTCAAGAAATGGAATATCCACCCTAATTATAGACAATATTAGCACCAGAGCTGAAGTTTTCTTGTTCTATCTGATGTAATTTTGTGTAATGTGTTGGTAGTATTAATTTTGCAATTCTGTGCCCATCACTAGATGAACTGGTGCAGATGGAGAACATTCTTTGATTCCTTTGTAACAACAGATAGGCACAAGGAAGTGGATACAACTAGGAAGCATGGACTTTTGAGAACAAGAAATCTTTCAATGGTCAAGAAAGGTTTAGCAAATTGGAAGAGGATGTTGCTAACATCACTCTGTCTATGAGAAAGCTTGATAAAATGGAGAAAATCTTGATGATGCTCATAGAAAAACTGGGGTAACCGTAGATAAGCTAGTGCAAAGACTCAAAAACCCAAAAGAGAAGCCTTCTTCTCAAGCTCAACCTCCTTTCAAAATGGAGGCCAAGATAGATATCTCACCATCTCAAAAACCCGAAAAAGAGACACCTTCACCTTCTCAAGCCCAACCTTCTTTCAAGATAGTGGCCATAGATATCTCTCCATATGATGGTGAGATTGATACTGAAAAACTCAACCATTGTCTAGCTCGATTAGAGGTATAATTCAGTCTATATCCTAGTCATTAAGAAGAGCAAATTGTTTTTTGCAAAATTGAAACTAAACAATCATGCTCTAACTTGATCTGGGACTTAAGTGTGTTCCCTGAATATGAGAAAGTTACCATCAATAAGCAAATGGATTGATTTTAGAGCTTTGATTAAAAAAAAAAAAGATTGTCCTAATTCCTATGAAGACAATAGATATATTGACTGGCGATACCTGACAAAAACAAAGCCAAAGTATGCAGACATGAGCGAATTTTGCAAGAAAGCAGTCCAAATGAATAGACATATAATGGATCATGATGTACTCATGAAACAAAAAAGGTGGGTCATAGCCCCATAAGGATGCCAATCTTGATGGCTACATAGTTGAAGACAAACTTGATGACCAAGCTTAATGGCATTGATGAGGTTTATTCTCAAATTCATTCTCTTGAGCTGGACAAGAAAAAGGGTCCTTCGCCCTATTCAGATCAGCCAAAATAGGCACAAAAACAGATGGTGGAATCTGAATGCCCAAGGAAAAGAGCAAAGGAAAAGATAAACATAGCATCTTTATTATTTTTGCAAGGAAAGAAACTAGAAGACATTGTGGGCATTGTGATGTTGATGGCTATGCAAAGGAATCATGTTAGAAATTACACCCAAAGTTGCATCCTTAGAAAAACAAGACGAGAAAGAAGACAGTCTTGTCTGCAAGGCAAAAAGATAGAATGACTCCTAGCTGGGTGAGAGGCTGGTTTGTATCTCAATCCACAAAAAGTTAAGCATGAATGGTAATTATGCTCTTGAAAAGAACGAATTGACCAAGCATTTTCATACCAGAATTCAAATTAGGAAGTCTAAAGTGATGCTCCTTTTGATTCTAGCTCACAAGTAAATCTGATTTCTAAGGAGTCGGTAGGCAATTTGGGTTTGGAGGTACTGGTTATCCTAAGTTTATTCACTATGATGGGTGAAAAAAGGAATTGATATAGGAATAAAAAATAATGCAAGATTAAATTTGTTATTAACAAACATTTCATTGATGGAGTCATTGTGGATGTTGTGCCTCTTGATGTGTTTGAGTATTTTGGCAGCCTTTACATGTATGTGTAAGATGCAATTGTCTCAAAGAGAACCTAACAGTATAGACTAGTGAAGGAGAGGAAGCACCACATCATACGCTTATGAAAGAAAATACAAAGTTTCTTGAATACTGCCTCAAAAGCCAAGAAATTGATAAATGCTAGTGGGAAGTTTGCTTTGTTTCTTTTAAGAGGTAAGCGAGATGATGGAAAACCACTTCAGTGCACTACATCTCCTGTGGTGTCTACTAACAAGGAACATGAAAGGATAGAATATATGTTACAGCAGTTTAAAGAGGTGTTTGAAGAGCCTAGGGACCTGCCCCTCAAAAGATTCATAAAGCATGAGATTAAATTCCAACCAGATAGTCCTCTGCCCAGCATTGAGAACTATTAGGAATCACCATTGGAAACCATTGAGGTAAAAACACAATTGCAATGTTTGATTGACCAAGGTGTAATCTGTCCTAATACTTTGCTATGTAGTTTTCCTATTGTGTGAACACCAAAGGAAGATGGTTCTTGGAAATGTATGTGGATTTTTATACATGGAAAAAATAACCATCAACTATACATACCCTCTTCCACGGATTGAT
>VDFB02270651.1:635462119-635493963 GCA_007258455.2 Sequoia sempervirens | reverse complement strand
GAAGAGATCAAAAGTGAAGTGGAATTGATCCTAAAAGGTAGATTATTGGCATAATGACAAAAGGTGTTGTTTATGCAAACATGGCAGTTCAGTGGTGTGCCTAGATGTTATGAAGATGTAGAGGATTTGGTTTTGGAAGTAAGAGGATTAACTGTTGGTGCAGAAGAGAAAATTGATCAAATTGTTGCTTAATATGTTGCATAGTTGACAAAATGTTGTCATCTCTCTACAATAGTTGCTTCCAAGTATTTGATGGAAAATTTGGTACCAGATTCGATATGGGCTTCTCGAGCACATTTCTAAAATGTGCTTTGCAAATCCAAAAGTTGAAGAATATGCTCAAAATGGATTTAATTGTGCTCTAGGGTGATGCTGGGGTGTATCAGTTAAACCCTAAGGCTGTTGCAATCATGGAGTCTTAAAAAAAAATATGTTTCCACATTGACTACTTGTTGCAGGTAATCAGTCACATAAGTGACAACTTATGGCATTGGAATTATTTGGTTGACTGGCCCCTTTTCCTTGCATTCAATAGTCACACATCAAGTGGTTGGGGTGACAGCTAGGTTTTGGAGAGACATATTTTTGTGTCCCTTCGATACAATGATGGTGATTAGTGAAGATGATGTGGCCGACAAGTGGCAACAATTGACTGCATTGACTAGGGTGGAGTTATAGTGGAACGTGCGAATTCAAAGGTTGTGATATGGTGGTAAGAACCACAAGCCCACTACTATCAATGAGGTAGTCTGGCAGTATGGTGGTGAGAACTACAAGCCCACGACGTCCGGTTAGAGGTTTGGCAGTAGGGAAATTCAGTGTCTACAAGCCCACAACAAACCAGGAGGAAGGTCGACAGTATGGCAGTTCACTGCATCCCTGTAGAGGTCAACATGTTGGGTTGGCGATATAGTGGTACCCACCGCCATCCTGCGATGGGTTGTTTGGATGGCCCATGGCATAGCGGTACTACGGTAAAGAAGTGAATTGATGGTGTTGATTGAGTATGACTTGTGATATGTGCAGACATGACGAAGGATGAACGAGTAAGACTATTACACACGGCAGAAAGTGATAATGGATGGTGAAATCAAAGTATGATGACATGTATAACATGTAGGATTACTTGACCAATGCAACAAGGTGTATCGACAAGACCAACCCTTTTCGAATGGAGTCAGGTTTGAGTCCCTTTGACATGTCGATGGTGTGGGTCTCAGCTGAGAGGTGATAAGGACAAGTTGGTGACATGTCTTGATAGATGGTGAAGGAACGAGTAAGATGTTGACACATGGAAAAGATGATTGATCGATGGACAATTCACATCCTTGTTGTAAATTGTGTGACAATGTCTGGTGGACCCCACATATGGCAAGCAAGCAGTAGATCGAAGAGAAATATAGTTTTCATAGAGAGGTGATTTGGTGTCCCCTCGACCCAATAGAGTCATGGTGAGGATCTAAGTGGGACCCAATAAGAAGGTGACGGTGATGGATAGTGGTGTATGCAAACATGTAGCAGCCAACGATTGCTCAATATGTTAATTTGCATCGTTGTTGTGAATTTCGTGGTGATGACATGGAGGATAGATGGCATGTGGGCCCGTGTAGTGTTAGAATGAATGGTGTTTATCATTAGAACTCTAAACAGTCTCAGCCTGATACAATAATGTCTTCAATGGTGAAAAGTGAAGGTCAACGAAACATGATGGGTTCAAAGATTGAACATTAAGGTCGATGACACCAATTTAATGAGATTAATCCAACGGTGGTGATTTAAAGGTGTTGAGAAGGATGAAGGATGCTTGATCGTGACACAAAAGAGAAGATCGATGACCAGGATTTAAACATAAAGAAAACAATGGTTAGGTCCATGCGAACAGGGTCTCGTTGGGTGAATGATACTGTTAACTAATCTACTCCATTCAACTACTCCAGCAAAAAATTGATAGGTGATTTGATCTCCAGGTCGGTGACATAGATCGCCATATCAAGGGAGATCAAAATAAGACCGAATGATCTGGAGAATGCATTTAATGCATTCAAGTTTAGGGTTTTGCAGACCGCCAAAATATTCAATGAAAATTTTGAAACACCTGATAGTGGGCGGCTCGATGTGCAAACAACTTACTGAAGAAGCTTGTAGATGAAGTTAACCCTAACAAAAGCTTCTAGAATATCTGAACGGTTGTGCACATCTCGAGGAAGAGATTGTGGGTCGGTGAAGGAAGTAGACAATCAGATGTAGTAAGGGAATGTTCTGGAAGTGAAAAGTGTGTGTAGTCTACTATAGCAGAAAGTGCAGAATAGTGTAATTTCTTGTTGAGTATGCAGTAGAGGTAACAAGAGGGGAGAGAGCAGAACCAGATAGAGAATGCACCTATAAAGAAAAGTCCTAAATTGTCATACAAAATATCCTTTAAGTGTTTGTATTTAAGGTGAAGAGAGTGTGCAGTGCAACAAGATAGAACAGGGTATGTTCTAAGTGCATAGCAGAGAAAGAAGAGAGTGCAAAAAGAGGAGAGTGCAAAGTAGAGAAAGAAAAAAAGTGCTAAGCAGAAAGAGCAAAGTAGAAAAGGCAGAGAGAGCAGTGAAGAAAGGTGTAGAGGTGTGTGTTGTTGAGAGTGCAACTTCAGTAGCAGAAAGTAAGTTGCAGTGTGTACAACAAAGTATAGAATGTATTGATGCATTATCAGGTTGTGTAGAACCAAGTTTATGCATATTTGACTTTTTAACATTGTAAGAGGTGGTTTCCTCATTTGTGCTGAGTTGGTGATTAGTGTAGGGTGTTGGTGCATCCTTGGAGTTGGAGCTCCTAAATCAAAGAGTTGGTGCTTCCTTTGGTTGGTGCCCTAAACATTGTCAGGGAGTTTGTGCTTCCTTGGGTTGGTGCCCTAAAATTTGTAATAGAAGTTTTCCTTGTGAGGCTAGATTAGGCCAGTAGATCCTAGCTTAGCATTTCTCACCATGGTTTTTCCCATCTTGGGTTTTCCACGTACATATGGTGTCATGTGATGCTTTTGTGTGTGTGCATGTTTATGTCTCTGTGTGATTATTTGATATGCACATTAAGGATCTAAGGAATTAATCTGCATAAAGTGTTTAAGGAGTTAAGTCTACAAAAAAAAATAAATTAGAATCAAGTTTTAAAATCTTCTGATTCACCCCCCCTCTCAATATATTGTTGTGTTCCAACAATTTGTATCAGAGCCCCAGGTTCCCTCGGAGAAGCTTAATCAGCTTCGATAGAGCTTGGTAAAGTGAACACAAAAATGGCTAAAAAGGAAGGCTCATCTACAAAAGATGTATCTCTCCTTGATGGGTCAGACTATATGATTTGGAGTATAAAAATGAAGGCATATTTAAAATCATTAGGGTCTAATGTGTGGATGTCAATTGAAAGGGGATACAAGGTTCCTTCTACACCTTCAACAATTGAGGTTGAGAAGAAGGCATTCCAAGATAATGCTAAAGCAACATATGCCATTATGATCAGATTATCTAATTCAGTTCTTAGCAAAGTCATGCATTATGAAACTGCACATGAAACATGGAATGAGTTGAGGAGGTTATATGAAGGAGATGATAGCAAGATGCAAACATGTGGAATCAAGTATGATAGACTAAAGACAAGTGAAGATAAGAAGAATGCAGACACACCTATGGGAGATGTTGTAGCTAGAGGTGATAAGGAAGAAGCATCTACTTTTGGATCTGAGATTACTGATGAAGAGGAAGTTGATTGCATTAAAAGACTAAGAAGAGGCTCTGGAAAATAAAAAGGTAAGTTACCCCCTACAAGTTTTAACTATTTTGGTAGAATAAGTCTTCTTGCTACTGAATGTTCTCTTGATGGAAAAGATAACTCTAAGAAAGAAGAGAACAGTAAAGAGAAAAATAATAAGAATTTGCACATAAGTGAAGAAAATGGGTCATATGATGGTAGTGGTAGATCAAATGATGAACATGAAGATTTCTATGAATTTGAACCATTTGGAAAGACCTCTAATGAAGAGGTTGAGAGGTTTGATAAAGAAGAAGAATTTGAACTTGAAGGTAAACTCATCTATACTCTAGATGAGGTTAAAAGGTTGAGGAAGGAAAATGAAGAACATAAATTGCATGCACAAGAGGAGATTGATAAGCTGACCAAGAGTCTTGAGGAATCTAATAAAATGGTGATCAACTTGAAGACTGAGGTGGAAGAATAAAGAAGAACAAAAGATGTAGTTCAGACTAAACTATAGTCTAAATCGAATGAGTGCATGAAGTTGGAAGAAGAAATAGCTGCTCTGAGAAAGGAGTTGGGAAATGCTAAGGAGAAGATTGATAAAGGCCTAAAGCTAAAAGGTGGATTTGAGATATTAAATGAGCTGGAGAAATCACAAAATCCATCAAAACCTAAAGAGAAGGTCGGCCTTGGATTTGAGAAAGGAATAAGTTTCTCTACCAGTACTTCTGCAAACTTATATGACATATTTAGAGAAGAAGAAAGTTGTTGCACTAAGGAAGAGAAAGCCTGCATGAGTTGTTCCAAAGAAAATGCCTCTATAGATGGAAAACCAATTAAGGATGTTGCTGCTAAGTTGAAGGATCCTGCAATAGAAAAAAAAGGATGGAGAAATTAGTGTTTGAGAAATTAAAAAGGAAGCAACATACAAAGGGAGTTGAAGCAAAAAGGTTCTCAAGGATGAGATACATAAAGAGGAAAAAGCAAAGAAGACCACCTCATCCTGCACAAAGGAAAACTATGAATAGGTACTCCTTATATTTCTATGGTTACTGTTACTACTGTAATCAGTTTGGTCATAGATCTTGTGAATGTAGAGCTGCACCTAGAAGGATCACAAAATGTGTAAATAGAAATTCATTTGCTCCTGTAATAAATATGAATGTAATGTGCTAAAATTATAGAAGTTTTGGTCACACTGCCAAATATTGTACATTAAATCATGAAAGACCTGTAGCACACTATGAAAGAAAGAGAAATACAACCCCCAAAGTGAACAATGGTTCACATATTTTTAAGAAGAAGGATGACAAAATGGAGATGTCAAAGAAGGTGCGGAGAATAAAGAGTTAGTAAGAGGCACCGAATGTGGTTGCTTCTACCATACATCACTAAATCATAGTGATATGGCATGAGTCCGGGGGGACTAAATTGATATCTATTCATCCCTAGAAGTGAAATGGAGATCAAGTCTGATGTGTTTTGTTTTGTAAATTTCTAACGACTTGATGGTTGCAGATTAATGGTTACATTCTTGCTCTTTAAAATGGCTTGTCAAAGGGTAAGAACATCAATAGATTGTGGATAAATAGCTATAGCAATTGATATCAATAATTGGTATCAAATGGTGAAAACGATGTGTGGATGCTCTGTTAATAGAAGTGCTTCTTGCGCCAGAAGAGGAGATATGGCCAAGGGGGAGTTGTTTTGTATATATTGATTTAATTGGTATCAGACCTGATTGGTTCAAAGTATGAATGGAAATCCAACTAGCATCAGATAATGTTAATTGGTACAGAGTGGTTGGAGCATGTGATTTTTCCATTGCAATCAAAAGTTGAGAGTAGCAATTGATATGAGAAAAAAAAATTGTCTTCAATTGCTATAAGAGCACTAATAGGTATCAGCTGGTATCGGTCAAAGGGGGAGAACAAATCCCTTTGCCATTGATGTCAAAGGGGGAGAAAGAAGAGAAAATGTTCAAAGGAGAATGCATGCCAAAGGAGAATTGAGAGCTTAGTTGTTATCCACCTTTGGTATCAGACTAATGACAATTGTTTGAGCATTTATTTTTTCCATTAATGGCAAAGGGGGAGATTTTTGGCATAATGTTGTGATTGATGTCAAAAAGGGGGAAATAATGCAAGGGAGATTGTTGGCATGATGGAAGAGGATAAGAGGTGAGATGGACCTAATTTGGTAAAGGAGGATGTTGGCATTAATGTAAAAATTTCATTGATGTCAAGGAAGAGATCAAAAGTGAAGTGGAATTGATCCTAAAGGGCAGATTGTTGGCATAATGACAAAAGGTGTTGTTTATGCAAAAAGGGCAGTTCAGTGGTGTGCCTAGATGTTATGAAGATGTATAGGATCTAGTTCTGGAAGTATTAGGATTGAGTGGTGGTGCAAAAGAGCAAATTGATAAAATTGCTGCTCAATATGTTGCATAGTTGACAAAATGTTGTCATCTCTCTACAACAATTGCTTCCAAATATTTGATGGAAAACTTGGTACCAGATTCAATATAGGCTTCTCGAGCGCATTTCTAAAATGTGCTTTGCAGATCCAAAAGTTGAAGAATATGCTCAAAATGGATTTAATTATACTCTCGGGTGATGTTAGGGTTTATCAGTTAAACCCTTAGGTTGTTGTAGTCATGGAGTCTTAACAAATTTTTTATTTCGATGTTGACTACTTGTTACAGGTAATCAGTCACATAAGTGACAACTTATGGCATTGGCATTATTTGGTTGACTAGCCCCTTTGCCTAGCGCTTAATAGTCACACATCAAGCGGTCAAGGTGACAACTAGATTTTGAAGAGACATCTTTTTGTGTCCCTTTGATACAGCGATGGCGGTTAGTGAAGATGACGTGGTCGATAGGTGGAAATAGTTGACTGCATTGACTAGGGTGGAGCTACAGTGGAAGATGTGAATGCAAAGGTTGTGGTATGGTAGTAAGAACCGCAAGCCCATGACTATCAATGAGGTAGTCTAGCAGTACGGCAGTGAGAACCGTAAGCCCATGATGTCTGATCAAAGGTCTAGCAGTAGGGAAGTTCAGTGCCCGCAAGCCCACAACAGACTAGGAGGAAGGCCAATGGTATGGCGGTTCATCGCATCCCCATAGAGGTAAGCATGTTGGACTGGTGGTATAGCAGTACCCATCGCCATCCCATGATGGGTTGTTTGGATGGCCCGTGACACAGTGGTACCATGAGGTACTATGGTAAAGAAGCAAATTGATAGTGTTGATTAAGTATGACTTATGACATGTGCAGACGTGATGAAGGAAGAACGAGTAAGACTACGACACATGGTAGAAAGCGATAATGGATGGTGACATTAGAGTATGATGATATGTGTAACACATAGGATCACTTGACCAATGCAACAAGGTGTATCAACAAGACCACCTCTTTTTGAATGGAGTTAGGTTTGAGTCCCTTCGACATGCCGATGGTGTGGATCCCAGCTGAGAGGTGATAAGGACAGGTTGGTGATATGTCTTGATAGATGGTGAAGGAATGAGTGAGATGTTGACAGATGGCAAAAATGATTGATCAATGGACAATTCACATCCTTGTTGTAAATTATGTGACAATGTTTGGTGGACCCCGTGTATGGCAAGCAAGTAGCGGATCGAAGAGAAATATAGTTTTCATAGAGAGGTGATTTGGTGTCCCCTTGACCCAATGGAGTCATGGTGAGGATCTAAGTGAGATCCAATAAGAAGGTGACGGTGATGGATAGCGGTGTATGTAAAGAGGTGGCAACCAACGATTGCTCGATATGTTAATTCGCATCATTGTTGTGAATTATGTGGTGATGACATGGAGGATAGATGGCATGCGGGCCCGTGCAGTGTTAGAATGAATGGTGTTTATCGATAGAACTCTAAAGAGTCTCATCCTGATACAATAATGCCTTTGATGGTGAAAAGTGAAGGTCAATGAAACGCAATGGGTTTGGAGATTGAACACTAAGATCAACGACACCAGTTTAATGAGATTAATCCAACGGTGGTGATTTAAAGGTGCTGAGAAGGACAGAGGATGATTGATCATGGCATGGAAGAGAAGATCAACGATCGGGATTTAAACATAAAGAAAACAATGGTTAGGTCCGTGTGAATAGGGTTTTGTCTAGTGAAGGATACTATGAACGAATTTAATTCTTTCAACTGCTCTAGCAAACATCTAATAGGTGATTTGATCTATAGGTCAGAAACACAGATTGCCATATCAAGGGAGATCAAAATTAGATCGAATGATGTGGAGAATGCATTTAATGCATTCAGATTTAGGGTTCTATAGACCGCCAAAATATCCAATGAAATTTTTGAAACACCTGATGGTGGGAAGCTCGATGTGCAGACAACTTGTTGAAGAATATTTTAGATGAAGTTAACCCTAACAAAAGCTTCTAGATGATCTAAAGGGTTGTGCACATATCAAGGAAGAGATTTTAGGTTGGTGAAGGAAGTAGACAATTGAATGTTGTAGTAAGGGAATTTTCTGGAAGTGAAGAGTGTGTGTGGTCTATTGTAGCATAAAGCATAGAATAGTGTAATGTCTTGTTGAGTATGCATCAGAGATAACAAGAGGGGAGAGAGCATAACCAGATAGAGAATGCACCTGTAAAGAGAAGTCCTAGACTATCATACAAAATATCCTCTAAGTGTTTGCATTCAAGGTGAAGACAGTGTGTAGTGTAGCAAGATAGAACAAAATATGTTCTAAGTGAAGAGAAGAGAAAGAAAAGAAATAAGAGAGTGCAAAAAGAGGAGAGTGCAAAGCAGAGAAAGAAGAAAAGTGAAGAGAAAAAAGAGAAAATTTGAAAAGGCAGAGAGCAGTGAAGAAAGGTGCATAGGTGTGTGTTGCTGAGAGTGCAGCTTCAATAGCAGAAAGTAAGTTGCAATGTGTGCAACAAAGTATAAAATGTATTGATGCATTATCAGGTGGTGTAGAACCAAGTTTATGCATATTTGATTTTTTAACATTGTAAGAGGTAGTTTCCTCATTTGTGTTGAGTTGGTGCTTAGTGTAGGGTGTTGGTGCATCCTTGGAGTTGGAGCTCCTAAATCAGGGAGTTGGTGGTTCCTTGGGTTGGTGCCCTAAACTTTGTAATAGAATTTTTCCTTGTGAGGCTAGATTAGGATAGTAGATCCTAGCAACATTTCTCACCGTGGTTTTTCCCATCTTGGGTTTTCCACATACATATGGTGTCATGTTATGCTTTTTTGTGTGTGCATGCTTATGTCTCTGTGTGATTATTTGATATGCATATTAAGGATCTAAGGAATTAATCTGCATAAATTATTTAAGGAGTTAAGTTTGCACAAAAAAAAATTAGAATCAAGTTTTAAAATCTACTGATTCACCCCCCTCTTAGTAGATTTTTGTGTTCCAATAGTGGTCGCTTCATAAGGTTGTCTGTGAAAAATGAGCAGCTTGCACCCATAGATGTGAAGATACCTTGCAATACAGGTGATGGAATCATTCCACCACTTGATCCAACCCATGGAATGGGTAGGTCTGCATTCAAGATTCCAAATGGTTCTGATGTGGGCCAGTGTGGGCTAGTGAAGCAACAAAAAAGTATTTAGGAAAAAATAGGTCTTACTTGCATGTGGCGGCTCCACTTTCCATTCAATGTAGAAATAAATGGGAAAGTAGTCTGAAAAAGTGACATCCACTAACAGTATAATCGGAAGTGAAGAACAACTAGCAAAAGAGAAGAATGATTTTGCAAAAATCATAGCACGATCAAGACATTTAAAGACCTTGTTAGACCCAACTCGATAGTTGCACCAAGTGTGTCAGAGAGAATGAGAGTGGCAGTGACCAATATTGGGGTCAAAAAGACCCAATTTATTGCGCATGTAAAACCTGACTTCTCTTTTGCTAGCTTCCCATTTGAATGGTAGAGTACAGTGTTTGTCGTACACCACTTCAACCATATTAAAATCTCCACAGAGAATCCAAGTGGCAACTGGAAATGAGTCTACAATCCATCACCATAGAAGATATATTTCAATAGCATCATTCAAGGTGTAAAAATTAATAATCCCAAAGAAATGATTATTAATAATCCCAAAGGAATGATTATCAATGTTCAGGAGGATCCAGATGAGCCAATGTGTGGGGTTAGACCCATGATCAACCACACAATCATGCTACCCTAGGGACAAAAGGGTGACCACACTGCCATGCCCAACATCATGACTAGAGGAAAACATTTTACTAGCTGGCTAAATAACTTGGCAAGTGGAGGAAAGCAAAAAACTAGCAACTCTAACTTCCTAAAGGCACAAAACATCAACACTAGCATGTTTATGAAGAGTATCCCTAACATAATACTTTATAGAGAGGTCTATCAGACCTCAAACATTCCAAGAGAGAAAATTCACGTTAAGAACTTGACCATGGCATTAAAGTTTGGCTCTTCCAAAGAGGAATAGCGATCTTTAAGAATTTTGGTGGCATTGTCCCTATCTAAATTGGAGGAGACAAATTCCTTCATTTTTCTTGAACATATTCTCCTTCTTCAAGAGGTTGAGAAGGACTACATGATATCTTATGAGCTCCCAACATGGGAGGAGACACAACCAACTAAGCTATCATCATAAAAGCTAGCTGAGGTATGGCAGAGAGCCTTAGCCAAACTAGAATACTATTAGAAGTAGCATGAAATTTTTCCTTCATAGGAGGGTTTGAAATATCCACTGATGCCTCAAGGGTTTTGGAAACCACCCCTTCATAGTTGGACTTTTTTTTTTTCCGTTTGTAACCATTGTCCATTTTTTCTCTTGTTTGGCAGCCAAAACTTCCACTTGACGAGGCTTTTCAGCCTCCCATGGTGAAGATTGGGTACGAGGAACCACAAGAGGGATATCTTTGATCTTATGATCAATAGATTGACACTGATAAAAAGTGTTTGGAAAATTAAAATATGTGACCTTCTGGGTATGCCAGAAATTACCAATTTAAATATCAATGTACTCTTTCAATTCTTGTTAAAGGTCCACTTCAACACAAACTCCTTTTGAAGGCGAGCTTGAAAAAATTTGTCAGGTTCGACACAAATGACTTTCCCTAGGGAAGAGGCTATATGGTGCAAAAAATGCAAGCATGGCAAGGGTAAACCAAGAAACTCAATCCAAACTAGAACTCATAAATTTCTATCTTCAGAAACAAAAAAATCCCAGGTCTAGGGTTGGAAAACCAACAAAGAGGACCAGACATACCAAGGACCATAGTTCAGGATTGCCTAAACATGAGAAAATTTTGCAAAATGAAAAAGAAAAATCCTTTGGTCAAATTTTGGAACATATCAAGGTAGACCCCATGAGGGACCTAGGATTTTTGGACCCATTCTTTTAGCACAATTTCAGGGGGAGTCCTCCCAACAAAATAATCAACAAGAGTATGTTGTTCTAACCATTGAAATTTAGAATCAAAATCTGGGATGGGAAAAACCATATCCATTAAAGAATCAAAAGAATTACCTCATGGAACAATTTCGAAACAAATTTTCAAGGTTGCTTGTTCAAAGGAGGATTCATTGTGCAAAGTCATTGAACCACCAACACTAGTAAGAACTGTTGGGTTGGAGTTGGCCGTAGGCATAATAAAACAACAAAAAAACTACAGTAAATGTGATCATACAACTTAGAGTAAATGAAAAACCTATGCATAAGGCATGGTATGATGCAAGAGAGTCCAAGGGTGACCGCTGAAACAAGAAACCCTAGCAGAGCTCCAAAGCTAAAGATTTTTAAATGAAAGGATGCCTTTTTCAATGGAAGGAGATGGGCAAGTGTATATAAATGGGGTCAAAAGTAGACTTTTTCTCTAAAAATAGATAAACTTGAACTTGCACAATTAATTTTAGGTGTGTACACTCAAAATTTATAAATATGTTAAGAAGAGGAATCATAGTACTCTAATCTAATATCTAAACTACTAATGTTAATAAAAAATGATTAAGGTTGAGAGGATAAAGTTATACATTCACATAAAATTATTTATATTTTTATCACTAAAATATAACATAGTTTTGTAATGTGTACCCCCCTCTTTTTCTATGAGGTATCTTTTAAAGATAATCAATAGAAATATAGCTAAGAGTGAGAACTACAAGTTATGTATTTTTTAATATTTTAATTAAAAAATAATAATTTTTTTAAGTGGATGCATCTTGAAAAACTATATCATTAAGCATGCACATCACAAATTATACAAAAATAATAAAGAATATTTAAAAAATAACATGTGTAGAATGAAATGTATAACAATTCTATATATTTTTTTAAATTTTTTGAATAATCACCATCATAATCTATAAAAAAATCAATGCATATGTATTTGAGGATATTCAACAAATTATTCAAATAAAACAAAAACAAATACCTTAACTTATTCAAAATATTAAAAAGTTATATAGATAGAAATTCAAGACATAGCTTATCATTTTGGTGGTGGTTTGATCAATTTTTATTAAAAAATAATTAAATCTCAAGATGTTGAATTTTAAATTATTATTAAATATGAAAACATGTCTTTGTGTTGTATCATTGAGGTCTAACCCTTAAGGTTGGTCATCCAAACCTATTCTTAGCCTAAAAGGGTGAAACTAGATTTTAAGTAAATAATGAAGTGCATTATGTGAATCACCTATAAGATAAATTAGCAAAAAATATGGTAACATATGATATTATCCCCATTACAACTTTGTATATTTTTTGGTAAAACATGATTTGGTCACTCTCTCACTCCCTTTCTCTATATCACTATCTCTCCCTCTCCCCCTTTCTTTATATATTTATATCTGTATTTATCTCTCTTTGTATCTCTATCTCTCCCTCTCCCTCTATCTCTCCCTTTATCCCTTTCTCTGCTTATTTCTCCTTCTCTCTATCTTTTTCTCTTTCTTTCTCTCCTTCTCCCTCTCTATCTCTCCCTCTCAACGTCTCCCTCTATCTCTCCCTCTCTCTCTCTCTCTCCCTTTATCTATATCTCTATGTACCTTTATATTTCTCTCCATAAATTTCTCTCTCCCTCTTTCTTTATCTCCCTATCTCTATCCCTATATTTCTCCCTCTATCTCTCTTTTCATCTCTTTATGTATATATATCTACGTCTCTCTCTCTATCTATCTATCTACCTCTACCCCCTCTCCCCTCTCTCTTTATCTCTTCATCTCTCTCACTCTCCCTATCTCTCAATATCTTTATCTCTAACTTTGTCTCTCTTTCTCTCTCTATCTATCCCTATATATATCTATATCTATATCTCCCTCTTTTAATCTTTATTTCCCTCTCCTTCCTCTCTCCCTTTATCTCTCTCCCTCTCTATATCTATATCTCTCTCTTTCCCTCTCTCTATCTTTCCTTCCCACTCTCTATTTCTTCCTCTATATCTTTATCCTCTCCCCCTCTACCTTTATATCTCCTCCTCTCTATCTCTACTTCATTATCTCTCCCTCTTTATCCCTCTATTTCTCCCTCTCTATCACTTCCTCTCTCTATCATCTATATATCTCTCCCTTTCCCTCTTATATATATACAAGGGAACCTCCTAGCTTTTGTTCCACAATACTTGGGGAACCTTCCAGCTACACCACTAGGGGTCGTAGGTTGGATTGCAAGGCTAGGAGACCTGCAATAGTCACACCCACAACACTCCTAGAATACGAGGGAAGGGTCTTTCATCAGTACCAAACGGAACTAAAATGTTTACATTGGGTTCACCAAAATGTAGAGGAGGGGGACTGACTACTTAGCAACGCCAGGTCACAAAGAGTCGAGAGTTGAAGGCTGCCCTAATCTACCTCAAGTGGAAAAAGCATTTAGGAAAGTGATATGATGTTTGAGGCTAGAGAATGAAGAGTATTCTTAGCAATACTATATTTCTACTAACTTGAGAGTTTTAGGGAATCGAGTGAGCAAATTCTTGAGTTGAAACTGTAACTCCAATAGCTCTCAACTAGAGGACTCTAGCACGAAAGATGAATGATAGAGCAACATGATGGTGTCCCATTCGGGCACTAGCGTCCATACAGGCAAAGAGTGTAGAATACAGCTAAAACTGACATGAATTTACTAGTCTACCCAATGAAGGTAATTTCACAAAATAACAGAAAGTGTAAATGAGCTAAAGTACTAGAAAAGCAAGGGGAATGCTTTAACTCAAAAGAGAAAGTTGACAAGAATGAAAAGGTGGTAGAAAGTCGAACTCATGATAGGTCCTATAACATCATGAAAACAACAAAGGTTAAAAGAAAACACTCAATGCGATCAAGCTCTAATGTAATCTAAGTCAAACAACAAAGAACAAAGGAAACTAAGCTAAAACATAAAACAATCTCTCCAAAGATCGATGCAACTCCATGGATAACCTTTGTTGTCCTCCATTTCATTTTCTATAGTGTACTTGCCCTCATATTTTCAATGATTGTGCAAGCATAGCCTAAGGATTGTGATAATAACGAAATATCAAAGATTTAAGATAATTGCTCCAAAAGTTACAAGATTTCGAGAGAGATTGAAATGATGAAAGACAAATCAATTTATAGAAAATTGATCATTTGAATGACAGGTCAGGATCGAAAGATCAACAGACAGTTGAGATCAAAGGATTGGACATGCATTATGATGACTGTTAGTAGTGACATGAGTGATAAAACCTAGAAATAGAAATAAAATTAAATAAATAATTTAATCTTCGAGTTTGGTATTCAAAAACAAAAGAATAGTCTTTGCATGACAAAGATAAAGATAGAATTAAAGCAATGCTCTATTCGAACACACACAAGATTTAATTAATTAAATAAAAATATTTAATTAATATGCATGTACACGCAAACGAGTTAGAACTAGATGACTGAATGATATGACAAAGAGATTACTCGTGAAAGCCGCTCAGACACTAAATCTGGAGTTAACTGACCGATTTAAATAGATCTCGAGTCGAGTCAGAGTGAATACTTAGATAACTTACACAATTATCTAAATATAGAGGAATGCATTAAAATAGATTTTTACAAATTAAATGATTTATTTAATTCGAGATTTGATATTTGGAAAATAATTAAATAAATAAGATTTATTTAATTAAGTGATGAAGGAATTAAATGAATAATTAAATAAATAAAGAATTTATTTTATTATTGTTGAAATATGATAAAGGGCAAATCAAATAAGAATTTATTTAATTTGAAAAGGACAAGGTTAATTAGTAACATAATTAAATAAAAAACATTTATTTAATTAATCAGATAGAATAAAGAAAATGTGAATTAATTAAATAATTAAGATTATTTAATTAATAGAAAAATTAAGGTTAAGGTAAATTAATTAAATAAAGAGATTTATTTAATTAATAAAGAAATGAAGAACTTTAGAGAATAATTAAGTAATTGACATTATTTAATCATGACCATGGAAATACAAATTATGAAGAATATTGAGTCGTAGGCTTAGACCAGATTTTGGTGTCTATAGGTCTAGTTCTCCCGCAAGCTCCACACGAACACATACTTACACATAGTAGAGCAAGGAAAATTTTTGGGGCTATTTCGGGGCTTGCTGCAATGAAACCCCCATTTTGGTGTTTCCACCTCCACGGATAGCTAATATAACAACAATATAGGAAAAGTGATAAAGAAAATATGCTAGAAAGGAAATGATATCAAACACTACAAGAAGCACTATGCTATTCAAATCCAACAACAATGCAGTAGTAAGCAAATAATACCACCCTCGACAAAATAATAATACACTATGGATGTTGGTTGGAGTTGGATGGCTGATTTCAAGTCCCCTCTGGTTCTTGATCAGGCTAAGGTGTTTAGGTGGAAGGATCACCAGGAATGGCCCCTAGGGGGAACAGTGGAGAATCACCAGGAACCAACCACTATTTTGGCTAGTAGGGTTTGTAACTCTCTTTTGGGGAGAGATGTTCTGGCCTAGGGGCATGATCTGAAAGGTAAATTCTCAGTGACTTATGGGTATCAAGTGTTGAACAAGTAGGCTTTAGGGTGTTTGGGGGTCTCGTGGTGGAAGTAGGTTTGGAATAAATTTTCTTGGCCTAAGTGCAACTTCTTTTCCTGGCTGGTGGTTCAACAAAGATGCCTAACCTGGGAGAATCTTAGGAAGTGTGCTTTTCAAGGCCCTTCTTTGTGTGTTATGTGTTATTGTCATGAAGAGTGTACTTCTCACCTTTCTTTTCAATGCCCCTTTACTAGAAAGATTTGGCATTTCTAGTGGAGTGTTTGGGGCCAGCCATGTAGAAATGTTTGTTCTTTGGAGGACTTTTGGAAGGAGCTTAGGAATCTACTAGCCAAAAATCCTTTCTTTCATAGTGCTTGTAATATTGGCCCTAGCTTGATTATCTAGCATATTTGGTTGGAACACAATCATAAGATTTTTTTGGATAGGAAGCTACTAGTTGGTTAGCTCTAGATGAGAATCTTGGGGGGTGTCCACGAGACTGTGGTGGTGAAGTGTGATTTGTCTATCCAGGTGGAGCCTAGTGATTTGGGTGTGGTTAGAACTTTGTGACTTTTTGCTGGTGGTAGGAGGGGTATATTGTCTGGGCAGAGACGGTGTGGTAGGGAGAAGATTCAATGGAGTGGTTATTAACTTCCTCCTCCTATTGGGGTTTTGAAGATTAACATGGATGGGTCATCTAGAGGAAATCCCAGACATGTTGGGGTTGGTGGTATTGAAAGGGATAGCTCGAGGGTTGTGGTGTTTCTCTTTTCAATTTATAAAGGTCAACATATTAATAATTTTATGGAGGCTTTAGCAATTCTTTTGGCATTGGAACGAGTTTGTGCACTTGGTTGGAGGAGGATTGTGTGCGAGTCAGATTCCTAGGTTGTTATTAATAGGTTGAATAAGCATAACCTTGATAATGTGAATTGATAGCTAGTGGTTGTGATTACAGAAATCATTGCTCTGGGTGGGTTTCTGGATTCTATCACCTTCTGCCATATCCCTCGAGAATGGAATAAGGTGGTGGATGGCTTGGCTAGATGGGTGTTTGAGCAGATGGGTACTTGGAGTGCAGATTACTAGAAAATTTTCCCTAAGGACCTTTCATGGGAGCTTGAAGATTTGGTTATGGAGGATATGAGATGTTTTTTGGGAATTGATTGATGGCTTTGGTGGTGATTTTTGGCCCCTGGGAGGGTTTTTGTACTCTTTGGATTTGTATTGTTTTCTTGGATTATTAAAGTTTTTACCCTCTTTTTATTAAAAAAATCATGGTGCACCAACTAACTCCTATGTGCTCACGAGCTCAACCAAGCATCTACAACATCCATCAAGTGACAACCATTTTGACTACAACACCCTCATCTATCATACCCAAGAATGAAAGGTAAAAAACCAAAGACAAGATCACACTTTAAAAGTCACATGCTTCAACCCAAACACATACTCTGAAGACCATCCCCTCAAGAATAGAATCAAGTATCTTCCAAATAATCAATAAGAGCTGAAATAGCAACCAAAATATATCACTAACTCATCATAGGTAGACATTCTTCTATAAGCATAACCATCCTAATCCATAATTACAAGTCCATGCATACTTGTTGTCCTACACAAAGTTTATCTCCAATAGTACCAAACAAAAATATGAAAAAAAAAACTTAAAGATCTTTGTACCACAACCTAATGACATATATACCTCCCTTGGATTTCTATTGCATAGAAAATGTCAAGTCTGAAAATGACCAAAAGCATTCAAAGAATTCACCAACACACATAGAGGATATGGTTAAATCCTTTGCCGCGTAGCATTGAAGAACACACATTGATCTGCAAACATGTAAGAAAAAATATTACAAAACTCTCCCCTAATATTTACTCATCAAATGAAATATGCAGCAATAAGAAATGAATATTGAACCATACAAAATATATTTATCATACTTAGCTATATCATGTAGTAAAATACAACATATAGAATATTTTAAATCGTTATATATGCATATACAAATGAATCATCAAATATTCATATATCACTTATATTATCACAGTTCAATAATAAAACACTTTTTAGAAATCTCTGCACAAATATTAATATTAACTATACATTATCTTTTTAGACATCTCTGCACAATTACTAATATTAACTATACATTATATACTTATATATAGATATATATATATAGATAGATTTATATGCATCTACGGTTCATCTACATACATAGATTACATTCTAGGCAGAGTTTATGAAATAATACTCCCAAGGTTAGGAAGGGTTTCTTTTGAACTATAGAACAATTATTTTAGCCTTGCAATCAAGTTATTTTTTTGAAAGAATTTTTCATTCAAAGCAAGAAAACTACTGTATATCTTAGAAAATCATCACTACGAACTTTCAAATAAGTATTTAAAAACTTTACCGAATAAGAAGCAGCTACACTCCTTAAAGTTCTAGTAGTTAGACCATCACATGAAATACTGTAATTTTGTCATAAATTAGCCATGTTATTATTTTAAAATTTTAAGTAACTCATCCCATTACAATGTCATCAATTATTCATTTCTCCATCAACTCAAGCAAGTAGTTTTCATCCCATACGTCCCTAAACTTTTCTGGATAGGAGAGAATAAGCTTAAGATTTTCTGTTGCAATTTCTTTCTTCCATTCCTCAAAATAGGCTGCTCCCGACCGATCTGCAAGCTGGTCATAATACTGTAGAAACATTACCATGTTAGAAGTAAATCAGAAAAAATCTTACCTCCAAAATAAAGATATTCATGTAAAAAAAATTTAAGATAGCATGGAAAACCAACAGAATCAACTAGAAATTTCCACTGGAAAACATGGCAAACAGAATCAAAGTAATATGGTAAATACAATTATGATAAATGGTAATGTAACTGTGTAGTTCCCTTTATCATCCTCCATTGAAGATTTTATAGAAAAAGCTTAGCCCATGACACGTCCTTGGGACTCAAATAAAAGGTCTTATTTTCCTTGATAGATATTTTCAGGAGATTGGATATTAACTATAATTTTGAGACAACTCATATATTCCTGTCTTTTGTGGGTAGAAACAGGTTTAAATAGATTGAAAAAATGGGCTAACTGAGAGAATCTATATTAGATATGGATGATAGGTTTTGTATAATAGAACTGGGCAGAACTTTAACAGAGCTGATAAAATGAATCTAATATAGAAATAATAAAAAGGTGATGAATCCAAATTAACTTAAAAGAACCAATCATTTAGATCATCCATTGGTTTTTCAAACTTAAGGGATGGGTCGTTTATTATATTTATATATATGGTCACTGGAAATTCAAATATAAATATTGATATTTTATAAATTTTTAATTTAATTGTACTGTCTTTTATTAATGTGAATTTTTTATTTGAGTTATGAATAAGAGGGGCCAAACCCATACAAGGAAGCAAGAAAAACAATCTAAGACAACCAAGAATAAGACATGATGAAAAACCACGACACGATACATAAGGGGGAAATAAAGCAAATGGTGAAACACAACTAGAGAATAGGAGCACCTATTAAGTTGGTTTAAACCCATAGTACATTAAAGAGCTTTTCTTGATTTGGTATTACAATGCTTATCCAAATTAGGCCCCCTCTTGTTGGGATTACAAGGGTTACCTAAACAAAAAGAGAGGATAACCAGTTATCATTGTTGAAGGGTGAAGGACCATGAGGAGGAACACAAACCACCACGTCATCCAAACCTTTAATTTTTTCATCAAAGAGGAGACCGTCTTTAAAATCTTCTTGTTCAATAAAGGACAATCTACACCATCAATCCCCTCCAAGGGGAGGTCATTTGGGAGGAGGGAGGATCTTGCAAATCCTTAAGATGTCTATGGTAACGTTTAGAAATACCACATGCAACAAAAGCATGACTCAACTTATACCAATTGAGGCACATTGCAAGAGATCCCTCATATTCAATATGTTGAACTTGATCTCCAAACTTTGAAAATAAAGTGTTTGGGGAAGGGAGATGCTTGTTCATAGAAACATTGACACAAAATATAGCAAAGAGGAACCTCTTCTTGGCTCTATTCACCTCATCAAATGCAATGGGATAACCTAGAGAGAAGGCTATGGAAGCCCATGCTTCTTCATCCCAATATTCTACTGGTAAGATAGATAATCTAACCCAAACAAGGACTTTCTTATGCCAACATTGTTAAGATCTAAACCTAGTTATCACTTCATGAGGATGAGGTTTTATTTTCCAAGAAACCATGGACCACCCTTCAAGGTTTGAAGATAGTCATCATGTAGAGAGAAAGAGATAATGAAGAATTCATTGAATAGGACAACAATTTCTAAATGAACCTTTTGTGTTTCAAAGTCTTGTCGTCTCCAAGAAAATTGAACAAGCTCTAGCTCACAAAACTTTCCCATGAGTGAGCTGGAAGCCAATCTACCCATGACATTATTGAGATTGTTGAATTTTAGGTGTCATCCCAAAACAATAGGATGAAAAGCATTGTTTGGAGAAAAACTACTTGATATAGTCCTTGAGCTAGCATAGAAAGGGTTAAAAAAAAAAATCAATAGATGAAGCCACATGAAGTTGGGTTGCATTTGAGTTCTTAGAATCAAACTCACCCAAGTCATCCAAACCCAACACTTTAGGTAGACCTAATCTAGGTTCTTCCACCAAAAGATAAAGGTTCTCATCCCTAGTGAACTAAGACACTACAAAACTATCAAGGCCTAAAAACACCACACTCATATTGGTTGCTCATGTAGGACTAGGAGAGAGGAGGAATACTTTCTTAAGGCCTCAACTATAGGTGCCATTAGATTCTTTATTATTGCTCTACAAATCCTAAACAATACCAAAACATTCACATCATAAAACTTCTTGGAAGAAGCAATAGAACCAACACTCCTACACACAAGAAGCCAATTTTCTAGAAGCTTAATGTCCTACTCAAGCCATAAGAGAAAAAACATTCTTTCTATTTAGCTTGTCCAAAACAACTGTTGTTCTAGAAGAATTCCTCTATGGATGAGTATTGAAACTACCTAGTTGAATTACTAATCCATTGTATCTTATTTTATCTAAAATTTACTCATCCTCTTCCAAAACTCTAAAATTGATTGCCAATGACACTAAGGAGGAGAGAGGTTGAAGAGAAAAAAATAACTTATATGAGAAGATAACATAAATATTAAAAGTGATGCTCTATGTTGTCAAAAACAACATAGTTCTAGAAGAACTCACTCTATGGATGAGTATTGAAACTACCTAGCTGAATTACTAATACATTGTATCTTATTTGATGGTGCTGCCACAATACTGTGTCTCTCTTTTGGGATGTGCTGATTTTTTCCTAAAATCACTATTTTTAGAAAAACTAATGATTTAAGTCTTAAGATGCTCCATCTAAAGGGTTTTAATTGAAGACAGATAGATAATACCCCCTTAGATCAAATCCCCTTGGATAGAACCCCTCTAGTATTAAATCATACCCACATGGAGTCTCCTTTCCACCTATCAAAATGCTGGACAACAGCCTTTTTCTTTACCTTTTGGGGGATTAAATAACATCATTTTAAAATTATATTTTCTGATTGTAGCCCTCAAAACAAGCTTTCTAGCAAGTATAGTTTTGATATATTTTCATTTTATCATGTATTTAATTTTCATTTTTTACTAAACATAGGTTTTTCTCTGAACATCAAGATCTTTTTTGTCTTGGGAGGTGGAAAATAATCAAAACAAATTGTGAAAAAATTCAAAACATACTAGGTATTGATGTCCTTGTTTCACCCAAAAAAAAATTGGATTTCGATATATACACAACAAGTTAGGTTGTATGACACACACGTATGTCCAAATTATAGTTAAAGTGACTTCAAAAACTAATTTTAAAAAATATGCAACAAAAAATTATGAAAAAATATTCTTTCCCTAGATATTGATGTTGAAAATCTATATTTCAAAAGTTAGAATTTAATCCTTTATAGAAAAAATTTATGTTGTACGACACAAATGTTACTTTATGACCCTAAGAGCTACTAATAAGTTCTAGTTCCTACCAAGAACTCTAACTGGTTCTAGTTCCTACTAAAAGTTATGAAAAATAACACAAGTAGAAATTTTCATGGAATTCCTAATGCCTTAGGAACCTTTAAAAGATGGTAGGTTCCTATTCCTATTAAAACCCCTGACTAGAAGAAAGCAAGATAATTTTTCATGGAATTCCTAATGTCATAGGAACCTCTAACAAGGTGGGAGGTTGTTGATTAATGAAGGGTACTCCCCTTACAATCTAAAACTCACAAAAACAATAGATAATGGCACAAACAAAATGCAAGAAGGAAAGAAAATATTTTCTATTATCACTAAAATGAAAATGAAATTACAACATTATATTTGCCATCACATGGGCTTTCTGATTACATAAATCTACAAATCGGAACCACCATCTACTCTGCCCTGGTCTCCCCTCTATAGTCCCCTTTACATCCTTTATTTGGAAGGTGTAACCGCCCTAGAATCTTCTGGAAAGTGTAACTTCCTTAGGAAGATATTTTGAAATTTTATTAATTTTGGTATTACAACTTCGCGGGGTCATAACTTTTGATCCGATCGTTGGATTTTCTATTATAATACCTTTTCAAAAAGCTCTCAGGAATTCGTTTGTTAGAATGTAGGGCCAGAAGGCCATCCACTTTCATTTTCCACTAATTTTTAGGCCCATTTGAAGCCTCTAAGCCTCAAAATTGACTCTGAAGATTTTACTAGGATTTTCAAAAATTAAAATTTTAATCTCTCAAATGACAAATGGTATTGAATTGATTTCTTCACCATTGGCTTAAATTTGCCATTTTGGAGGTCTATGTAAGATTTTGTGTCCAATTATGCATAAATGCAAACTTACAAAAATAGTAACCCTACCAAATTTAACCCTTATTGAAAAGAAACAACATTTTTTTGGGTGATGCAAGATTGCTCTTACACCTTGGATGCTCCTGCATCATTGATCCTACTAAAAACTAGAAATTTTGTAACACTTAGCTTTTTTCGTGGAGTTCTTGATCTTATCAAAAGCTCTGACAAAGTGTTAGGTAAGAGCTTGGACTAGTTCTAGGAACCCCCAAAACTCTTTATTGTTACTTTTCCAATTTCAATCCTCGACCAGTAATTATCAATTCTTCTATGAAGTTCCTAATTCCTTAGGAACCTTTGACAAGGTGAGAGGTTCTTGGTTCCCACCCAAGTGGGAAACCTCAACAAGAAAAATCAAAAGAAAAATATTTTCAAAGGTTCAATGGTTCCTAAAGGGGTTGGAACCCCTACAAATACAAAGCTAAACAAGTTTTTATGGTTCTTGGTGGGGTAGGAACCCTCGAAAAATGAAATGGCTCCTATCAAGGTAGGAACCCCCAACAAAGATTAAGCTAAACAAGAATAAGTTCTTAAGGAGGTAATAACCTTAAATATAGTTCTTAGTTCTTGGTTCCTAATGGGATTGAAACCCCCGAAAAAGGAAAAGAATGAAAAAACCCATCAAATAGTTCCTAAATGGATAGGAGCCTTTGTCATGAAGGGTTCCTGGTTCCCATCGATGTGAGAATCACCAATTTTTTTTTAAGAGTTCCTACTGGGTGTAAAATCTCTAATAAATTTTTAACTACTCAATCAAGTGTTTTGGAGGACCATTTAAATGCATACACATGTTAGAAGGATATTAAAATAATGGTGATTATTTAGTTCCATAACTAATGTGCAAAAAGTTCAACTTCCTATGAGGGAAGTATAAAATAATGAATAATATGCTATGAAAGGGTTCATCATCATAGGAGGGGAAAGATAGTTCACCATTAATGAAATGATGAAAAAGAAAAGAAAACTTCAAATAGAGGAGTTAGAGGTGGATGTGAAGTGGTTAATTCCTAGCAAGAGTAGAGATGTTGGTTGAGAGGTATGATTTTGTGATGAATAGAGAAATTTTATAAGGAAATATCATAAAGAAATGTCTATAATATGATGGCTATTGAAATCCTTTTCAAGTGAATGTGTAAAATGTAGGAAGAAATCTAAAGTGGATATTAGTTTGTAGATGAGTAATAATTTGTATATTTAATAATAATAAACCAATGTTCAACTTTTGTTTGCATCAATATCACTTCCATTATGCTATGTGTTGTTTTGGCTACTTGATTGGGTGGTTTGTGTAAGGAAGCTAAGGTGGCAGAACAACTTCCTACACTAATCTTGAGAGGAGGATAATGCAAAACTTTATATAACTTTACAACAGTTACAAAAACTTAAACAAAAATAAACATAAATATCATGCATACCAAAACACAGTGATTTACGTAGGGAAAACCCTTTTGGGAGAAAAACCCCACACTCCAAAAGCCACCCAATGTATTATTTAGAAATCACAAAGATTATAATATACTTTCAAAACAAGCTTCTCATAGGAGTATCGCCAACCATAGATCTAGAGGCAACACGATCGCTATTAGACTCTCAGAATACATAACAATACACACTCGTAATACAATGCCCTCATAAAATAGGGTTCCCTTCTAGGGAAATTCAAGCCAACAAAATATTGATTGTCAGATCTGAGACCTAATGATGAATGGTCTAGATTTATAATAATAAAATAAACATAAAATTTGGAGCCCCCAAGTTCTCATTGGGGCACATGGCCCTTGGACCCCCCACTAGGGGGATGATCCCCTTGAACCCCTCATGGGGGGTACTCCCCTCACACCCCCACGCTTACCTATCAACAATAAACCTTATGTAATTGCAAGGTTGAGACATATTTTCCCAATAGTTTGATAAGACCCCTTGATCATGATTGCACCAATTGAACATAAATATCATGATTTTATCATATTCATTTTGTACCCACATGTGTCAAGGCCTAAATCCCCAAAAGCAATTCTATGTTTATGACATGATATTTTTCATAAAAAATTACTAACATGAATGCTTGAATATTATAGTCATAATGCATTATTAGAGCTAGTGTATATTTTAACTTTGAGACTATAGTTATTTTAGTTCTAATATATGTCAAGTTATTTAGAGCCTTTGGTTTCATTCCAATTAAAGAAAATTTTATTCAAATTTTTAAGGTTCCCATACTTGGTGCATTATGCTTTTAACATATTACATACAACATATGAGACTTCTCAAAATGACTAACTATGCTAGATTAGGGGAAGGGCACTCGACCCTTTATGACTCCAATATGCACCTCCTCCCAATAACTAAATCTACACTAGAAACTATTAGTTTTTTAGATGAATATAAAGATGTGTTAAGTAATTTTAGCTACCTATTTAACAAAAAGATATTTAACTCCATGTGATTTCATAAAAAGATGTATCATACATTTTATATATTTCATATCATGTGTTGATTTCATAATACACTTCATTTTTCTTTGATATCATGTATTAATATTAGGTCTACCATCTAGAGAGAACATGTTTTACATCTACCACTATCTCTAGAGTTAAATCTTTCAACTCACATTACCATTCTCATTTGAAAACTATTCAAAGATAAATAAATAAATATATATATATATATATATGTATGTATGCATGTATGTATGTATGTATGTATGTATGTATGTATGTATGTATGTATGTATGTATGTACATACATACATACATACATACATACATACATACATACATACATACATACATATATCATGTAAACAATATCGGAAATGAAGATCAAGCACTACAATCCTTGTCTCTCAAATAATACTTCAAGTGCAAGTATTTAATGAGCATATATTTTACATGAAATTGGTAATAAAATAAATCGTATAACCATGAGATTTATATTTTCAAGGTATCAAAACCACATGTCATGCTTGAATTTTTAAAATATTATTCAAAATTTCTTGTTCAATGTCCATACTATACAACTACTAATAATAGAAATTTACTGTTGGTAAAAGAAAAAAAACATTAAAATGATTCTCATTACACTCTAAACAACTATGCCTATTATCCAATTGGTAGTATCTCTAGGTGCTTTTTTTGTGTATGTGTATATATAATAGTAGCTAGTTTTTGGATAACAAATTTTATGATTATAAGATCTCCTTTGGTGACCAACAACGTGAACTAAATAGAATGTCCCATACTTATACCATTGATATTTTCTATTTTTAATTTCTAGCATAGATAACTAAAATAATTTGATATAATCTAAATTTAAGGGTAGGTAGAACCTATATTAAAAGAAAAAAAGAAAAATTCAAGAGAAAGAAAGTAACCTCAAAGTTTCCAATGTCATGCACAAGACGCCTTGATAAACGACTCATTTCCAAGTGATGATCATATAACTCCTTCACAAGTTTAATCATGTCCCTTCTTGATGGAAGTTTCACTTTCCTTGCTAATACACTTGCTATCCACTTGGATTGCAACTCAAAAAAAGGGAAAGTTACAACCTATTGTCAATCACAAGGATCCATTTGTATTTAATGGATTAGTAAGGCCAAAACATGCTTACTAGAATCTATTTTTACAAATGAAGGAAAATCATATTTTGGCTATTTTAAGGTTATATTGCCACTCAAATTTAGTATGTCAAAATTAATAACTCAACCATGTTACAAGAGAACATGATATATAACTTTTAAATTTTATGTAAGAAAAACTTACCTGTTGGGGTATCCCAACAAATGAAAGAGAAGGAGCTAATAGTGGAGGAAATATATGCTCATATAATGGACCCACACAATTATTTTCCACGATCACCGTTCCTTTTGTATTGAGAAATGGAATAGAATAAGAATACCTATAGATATATTTTGTGAGAAAAATATAATATAAATAAGAAATAAGAAACATATATAACCCAAGCTTATTAAACAAGGTTAGAAGTAGAAAATATATCAATTTTTTACCCCGTGCAATAAATAATTGAATCGGCTATGATTGTTGAACCATCTTCAAAGAACACAGTTCCATCTTCATCTAAATAAGATATCTGCACTATAAATAATAGTATGAGGATCTATCTCATCTTTATGTTTAGTCTCAAATCTTGAAGTTCCTTAATTTTTCGAAAGCAACAAGATAGTATCATAGATAAGTAATCATAATAATTTAAATTTTAAATATGTATGGTGTGCCATTTTTCATTAATCTATTAGATTTTAATGATAAACTTACCATAGGATGTAGATACACATTAAACCGATGCAAATCGATGCGCAACTTATCTTTTTCTGGTTTTGTTGATCGCATAGACAAATGAACTTCCTTTGCCACCATCTTTAAATCTAATGAAATATCACATGCACTTGAAGATTTCCCAACAATAACCACAACCTTTCAAGATATACATGACATAATATTAAATAGAATTGAATGAATTTAACATAAGGCAATGGGTATTTGTAATTTAAGAAATGTTTGCATTTATTGAATATATGTCAAATCAAATTCCTAGTAGGGGAGAAAAATAAATAAACTATACCATTTGTAGTTCTTGACATTAATTGATTTTGATTTTAGTTGTATTGCATCCAAAATAGAATAAATATTATTTAGTGCATTGTTAACTTATAATATTAATTGGTTGCATGGGAAATCTCATAAAAGTTTTAAAAATCATATTTATATTAAAATTATATTAAAAAGTACTAATGTGTTTAAATGATTCTATCAATTTGACATAATATTTTTTAATTCGAAAATGTAAATGAACCTTTAATAAATAAATAAATAAAAATTATGTTTAAAAATGAAAGCAAGTCTCTTCAATCATAGCTCACTTTTAAGATCTACAAATAATACGGTCTAATTTATCCTTTAACATCAATAATTACCAAGCTTTAAAATGTTAAGATGATTTTTTGAAAAAAGTTACCCACACACCCTAAACTCACTCACAAAGGAAAATATAGAAACTAGAAAATAAATAAGTTTTGGGTTCACAAACCACCATTATCAACCCAATAACGAAAACATCATAATTTATTTTACATCCACAACTAGGGTAGTATTAAGATCATGAGAAAATAACAATGATCTCAAAGCATGAGTAGACAAACTAGAGTCACCAATTAGTATACAACACTTCCTTTTATTATACATATTGTTAGCTTAAAGTCTTGGTAAGTTTTCATGCATTAAATCTTTACTCAAATAATGGGGACATGTGAAGCTACCATATCTAATTAGTTGGAAGTGTGATATTAATAATAAAGTAATTTCACAAAACATTACATTTATATTTTTGTTGTTACTTAGTATTCATCACACCTCAATTTAGTAGTTTGATATTCTCATTTTTTGTTAAGTGTATTGTGATACTGCCCACAAGAACACACACACAAGTTTATATAGTCATAGTATGTGATTTTTCATGGTGCCATACTTATTTAAATAGGTGGGCCTCACACTCTACCAAGTATAATCAAAAACCAAATTTATCCTTGCTACTCTATAATTCCCCTAGGATGTATACACATATATCTAGAAATCTTATTATTGTTAAGTATTTAGAAGTATTTGTACTATGTTTCCAACTATTTGTTTTTGTATTCTTATATTTTGAAAATTATTTCAATATAAATTTGGACATTGAATAGAGAGGTATGCATCATTAAATTAGGCATCCAAATTTCTTCACTATGAATGAAAAAATGCACTTCCTTTGTTTAGATATAGTCTCTTACATTACACGCCCAAAATATCTAAGTTTTTTCATGTGAACACTTTTTTACAATTACATGTCAATATATTGACTTGATCACTTTTTGCTCTTAAATTTTTTTTGACATCCCTTGGTATTGTGTACACCAATACATTGGAATACACATCTTCCATGACATAAACCATTTTTGTATATTCTTTAATGTTTAAGCTCTATATTTGATCTCATTAGATGTCATGAAAATAATATTCTATTGACCTTGCAATAATACTAAATAGAGATGATAGAAACAACATTCACGACCATAAGAAAAATGAATTCAATAGTGAATTGTTAGCTTCTTCCTCCTCACTATTATCTTTCTCTTCTATTTCATGGACCTCCTACTTGTCTGCTTCATGCACACTATAATCTTAACTTTCTTCCTCATTGTATGGAAAGTATTCCTCATCTAAGGAATCCTTCACCACCTCTTCAAATTCTAAATTTTTACCTTTATTATCTTTGCCTCTATTTTGATGTTCAACATTGGCTAAGTGGTCAGATTGCCTCTCGCCCATCTTGCCACTTTCAGTATATTGATCCCCAGTTCACCCACATAAAAAATATCAATAGCTTCTTCCTTAGACCTTTGACTCATAGTGGGGCCCAAATTCTTCTTTTTGGAAGTATTAGGGTTTGAAGGGATTTTCCTTTTTTGGGGGGTAGTATTTAACAACTTATCTTCAAAGAAAGGATTTGATGAACCAACATTTTTTAGAAGACCTTTTTTAGCATTAGTCTTCCTTCTTGAAGAGGGGTTATTTAGAGACAAATGGGGATTATTTCTAGACAAATTAATCTGCAGAAGTTTAACAGAATAAGTAGGGCCCAACTATGGGGTTAAATTAGATAGAACATGCTTATAAAGGGTTATAATTAAATCCTAGTGCAGAGGAGGAGAAGCCCCCTTGGTAATACAAAGGTGAAGGGAAGACAATAAGAAGAACAAGATATTAATATTTTCTTTGTGGAAAATGTGATTCACAAAGGGGAAGTGATACCCATGAATTATTTTAATCTCCCCTCTAAAGTGAAATAGTGTATGATATGAAGGCTTACCAGACTAAACGATACTAACAAATTATCTCTTTCATAGCCATTTTAGAATCTCTATGGATTCTCATATTTTTTAAAGAAGTTGTCGATGAACCTTTGATAGTTTCCATTATTGACTTTCACCAACTTAATTCCTTCACATTCTAACCCAGTCACCTCCCCAATAAGTTTAGGGGTCACCTCAAAATGCATTATTCTAATTGAGACCTGTCCCTCCTTCCAAGAGTTGCAAAATTTTAAAGTTAACTCATCATTGAATCCTTGCATAGACAGGAGGAAGGGCATTATACCTACTTCCTTAAAGATCTCCCACAATTCAACATTTTGTTTTAATAGGATGCATGATAGGGGCTATGAATGATTCCTTGGGCCTCCCATGATTCTTCCTAAAGCCTTCCACCAGCCCAAATGAAAACCCAAAAACCCAATTGCCTTACCACTTTGAAAGAGATTAACAAAAATATGATTGCAAAGATAACCCTTTTTGAGGTAACATATAAATAAAGAAAAATCACATGTCATGAAGTGAAACAAGCTAATAATGTGATTCATCTGGTTATCTAACCAGACGTCATGATTGAAGTTTCTTGATGTATAGTAATTTAATTGAAACTTATGCCAATTAAGCTCCCTTGAGGGAATATACATAGAGATTGTGTTGAAAATAAAATTTTCATTCCTTTGCATGATTACATATCCCACCATCGTATCTTTAGGATTTGAATGAAGATTTAGCCCCTCTTTCATGTAAAAAAATGGATGTAAAAAGTAATTTCTTGTATGGGGATCTCAAGGAAGATATGTCTATACATATAAAATGATCCAATGATTTTATAGTAAAAATGAAGGAGAAATTGGTTTATAGGTCCAACTAGTCATTATATGGTCTAAAGAAATTACCTTGGATTTTGTATCTAAATTTTGATGATTTTATATTGGGCCTTGACTTTATTAGAAGTGAATGCAGTCATTGTGTTTCTTTTAAATTAATTAATGATTGGTTGTTATTCATTTTCCTATATTTTGATGTTGTGTTCATTAATAATAGCACAAAATGTTTATTGTAAGTGAATCCAATAAGTATATTTATTTTAAATTGATTAATGATTGGTTTCTAATCATTGTCATGCATGTTGATGGCATGTTCATTAGAAATAATAAAATTTAATGATTAGGGAGCTCAAAACTCAATCATCGAGTCCTTGGGATATGAAGTATTGGAAGGCAAAAAAATACAATTTGTGTATGGAGATCAATGGGGATTGGGTTGGTAGAAAGCTTTAGCTTAGTTAAAGTAAGTATGTTCAAATTATTTTATAGAGGTTTACTAAATATGAATACAAGTTAATACATATTATTTTACTTGTAAGTATTATGCTATCATTAGATCATGTTTCTAAGTGATGATATTTTGTAGGATATGTTTAATTTTTCATATGATATTGTCACAAGTCACCTAATTTATGTTATGGTCTATATAAGATAATATATCAGCCTAGAAATGATAGTTATTTACACATTTATGTCTAACACTAGAAAAGAGCATCATTTACTTATGTGAAAAGGGTCTTTAGATATTTATGATGTACTTATTTTTATTTTATATGCTATCATGGGATCAATGACATGGGAAAGTTACTTGATACTTAGAGCTTTTTTATTTATAGTGGGGTTTATTTATTTATACTTGGCTAGTGATTTGAATAAGAGGTCCATGAGTAGTTATATGCTTATTTTGATTGGAGAAGCTATTAGTTGGATGAGTAAATGAAAATCTATAATTGTATTTTCTAGTTTAGAAGTAGAGTACATTGGTACAAGATACGTCTATAAGGATGTAGTTTGGTTGTAGAGATTATGTTCAAGTATTAACTTTGAGTATGGATAGGTCAAGATTAAATATGATAATTAAAGTGCTATATGTTTGGAAAATAACCTAATTTGAAACATGATCATATAAATCATATTGATGTTTAGTATCACTTTGTCTACAAAATGGTTGAAAGTGGAAAATTCTTCATATCAAAGGTTGACTCTTTGGTTAATAATGTAAATTTTGTCACTAAGAAAATATGCATAAAGAAATTTAATAGGTGTAGAGAGGCCATGGGCCTTGCCTCTTCTATCTTTGATTTATTTTTAGTTTCCTATTATGTATTATAATGTAGACATCTAATGAGAGAATGTTAGGATAATGAATGTCACTCACTTTGTAATACTAAGTGTTGATTAATTATGTAGATGATAAATAATATATGTTCTCCAAACATGTTGAAATTGAAAAATTGGACACCCATGTGTCAGTGGGGATATCATTTATTTAT